>JAWNNR010000467.1:0-282987 GCA_035044725.1 Scaptomyza caliginosa
CTATGTATTGCTCCTTGACAGTTGTTGTTGTTGCTTGCTTACAATTCTCTTTCAACTTGACCATTTCAGTGAGCGTGAGTGGCATGCAATTTTCAAACAGACAGACTGACGTATAGTTATTTGTAGTTAAAAAAAAAACACAATGACCAATAAAAAGGAATTATTGTTGTGTATTTTTTTTTTGTTCGCTTTGAATGTCAAAATGCAAGAGTCTGGCAGCATTGCCAGCCAAGTAATGAGCAACAAAATCAGTTCAATCCAAATCGCAATTGACTTGTATTGACCAAGTGTGTGTAGAGGCGGGGGCAAAGGGGTGGTTGGCTGGTTGGAATTTACTGTGATTTTCTTTTTTGCTGTCGCATTCCTGCATTCCTCTGTTGGTTGTTGTTGCTAGATGCGTGAGTGGCATGCTACAAGCACACATGTAGCACTGAGTGCTGGCGGGGATTATAAACTCATTTGTTGTGGGATAAGAACAATCGAGCGAAGCTATCTTGGACATATCGTAGAACTCTTGACCTCGCCTTCGCTTAAGTATGTAATGCTCTCAACTTCGTGCATTGAACCTTAAACACCTTAGTTGTCAGTCTATAAAAGACGTTGCACCACAGTGGGAAGAGCCACAGTTGCCACAGTCGAGTGGTTCACATCAGATACAATGAGAACTTCAGGTAAGAGATTCTTCATGTACTTTAAACAAAGTTTTAATCAATTATCTATTTCTAGCTATTATTTTGAGCCTGGTCAGCTGCTTTTGCCTGGTTACCACGGGCCTAGCCCAATGCATTGATACCTATGAGCCGGGCTGCAAATTGCCAGCAGAGGTGGGTATACCGCAACGTCATTGCATTGATCCCACCAAATATTGGCTTTGCAAGGCGCTCAATACGAACGCAGAGCTGCGAAAGTGTCAGGCAAATATGGGTTTCGATCAGGACATGAACACCTGTATACCCTGGATTGTGTGGGTCTGGAAGCCATGCCGTGAGCCACCAAGTCGCCCAACCGGCTGGCAACAGTGCTAAAATCAAATGCTTACCCTGTCTGATTGCATCATCATTTAGTTTGTTTACATTGCAATTTGTGTTAAACCTGATAAAGATATATGAAGATTATAACGTTGAGCTTGTTTTGTTCATTAAATCATTTTTACAACATTATTTTGCACAGCCTTATAACTAACTTAACTAAAATAAAGTTAAGCTTTCTCGTTTTAATTACTTCCGTTGTTTTGTTTTTTTTCTCTCTCTCTTTTTTTATCAGTCATCTGCTTCCACGAGAATGTCAATTGCCGATAAAAAAGAACATATGTCTACATGAATATCAAGTGATAAGTTTTATCAGATAAGTGCTTCAGTGAGTCATTTGCTATTTGTTTTCTTGCAGTGTATACTAACTGTTGTTCAGCGGCAGCAAAACAAATAAACAAACACATCTGGCAACTGGCAACTGGCAAACCGAATTTTTGACTTATGACAGCAATTAAGCTGCCACGCCCACATTGATGGGCAAAATCCGCAAGTGTTGATCGCTTTTCCTGGACAGTGAAATTAAATTGCATGTTGGACAGTCATCAAAAAACATCTGTCATAAATCAATATTCCAACCATTTCCCAGCAACTGGGTCACGTTTATGTTTGAGTTTTTTGTTGCACACAGAGAAAGGTTTTTAAAAATAAGTTTTTCTATTCAAAACTGCTGTGAAATAAGTTAAATACTTTTCTTTTCTATCTTTGTAAAAATTGGGTTTCAAAGTTATTATTTTTTTTGTTCTTTCAAGGTCTAAGTAAAATAAACTTTGAACTGATTTGGAATCTAGATTTATTTAAAATATTCTTAAGATAAATTAGACTTTTTTTACCTATTGAAAATATGATTTTTGCTTAAAGTATAAACCTAGTTAAAGTACAATGAAAACTTTCAAAATATTTTCTGTTGATCTCTAAACCTATCTTTACTTAAGCTTAACTAATTTCTCTCAGTGCAATTCAATTAACACTCAACTTTAAGCTCAACCAAAAAAAAAACTGCAGAGCGAAAAACACAAAAAACAAAAATGAAAAATTTTTGAGCGATTATTTTTTATGTTTGTTTGTTTGTTTGCCGAATATCCTTTTGGCAGTTATCAGTCAAGTCCTTTGTCAGTACTGAAACACGCACTCGTCAATAAAACCAGCTGCAAAAAGCAAACATTTTTACAAATGTCGCTTTTCACAATTTGTTTTTCTGTGAACTGTGCGAAAAACCAAAAAATTGAAGAGAAAAAGTTTAACAAATATTTGCATGTAAAAGAACTCGATTGAGTGGGTGGGGGGTGGTAAGGGGAGGGAGGTTTGATACTGTGCAAATGTAACGGTAAATTGCGAATTGTAATCATATGCCATATAAAGTCAAAAACATATTCGTTTTTTGTATTTGTGTTTAATTATATTTTGGCTTTTACTTTAAATTGGCCACAAAAACCGAAAAAAAAAAAAAAATATAATAAAATAAATATATGGGGCACACAAACAATACTCAATGGCTGCAAATTGGCAAATATTAATAATAATAACAATGAAAAACATGTGTAACAAATAAATAAATAAATGTAATCAATACGAACCGCAGCAAAACAAAAGCGTAAAAAAAGAAAATAATTGGAAAATATGGCAAAAGGTGATTGTTGAGGAAACATACAGTTAAAAGTGTTTATTAAGCATACAAATAATGAATTTATTAAGCCAACAGCGAACTAAAAATATTTTCACATTGTTTTTGAGTTTGTTTTTGGGCTTGGTTAAAAAATCGATTAAAAATATTGTTTTATATATATGTTTTAGGCCTAAGCTCTGGAAAGATTTATGGTATATTCAACAACTATCTGAAAACTCTTTCAAAAACATTTTTCAACTCATTCTTCTTGCCAAGAACTGAGAAATATTTATGCATTTTGCTGTTTTACCAAAAAATCTGCGAAATGCCGCACAAATTAGCATAAATCACCCAAAAAAACTTGAGACTTGAGGCAAGGCCCAAAGCCATTCTTGTTATCCTCTCGTCCTGCCTTTGCTTCTTCTCCTTGTTGCTGCTGCCGCCTGTAGCTTCATTTTAATGGCGCACATTAATAACCTGATTTAATTTATGGCCCAAATGCAAAACAAAGCCAACTACGCGAGTAACTTTCTCTCTTTCCCTCTGTCTGCCTCTTTGCCTGAGCCTTGGAAGTGCAGCCGCAGTGCAATTACTCAAGTGTGTGTGTGTTTTGTGTTCCTAATTTGGCTTTTAGGTCTTTGCCAGGTGAAATTGTTGTGGCCAAAACGACAAAACGCTTTGAATTAATTTTGTTTTGTGGCTAGCTTTGCTTATTATTAGCCCCATCAAACAAACACGGCCATAAACTTACAGCCAAATATCACTTAATAACTCTGTCTAATATCTGTTTACAGCCGCTCTTTAGATAAGATAATATTCTGCTATAAAAGCAGCACCTGGCCACTTGGTATAAGCCAGTCTTGTTAGTAACTTTGCAACATGAACCATTTGTATCTGCTCGCCTTGTGCCTGGCTCTGGTCAGCTGCTGCAGTGCAGCGGCTTGGGGCAAACATACAGGAGAACCGGGTTGTCAGACCGAGGAGGAGATTGCCGTACGCAACTATCGCCACTGGACCAATAAGAGTGTCTATTGGGAGTGCACAGCTCTTGGTGCAGCCGCCACACTGGCCAGATGTCCAGTTGCTCATGGCTATTTGGATGATGCCAAATTGTGTGTTCCCTACTCGCAATGGTATTGGACACCAACTGTTTTGCCACCAACTCAGCCTCAGGCTGCAGCAGCATAAACTTTGAACAGATTTTTGTATATATTAATGTTTGGTAAATCAAATAAAATTCATTGTTAATCAAGTTGAATTTAGTGGGTTTTATTTTGTTAGTCTCTTTATGATGCATCATATCTTCCAGATGTTTCCCTACTAACCCAAAGACAGCAAACAATGGCACACGTATACTTGATCTTTATCTAAGACTTCTTTGGCTTAGATAAGCGTCACGATTCTTATGAATAATTACTGTTTTTAATCTCTCAAAACAAATCGTTTTTGTGGCTTTTGGGTATTAAATTAAATTTTAAACATTTTGGCAATTGGAAAGTAAACGAAAACGAAATTAAAATCCAATTTGGCGTCGAGCGGTCACAACCAAAAATTGTCAGCCAGCAGAGCAGCTAATTAAAAATTATTAAAATTAACCCAAAAACACAGCGCAGTCCAGCCCCGCCCCGCCCCGCTCCGCCCCTGTTGCCAGGGCAACAACGTCAATTTATCGAATTAGCCAAAACAATAGAGTGAAGCTGGGTTGCGGCAGCTGTGGATAGGGGCAGAGACCACAGCAATTGGTGAGCACCGCGTCCGCTTTTCACGCTTTACGCTTCACTGACCATTTGGACCCAGCCACTCAGCGTAATTGTTCCACACACACACACACACACACATTGTTCAGGGGACAATGCAAATAAATGCAAATCCTTTTGCCATGGCCAACATGTTCGATGTCCAGGCCAAAGCGGCTTATAACACAGCAGCCATTTTTTTTTGGCTAATAATTAACTTAAACCAGTCACCCTCCCAATGCGTATACGTAATAAATCAAAAAGAATTTCAATTGCATGCAAAATATTATTTATTTGTTTAATAAACTTTCTAGTTGTGAAAATTAAGGATCAAGCCTGAGTTGGTGGCAAAACGGTTGGTGTCCAATACCATTGGGAGTAGGGAACACACGATTTGGCATCATCCAAATAGCCCTGACCATTGGGACAAACGGCCAGCATGGCTGGAGTGCCCAGGTTGCTGCAATGCCAATACACATTCTTCTTATAGAAATGACGATAGTTTCCAACAGCGAGCTCCTCCTCGGTCTGACAACCAGGCTGTCCCGTTGGCTTCACCCAAGCCGCTGCACTGCAGCAGCTAAGCAGAGCCAGGCACAAACCAAGCAGATATACAAAGTTCATGATGAGCGTTTACTAACAAGACTGATCTATGCTTACTGGCCAAATGCTGCTTATATAGGGTGAACGAATTTGTTATCTAATCGCTGTTAAGCAGAATTGAAGCTGTAAACAGATTATAGACAGTTGGTGGAATATTTTGGCTTTGTTTTGTTTGTGAAATGCGCTTTTTATTTGCAGTGCTTAAGCGAAAAGTTAAAACAACATAATCGAGTTTTGGCTACAGTTTAATGTTGCCGAGGCGCCTTTTAAGGCTAACAGCTCGGAGTGAGCAGCAAATCGATTTAGTTGCGCATGCAAATAGCTTTATTTGTTTAGTCGGTGCTTGGTGCTTGGCAACAAAAAAGCAAAAAAAACTGTTAACAAAAAGTCGTCAGCCAAGACAAAGGCTGAGACACATGCTTATTCACGCCCCAGCAGAGACATCGATGTCAACATCGACATGAAGCGAATGGAGCAGCCAGCAGATAAAGCAAAGGCGCAAAGACTAAGTGCATGTTTAAGTATATATAACCCTAACAGTTGGGTGGAGATACCTAGCCAACTTGCTTACTGACAAGCGTGCAGCAAGTGCTTAGCCAAAAGTGTTTCGTGTCGTTTGGCTTGCTTTACTCTGCGGTTGCACCTTCAGTGCTCTGTGTATGTGTGTGCTTATGTAAATCAAGGTAAACAACAATCTGTTACAGCTTGATACCATTACAATGGCATTGCATATGTAGCTTAGGCTCGTCTCAGATTCAAATGCAAATTCAAATTCGAATACAAACTGCAACTTAAGACATAGAATACGCTCTGTTCGAACTAGATACTTAGACACGTGTCTGTCATTGACTGGCGATATATGTTATACAAATGTGTTATTGATGCCAAGCCCTCAAACAACAACAGCTTTGGCTTCTGTTACAGCCAGGACATGAATTTCCACAAACTGACATCAAGACAAGGCACACACTGGAATGGGCCACGCCCAGTTTTGAGAAGTGGGCGTCAGAAACAGATTGTTTTACTTGCGGCGTATAGCACTCCAGTTTGCCGCAGTGTTGGCGATTCAAGGGCTAGCCATTAAAATGCGAAGCGCCTTAAGGTATGCAGTAAAAAATGCAACAAAAAATACAAAATGGATATGCAAAATGAGCAGCTCGAAAGCAAATCTGATGGGTTACAAGAAGAAGAGAGGACGACAGATATGCCAAGTGCGTGTCCAATTGGAAAGTTGCTTGAATAACAACAAAACGAAAAAAACAAAAAAAAAGAACTTACAAAGTGTAAAACGAAAAAAAAAAAATCGAGGACAGAAGCAGAGAAAAGCAGCTGCAAGGCAAACACACACACACACACACACCCAGACAGAGACAGAAATACTAGGTGACAAAGATAACAGTGAAAAGAGATGACATAAAAATGACTTAAAATAATAATAAAAAAAACGAAAGACAAAAAAAGCTGTCAAAAGTGTTTGGGATTAAATTCAGCTAAAGATAAAAGTTGCAAGCTGTTCAGATTATGAAGTGTCAAGAATCAGAATAATTTCCTTGCCAAGCATAGAGTGTAGAGTATTTGAGCTTGTCTTAAGTCCCTTTTTTAAACTCTTAGTGATAAGAATATATTTAGTTTTCTTTCCTTTTGATAAAGAGTATAGTTTGAGGGACTTTCAAGCAATAAATAATATAAAACAAGCAAAATGTGTCCTACCATCAACTATTTGATTGGCATAGCAAAAAGAGGAGCCACAAAACTGGGCCACACCTGGAAAAAGGCGAAACGTACAAAATGGCAAATGGAAATCGAGGAATCGCATATCTTTGGAAATAGGAAATACAATCGCACAGAAATGGCAATAAAGTAAACAGTGGAAGGCGAACAAAACGAACGACAAGAAAACAATGCAATAACGAAATTCAAATTGCAAATACGGCGGAAATTGAAATCGAAGGCGTTGAAGTGATTTCGTCTCACGAAACATTCAATTTGAATGAAATGCGCCAAATGTCTGACAAGGGGCAAGGGGCAAAGGGTAAAGTGCTTGTAGGTAGCACTTGTGGTGCTTGCAACATATATACATATTGTATGTATTGTAAGCCTGCTGAACTTGGCTTCTGTGGCTTCTGCTTTCTGCTTTTCGTGCTACATTCGTTACTTGCATGCAATTTTAATGCGATTTTCGATTTGATTTGTAACCCCAAAAAAAAGTTGCTGTAGCACGGTTGTTGTTGTTGTCGCGCTTGTTAAGTGCAAATATAAATTTAACGGCGCCATAAAATACGACTGCAAAAGGTGCAAAAGAGACAGAGAGAGAGAGAGAGAGAGAGAGTGTGCACTGAGAGAAAAGTATAACTAGCTCTGTCTCTTGCTCATTTCAGTTTTCTCTCCGTTTATTTGTTGCAAGCGCCGAGTTGCAAAAATGTTCATGCTGCAACACAATGTGGCAACAACAACAACAACCGGTTTGCCATTCAAGTGGAAAAGTTTAAGCCAACTTAACAAGCGAAGCCAGCCTGCGAAATCAACCCACAGAGTCACAGAATCCAATGCAACAAGAAGGAAACGCCGAGAGGTGGCAAGTGCTTGTGGCAAGGCGGGCAACAAAAAGCTGGAAAGGAAAACAAAAAAAAAATGCCAATTATGGCTATTCGACAGGAAGTGCCAGAGTGCAAATAGCTCAAAAGAAAAAGCGAAATACAAATAAAACTCTACTGTTGCATACCTTTTGTGCGCATTGCGTATACGCCACCGTGCCGATATATCAGTCGCCAGTATGTCCGATGTGCGTAAAAAACCATTGACCAAGAGACTACAGTTTTAAAGTTTTGCAGTTTGGCACTGTCTCTCTGCTTGGCCGCAAAACAATTGCAAACTCAATTAAATCTGAGCACCGTTGCGACAGCTTCATGTTGGCCCTTAACTACAGGCCAAGTTCTGGACACACACACACAACACGTTGACTGCAGTTGCTGCCAACAGAAAGGCCATGTCTTTGCACTTTTTGTATTTTGTTTTCGCAATAGTGTTGACATCGTGTCACGTAACGTGAATAAATTTGCCAAATACTTAAGTTCAAATTAGTTAGTGATGAACCAGCAAGTTCGATAGCATCGATCACTGATCGTATAACCGCCACACATTTGCACTTTTGCAGCGTGTCACAAGCTGCTTGCTACAAATGCATGTCTCTAACACGACACGCTGGCAGCGCTGTTCATGGACTCTTAGACATGTACGTGTTGTGTTTAGTGTGTGTGTGTGTGTGTTGATAACATACGACAATTGTGACTTTAAAAATCCCTTTTCCGTAATTTTAGTGCACAAGTTGTGCAGGATTAATGGCCCAAGCGGCACACACACACACACAGAGACACACAGACACCAAGCCAAGCAATTAAAATGCAACAGCAAGAAGAAGAGCAACAAAACCAGCAGCAGCAAATGGCAGCATCAGCAGCACGTTGGAAGCAGGAAAATGGTGCAGAAAAATTGCAGTAACTTGGAGGAGCATTTTGTAGAAAATTTCGCATGTGTGACAGAACAGTGTCGCTAACGGAGATAGCCAAAACGCCATTTGAAAGTGGCCACAAGCATACATACAAACACAATCACACACACACACATACACAGCAGCCAAATGTCGACTGTATATATGTAGCAATAAAGAATTAAAGAGGTGTGGCTGGAGCAAGTTGCACTGAAAACAAAATCCTACTGTTTTCTAGTGCTGCAGCTTGTATTATGATTGTTTTTCTCTCAGCGAAAAAATTTTTGTTTATGCAACAACAACCAAAGACAAATAATGCAATTTTCTGACTAACTCTTTTGGGAGAGGTTCTTGTTGCTGTTGCTGTGCGAAAGAGAGATCGAGAGAGCAGCAGCTAGAAGTTCTGTGCTTTGAACTGTATTGCACTCAGACATTTATTACCTAGGCAATAGAGTCCACATGTAGACAGCATTTAGCGCTCCGTTGAATTATACTTGTGTCCGGCACTGTGTGACTAAATGCGTAACTATCCCTAAAAGAGACGGAATGGGGGGGGGAAAGGAAGCACAGTGGTACTTGAGTGCAGCACAAATGTCATATGAGATAAAAACAAAGCACTAAACACTTAACATTCGATATAATTAGTTTTATTAAAGCAAGCAGTGCAAGTGATGCAAGCAGTGCAAAAGTTTATTTCCAACATTTGCAGGAATTTTTTTTTGCGTTTTTGAGCAATGTGCTTGGCATTATTTTGTTGAGCTTGACCAAGGGACAAGGAAACTAATGCTGAACTCTAAACTCATTTTGAACTCGCTGCCAGTTGACACAAGCTAAATAAAACAAAAGTAGTACATGGAATTGCAACAGCAAATCTATTTTATTTTCTATTTATATATATATATATACCACATATCTGAACATGTGTTTGCTGACCAAGAGTCAGGTTAGCCGCTTGCCCTTTAGTTCTCTCATCTTTCCATGCAATTTGCCATTTTCTGTTGTTGTTTCGTTGTGGTGTGTTGACAATTGTTGTTTCCTTTCAATACCCTACAAAAGATACTATCATTCCCTCGTGCAGCTTGCATCGCTTTAGAAAGTAATACTAAAAACATTTCTGTGCCAAGTTTAAAACTATTATGTTTAAGTTGGAATTAAACGGTAAAGGGTATTCAAACTTCATTCTGTCTCTGCTAAAATGCATCTCTGTTTTCTCTTCTTCTTTTTTCTAGCTTATTCACACACAAACAAACGGACACACACACACACATGTTTGCGCTTGAGTTGGCAGCTGTGCAATTTCTTGGCGAATACTTTTTCATTATCCAAGCTACTGTAATTTTTGGTGTGTGTGATTGCAGGATTTTTCGACCATTGATTTTGTCGCGTTGCGTAATCGAATTGTGAGGTATATAGATAAGATATATTGGGGTTAATTACTTTGTAATCAATGTTTAAATGAATTTCCACGGAATTCATTAATATATATATATATATTTGAATCATGATAAAGTCACGACAAAAGAATTTTGAACACAATTAAAATGCTGGACATTATCACTAAAGCATACATGTAGATAGCTGTTAGTTATTGCATGAGCGAATAGCTCTCCAGGCCTTCCATTCAAAGCAGCCCAGATAACCATCCTGGTTGAGGAATGCTTTGTTACCCAAACAGGTTAACTCTTCGGGCTCCGCATTGGGTCCTGTGCACATCCAGTAATTGGTTAGAATTTCACTAGCCTGCGGCTGCTTTAGATTGATGCCCTCACATGGACCCACTTTGACGTTCAAGTTGACACAGGAGGGATTCATTTTGGCTTCGGGAATGCAGCCAGAAACCGTGGCATTGTTCACAAAGTACGTGCCCTCATCGCACTCGGTCAGGATGGGTTTGTCGTTGAGGCACCAGTAAAACTTGCGCGGATCATCAAGCGCCCAGGTTTCCGTTTGTGATTGGCAAATTTCCACCACAGTGGTACCACTTGTTACAGTTGTTGAATCTACGGGAGGAGTGGTGGAATCATTGGGAATAGTGGTTGTATCGGCTGGATCAGGTGTAACAACAGAAGCAGCGGTTGTATCGGCTGGATCAGGTGTAACAACAGAAGCAGCGGTTGTATCGGCTGGATCAGGTGTAACAACAGAAGCAGCGGTTGTATCGGCTGGATCAGGTGTAACAACAGAAGCAGCGGTTGTATCGGCTGGATCAGGTGTAACAACAGAAGCAGCGGTTGTATCGGCTGGATCAGGTGTAACAACAGAAGCAGCGGTTGTATCGGCTGGACCAGGTGTAACAACAGAAGCAGCGGTTGTATCGGCTGGATCAGGTGTTACAACAGGAGAAGCAGTGGTCTCGTCTGGATCAGGGGTTACAACGGGTGCAGCTGAGGTTTCCTCGCCCTGTGCATAGACTGTGGCTGTCGTGCTGAGTGCCAATAGGCCCAGGAATATTAAAATGGCTGTGATAAATCAAAAATTTATAAGTTTTTATATTTATTACACGGCGTTATTTGCATATGCAATTTTTGTTAAATTGGCAACGCTAAATGCTATCGTCCCTGGTGAATGGCATAGGATATTCAAAAGGAAGAACAGAAGATCAGTATACTCAAATTGGATAATATTTTGTGACGTCACAAATCTTTACCATTTCGTCCAGGTGGCAATGCTAGTTGCGATGGACAAGCAGCATATGGCGAATAAGAAAACTGCGTAAATTTGCAATATCGGTAAAATAAATGCATAAAGTATGCAAATGAACAAAGTGAGTGTTAAAGTTGCGCGCGATAGAATAAAGTGTGTGTTGCGAGTGATTTTGTTGGAAACAGGATCGCTTAAAGGTACGTTGTATTATCCACACTAGTCAGAAATATTTCATCACATTTATATTAAGTTCACCTTTTTGCATTTTTAAATCCACTTTGCGTCTTACGTTTTGCACTCTTTAAAATAGACTAAATTGATTTTTAGCTATTGCTTGGTATTTTATAATATTTGGGTATATGGCAAAGGCTAATCATGCGACTTATCGCGCATTCTCAATGGGTTGTTTTGACAATACCATCACAAGATGATTTGATTCATTGATGATGCCCCTCGTCTTGTCTATATTCTTATCAAACGCACAACTCAAGACAGATAAGTGTATATTTGGGGCTAATTTCCTTATTTTTTTGGTTAAGTTAATACATATTGTTTTTTTTTTTAGTTATCAGCTTGAGTAGCCTGGCGAGTTTCTATAAAATGAAGTAAATGCCAATGATTAAGACATACTCAGAGTTTTAATACGACTTCTTGATACCCTACAAAGACCCATCTGCCTTGCGTATGTGTGTGTGTGTGTTGGCTAAAGTTTTAATAGAATTTCAGGCCACCTATTGGAATTTATGTCGATTATGTTGTCAACTTTTGCTGCTGCAAACTTTTTCCTATTTAAACTTGAGCGTACGCATAAAATAGACTTCTAAAGAGGCTGGCTTCCACTTCGTTTTGCCATGCGGCATAAGAAGTTTCAATTGACAACGTGACGTCGCACGGCAACAACAACAACAAGAACAAGAACATGAACAAGAGGAAAAAGAACTGGCTTCAGCTGTGTTGGTGAACTTTTATACAAGGTTATATGGCCTAAGACTAAGTCCGCAGCTGGTTCGCTAGCTGCCTGACTGTCTGGCAACCTTTGCTGCAAGCGAAATCAATTAGAACTTTTGACAGCAGCTGCACCTGCACAGTGGTTAAAGCGGAGAGCGCGTAAGAGAGCGAGAGCAAGAGAGAGCGCTCTTTTCTTTTTTTTTTTTGTGTTTGTTTGTCATGTAGCTTGAAGTTTGTAATTAGATTTTGGTCTGATTGCCCTACAGCAATAATTTCAAATTTACCTTCATTTGAAAGGCAATTAATGTTATGCCTATCTATCGCATTGATAACGCACTTGTCAGTCATTTCATTTCTTTTTGATGGTTTGTGCCTCTTTTGATAGTTGTCAATTCGTTTACAAAGTGATTGTGAATCACGAATTAATTGTATACAGACCGACGCACGTGATGTACCTATGAGCTATACCTAATCAGTTGCATTTGTTTCAAAAGCCCTATCAAAAAAAGGCAAAGTCACGAATTTATATCTCAATTTTTAAAGTAGTGACAATGGGAATATCCAATAGTGAAATGATAAATATAACAGAAGAGAGATACAAAAAAGAGCGTAACATAAATGAAAATACTGCAATAAGTATAAAAATGAATGACAATGGCGCCATATCAATCAGTCAATGCTTTTGTGGTGCCGCAGTAAAAACGTAGCTGTTAAAACTCTTCCCATACACACAAAATAATAATAACAAACTATAAAAGGGAATTCGTGTATTGTTGTTGTGCCAGCTGCTCCGCCTAGCCCCAATACTCGGCATAAAAGTTGTGCCTGATAAAATTATTTATGAGAAATGTGTGGAATGCAACATCAAACCGAATGTTACTGGACATAAAGCTGGATCTGAGGCTCAGGCAGAGGCTGATGATGTTGATGCTGTTGCTGTTGCAGCAGCAGGTTCTTGCACACGCATCCGTTGCGGCCACGAATGCAACATGCAAACATGCCACGAACATGTGGGGCGATCCCAATCCCAACATATTCTACGTATGCTCCGTGGTGGACCAAATGCCATTGCAATTGCATTGCCCACAGGGACGTGGATTTTTCATGGGTCACGGCCATCTGGGTTGTCTGCCCTACGACCAATGGCCAGCATGTAGGCCCAACTCTACAATAGCCAGTAACTGCAGCGTCAGCGGCGAGGCAAACAACCTGCAGCAGCCGCATGCAAGGGAAGAGCCATGGGCCAGCATGGATCCCAATCAGTTCTACATGTGTCCGGCTGTTGATGCCACACCCCTGTTACTTAATTGTGCCCCGGGCAAGGGTTTCATACAAACTCAACAAACTGTTGGCTGCACCGACTGGCCAAACTGGCGACGCCAAATGCAATGTGAATCCTACTTTTAAAATTTTGACTGGCCACAAAAGCTGAAACTCAAAACTCTCTCATTGGGTTTTTGTGTTAAGTGTGATTTTTATTGCGCAGAAATAAAAGTGATGTTAATTTACTTTTGTTTTGCACTTTTAGTTATATTATTATTATTATCTTGACATGTTTTATCATCACAAGATAAGCAATCAGACTGAAATGATCTAAGTAATAAAGGTATTCTTTTTTCGAAACAATTCTGAACTTATTTGACTCTTTTCACACCATTTTCAAACTGAAAAAACATAAAAGTTGTGTTTTGTCGTTTCCCATTTGCATAATGGTAATATAGAATTGAACATTCGCTTTCTCTCGCACCTAATATTCACTGTTTTTTAATGGAAATGTCTTCTTCACTTGCATTTGGCAAAGTTACAGTTAGATTTTGTTAAGTCAGTTTGTAACTTTCTTTTAGTTTCGAATAAGTTCATTTCAAGCTTAGATTTTGCTGCGTGCAGTAGAAAAATGCTAAACAAAGTTGGCGAAACTAAACTAAAGGCAACAAAAAGGCTGGCATCTAGGAATCCTTTACACCTTTTGCTATCGTCGTCCTTTCGGACAGCTGCGGTCAGTTTGGTCAGGACTTTGGCTCCTTTTTTACTCGGTCTTTTGGTATCTTTTCGCTTACATTTATGTCTGTTCTGGCTGCCAGCTGGCTGTGGCACACACACGAAAAAAAAGAAGACAGTGCAGAGAAAAGAAACGCGTTTAATCGGAAATTGCATTCTGCTTTTGATCGCATACACCTGGTCAGGAAATTACTGTCAATGGACACACAGGTTGCATGCCCCTTGTCGTTTTGTGAACGTTGTTTTTACTATACGTATACGTAATATATCAGTGTTTAGATTATCTAAAATTTGTCAAGCAAATTGTTTAAAATCCACTAAGTTGGCCAATAATGTTATTGAGCATATTTTGTGGACAAATTTTCTTAAAGACTTTATTTTGTGACTTGCTTGAAAAGAAACCAAACGCAAGTCCTGTGGCGGCATTTATTAAGATTTATGGCACAGCAGGCTGCTTAATAAAATGGCAATAAACAGCTTTTATAATAACATTAAATGTGTCATATACGCAGCTCTTTGTCTGTTCAAGTTTCACAACATATTGAAATGATGCTGAATCATAATGAACTTAAATAACAAAGGCATAACAACTAAATATCACATGTTATCTAACGTGACGTACTTTCTTTGCTAGATACGAAAAAAGCAAGCAGATCTGATTGCTTTTGGCTTGCTTTTCAACGAACAACATTTTTCAATTAGGCACTCGTTTGTTGAAGGCGCCTGCCTGCGTCATTATTGCATTGCAATTCAATTAGATGCCGTGGGTTGACCAGTTTGATAGTAGTTGCTGCTAGAAGAATACAAGGACATGGCGGAAAAAACACGATTCCACATTGGAGTGCAATATGCTGGTGCCATGCCCCAACTGAGCTAAAGTTAAGAGCTCAGTGCGAAAGAAGTTTGAGCGAATGTTCTTAAGTTTAATCTTACTACTAGTATATTTCTCTCAGTGCTTGGGTAGGTGAGTGTGTGCGGTGTGCACATTTGACACCATGAAATTGAGTGAGCTGCACTTGCTAGCCGCATGACTTGACAGTCTCGACTATAGAGGCTTTAGAGGCTTTTACTGCTGCTGCCTCTATAATTGCTTATTGCTTGTGTGTGTGCGTGTGTGTGTGTGTGGGTAGAGGGAAGAAATAAATGGAGCAGCGCCTGAGTTGCCTCAGTTTGTAGATGAGTTATCACCTTGAGCACATTGATTTATGCAGTTGGAGAACCAAGCGTAACCATTGCATTGGTATGGCATAGCATGGCTTGGCTTGGCTTGGTTGCTAAGATAAGAATTAATTGGCAAGTGCAGTGCGCAAATAAATTCCATACCCAGGCGATATACATACATGTATATGCATGCTAGTTGAACAGCCACAAAACCTACTTTACCAACTGCATTGCACTCTTAATGTAAATGTGACAAATGTTTTACGAATGGCTGCGTCTGCATCGACTGCGTTCACGATGACTCCTGTTGACTCTGGGCAAACACCTGTAAATGGGTTTATGCCAGAGCACACACACACACACACCCTAACACACACAGCAGCTTGTTTGCATTTTACGCATATTTTAGCCCAGGCTCTTTTCACCCTTTCTTCGTCGTCCTGGCAACATTCGCATCCATTGCAGTTTTCTATGCATTTTTGTGCACATTTGGGATTTATGCCACAGATACATGGAATGCCTCTTCCACAGACTCCTTCACCATCTTCCTTCTCTATGTGGCCTGCATTTTGGTTAATTAATTGCGTCTACCGCCTTACTGGCTAAATTTTAGTTGAGTTGGCTAAGCACTTAAAAGGCATTTGCACATTATTTGCAATATTACGTTTTCAGTTAATTAACAAAACTAGCTAAATCAACTTTTGACATTATCTTTTGGTTACTTGTATAGCTCGCGGGATAAATATAAAAATTAGATAGTGCAGAATTTGATCTTAACTTGAGGATACAATTTCTATTATTATTCTAATGTGATTCAATTAATTAACATTCTAATGCGATTTGCCCAGCCAAGCAGTTAAAATGCATTTAATCAACTTTTCGATCTCAGCAAAACAACAACAATCATGGTGATAAGGCGTATTAAAGCTTCTTCCCCTTTGCCAGTTTCGCTCTGAATAAATTCGTATAATTTAAGGCATCCAATTACCGTACACTCTTTTCATATTCTCTTCCGCTTAACTCCTCCGGCAGCTGTCAGCTAAACAGCCGCACCTGAGTCCACGTGAGGCATTGAGGTTAGGAGCCTTGGCTGCCGTTTGTTGTCATTTCCCTTTTGCCGCATGTGGCACACGCAAGGGCAACATTGTCGTCGCTATCGATGCCGTTGGGAAACGTTGAAGCGGCCCTCTGGTAATTAATTATGCCCGTTGAAATGACGGCGCACAAAATACTGCCTCTGCACATACTTTGCATATTGTACATATACACTGAAAGAAAATTCATTTAGCTTGAATCGCGCTACTTTAAACTGTGTCCTTACTTTCGACAAGTGTCGCCTCGTTCAGGGCAGGCCGGAAACGGAAATAAGTACAAACAGTTGGCGGCAGCAGAAGCAACAGCAGCAGCGACAACAAGTAAACAAAACTCAGTGCGAATTTGCCTTGGCGAAATGATTTATTAGAAACGGCATTGCCCATTTTTTCTGAGCCAAATATATTACTTCTTTCTTCGTTCTATAATTTGCTTGTTGACAAAATACGTAACAATTCTACATGCAGCTAAATGCGTATTTCCGCACCGGAAGTGCGTGGAAAATGATGGGTGGGGAGGTGTGGGTAAGCAGGCAGGCATCAACATCCGTTCGCCTGTCATCTTATACTTTTCTATTTTCTTCTCTAATCCTTGTTGTCTATCTGACTCTGGCAACAATAATATCCTTTTGATGTTGCCGAGCTTAAGCAGCGCATAAAAGTATGCTTTAGTTTTTTTCTTCTGCTTCTTTGCTTGAGTCAAGACGAAAACCGCAAGGAAACAATAAATTTGCAGCAATGCGAAACGGAAATGTTTGCTACGGAAATAGGAAAAGGGGAAGCTGTGCTCTTCCACCGCCCCCCCACTAAATGCAGCTGCAACTGTCCTGGCTGTCCCTGCAATTGTCGCACGGCACAGCGCATACAAACAAGACGAGTAATTGGTGCACAAATTGCTCGCGTAAAGTATAACGAGTAAATAGGTAAGAGGTGTGCCTGTGTGTGTGTATGCTCAACCAGCAGATATCCAAGACTATTTATACCCTTCTGCTGGGCAGAAGAGCATTTAGAACAACTCCTTGCCACTTTAATAGTTGCAGGGTATAAGGGAAAACAAAATAAACAAGAAATACAAATAAAAAGTTTGTAGCTAACAGCTAACTCCAGTAATAGCTAGTAAATTTTGTTATGACCGTTAGGAAGCTGGCCGTTAGTGGGATGTTTTTTCTGTTGCTGTTTATTTGCAGAGCTCAGAGTCACCGGCACATAAATTATACATATTTAGCTGAGTAAAATTGAAAACTAATTAATTACACTTGCAGCCCGGAAGCAGTAAGGAATGGGTCCAGTAAACACAGTAAGCAGAAAAGCAGAAAAGAGCTAAAGAAAAATGTTGTTCAACTTTATAATTGCCAGGCATCAAGTGTTTTTCAAATTGCTCTTGGCTCTAATTATGGTAGAGAAGTGGCTGAAACGTGAGACATTTTAAGCCCGACCCGGCCAAATGGGTCGCTTATGTTCGCACTTACTGGTCGGTCCTACATATTGGTGCAGGCGGTCGTTGTGGGAGGAAGGAGGGTTTTTGCCAAAGTAAAAGTTGAGACACTTGTTGCAGACGCTTTTTTGTGGCGCGTTACTTAAAGGTAGCGCCCAACTGGGTCTGTTTAAACAGTGTAGTATAAGTAAAAGACGCCCCTTAGCTGTTTTACAAGACAACTTTAATTAATTCAACTGTAAGATGAATGTCTGTTTTGGCCAAAGTTGAGTACAAAAGTATTTAAGCAGATTGTGAGCTTTGAGTTTTTTACGACAAGCAACTCTTAAAGCTTAAGCCGCAAAATGTTAGTTAATTATTGAATTTTTCCAATCAAAGTGTTGCCTTGACTGGCTACTTTTTATGCCTGGCACATTTACTACAACAGCTGGTTGTTGCTTTCGTCCTTTTTTTATATTTTGGGCACACTGGCAACAGTCACGTACACCTGACACAAGCCCCGAAGTTCCAGCAGTTCCAGCAATACAGCTCACATTTTATTTCACCTGTCTGCCTGGCAATACCCTTAACCTGAAGGGTTGCCGCCTGGCAAATGATATCTGGGGAAATTTGTGCATAAATTAAGTTTAAGAAATGACAATCTATGGAAACTGACGACTGAAAGTTGCCACGAAGGCCGAAGAACTCCCAACTATAGAGTATGTTCTAGTTTAATATCTTGACTTGGCACACCTTTCATTTGTTTTTCTTTTTATTTGATGGCAAAAAGGTTAGCATAATATAAATTCGCTTAGCCAGTTCTAAGCTTTTACAGTTTAATAGGGGGCAAGGGCAAAGTGTGTTTTTTTTTATTAGTTGCAAAAATTTGGATAAGTTTGGGTCTTGAGCAAAACCCTTTTCAAAAAATGATACTAATAAAAATCCATGTTAATGTTGCATGAATATCAAATAAATTGAGGCAACCAACACGTAGTAGCTCTTGCTACCAAACATACGAGGCGCATTTATTGATTGAACATAAAAATGGGCAATTTTATTGACGTGTTGCCTGGCCATGGTAACAAGTTTGTTTAGTTTGAGCAAATGGCAACTGGGGAGCATTGGATAAGCCCATTGATATTGTTGTTGTCTGGTGTAAATAATTTATAATGCTTGGCCAAGTGACAAAGGAACGAATACTCGTTGCTGAACAGCTGAGCAAGGATCTGCTTAAGTAGTTGTCGCCAGCTAAAAAGTTCTTGCCTTCCCTTCGTCTATCGATTTTATTCGCTTTTTACCCCCAGACACATTTGTGTGAAATCAATGCAAGTGGCAGCTGCTGCTCCTGCTCCCGCTCCCGCTGCGGTTGAAACATTGTTTGCTGCACTTTCTCCATTGCCATCTTCATCTTAGTTTTAGCTACAGTCTGCTGACTGCGGATAAACAATGCAAAAGGCAGCGCCGCTAAATGCCAACGACAAGGATGAATTGGTTCGTTGGCTGCTCGCCTAGTTTGCCTCATGTTCCCGCTGTGCCACACACACAGCGCATTAAACAGTTGAGCTGCACTATAATGAACTTTGATTAGTGGAACGACTTTCATTGTGTCATTCCTTTATATAGCCTTACTTAAACTCATTTAACTGGTTTAAGCAAGCTTAAATTGAAATCTTTTAAATGTGTTCATTATAGAGCAAGTGCACTGTGTTCCTTGTGTGTGTGTGTGTGTTTGAGTGGGGATTTTTAGCGTGAATCAATCAAATCACATGACTGCTTGACTAACAGCCAGTGATTTGATTGATGAACTGCTTTACCAGATACTAGTACTAGAGTAGTAGCTCTGATGCCATTGTAAATGAGGCTGGTCTGAAAAGGAAGTGGCACACACACTCACACACACAACCACCCAGAGCACACCATGACGGCTGCTTTGACTTTTGCGGCCACTTAACAACGCCCGATGAAATTAACTTCTTAAGTCGCTTGAAAACCGATTATTGATTAATCTTAAGTAATGGTTATCCAATTGATGCCTTATCAACCCTAGTCTTTAGTTTTAAGCAAATTGTTTTTAAAGAAAAGCAATTTCTCAAAAGTTGCATGCATTTTTGTGGCACTTGTTTCGCATTTTGTGCGCTGTAATAAAATATTTTATTACTTTTTAAGTGTATTTGCTACTCGTAAAGTTTTCTTGCCTCTGCCTTTCATAGCTTATACATTCATTTTTTTCCCATTCAACTTTTATGTGTCATGCAATGTCACATATGACTGCTCGACTGACTAACTGACTGAATGACTAACGGAATGACTGAGCGTCCTTTTTAGCATTGGCATGCAAATTCTTTGAGACGAGTCGACTTCAAGTCAAGTTAGTGAAAGTATGCAATGTCAGCAGAGCAGTTGGCAGTCAGCAGGGTCTAAGGGTAGTGTAGAATGTGTGTGTGTGGGTGATTGCAACAAGGTTAACGTTAAGTGGAATTATCTATGAGCTGCGTTTTTTTTCGTCTTTAACTCAAGCCTTAGCTTAGCTACCAACGGCAATAATATAAGCTGTGGCATTTTATTTTTCCACCACTTTGTTCTTAACACATTTCTCTCCGCTGACTCGGTGAATATGATATGCCTGTTTCCATAGCCAAATGTAGGGAAACTCAGCACGCTTTGCTTTTGGCATCAGATCCATGTTACTTGACTGCATTGCTGGTATGTCTCTCGTTTCCCGTTCTCTCTCTCTCTCCTCGTATCATGTATTTGTTGGTGGTTTGTTTTTTTTGGTGTTCTTGCCCACATATTCAACATCTTTTTTATGTAAATGTGCGAAAATTTCGTCACACTCACACACACACACACATGCATACATAAATATGCACACATCTAGGGGATATAAAATGAAATTGTACTTTGTGGCATGGCTGGCAGAGTACAAAAAGTAAAAATATGCCACCAAAAGCAAAAGCGAGGGAAATGTCTTATTTTCAAAACGTTACCAAACAGCTGGCAATGCTGATGGAGCTGGCTATGGATTTCTACATCCAACCCCTCATCATAATCATCATCATCATCATGGATGGGAGTTGATGGCA
Organism: Scaptomyza caliginosa; assembly: GCA_035044725.1. NCBI lineage: Eukaryota > Metazoa > Arthropoda > Insecta > Diptera > Drosophilidae > Scaptomyza > Scaptomyza caliginosa. The sequence goes on from JAWNNR010000467.1 coordinate 20,799, forward strand.
TTCTCCCTTCGCATTTCGCCCCTCATCTATGTCATTTCCATTTCGTCATTGTCATAACTTTGTGTCACAATTTTTCCTTTTCTTTTTGCACATGATACGTACGACGTCCATAAGGCATTATTATGCAATTTTTTGGGTCAGAATGGAGGCCAATTTTCATCTTGTAGGTTGCAATCTCTCTCTTTCTCTATTTCGTTCAAATTTTGTGGCAGCTGTTTGGCCAACAAAATTTTGCTTTATCAATGGATTTCGGCAACTTTTCAATTATTGACATGTTCATTTTGGCAGCTTTTAGCCATAAATTATACGATATGTATATGTACTTTTATATATTTTAACCTAAACATTTATTTTTCCTGTGAAATATTTTATGTTTTTTTTTTTTGTAAAAGCAACAAACACAGGCAACACATGTGAATGACAGTGACAAAAAGCAAAAGCAACAACAATCTAAATGTTGACAGCTTATGTTGCACAGCACAAAATATTTATTCAAGTGCAAATGTTGTCACAGGTCAGGCAAGGTGGTTGAGGAATGAAAATTTCTTTATATATATTAGCTTTTAGTGAGTGTTTATGTTTATTTTTTTGAGTGTTGAAAATGTTTGACAAATGTCACAACTAAGTAAAACAGCGCGAAATCTTCATGGTGTTTGCTCAGCTCCAAGGTAAAACAATGTTTTCTTGTAGACATTTGTAGCAATTTATTATGTCATTTAATGCAAAATGTGTGCTTGGCAGATATGCTAAGAAGCAAAACGTTAAGAGTAGGCAAGACGAGCTAAGCAAATAGTAGCTGCAGCAGCTGTGTCACATTAACTGGCAATTTGTTGCATACTTTTTGGGGATTTGAGTTTGCGTTGTGGCGAGTAGTATAGTATGTGTGCAAACGAACAGAGAATGACAGGTTCAGTGAATAAAAGTAAATTTAAAACATTATACAAATTGATCTAAAATATTCTCTCGGGAAACTTATTATGCACAAAAATCTGCAATTTATTCGTAAAGTGAAAAATCGTCGGGTATAAGTTGCCCGAAAATTGGCTAGCAAACTGCCTGAAAGAGTCGAAACTTTTTTTTTTCTCACTTTCAATGAAAATGCAAAAAAAAGTTTAGCTTAAACTTTTCAAAAAAAAGTGTAAGTCGTGTAATAAAAACGTTGCGCAGAAAATAAATGTTAACAAGATGACTGCGAGCAAAGTACGAGCCGAAAGCACTAGCTGTGAAGTAGAGTTAGTTCTTTGGAGATCAGGAAACTACACTTTAAAGGCGATTTCATTGTGTTGCTCTAACAAAAGGCCGAAGAAACGTGTGCAGAGAGTGTGTAGTAGGAATGAAGTAAAGTCAAGTTGCCTGCTGTGTTAGAAATGTATGAGAAATTTAAGTAGAAATATTTTTCAAGTTAAATTTTCATATTGTTGGCCAGCAAGCAAAGTTCAAATGTGAATATTACAACGGAAGTTGAAGTGCTTTTTGTACGCTTGCCTCTTCTCCCACTCTTTGACCATGTCACTGTCATTTGACAAAAGTTTTTATTTTTATACCATTTGAGGGCATAAAGTTCAGCTGCAACATTTGGCTTTGCATTGTTTTGTCGCATTGCTTTTTGAAGTGTGCTTGATGGCTGGAGCCGTAGGTTGGGGGGAGGGGTCTGTGGTAGTACTAAATTAGAGTGCATTGTATGCTAAAAGTTATTTTTCTTTTTCTAGCTTTGCCGCCAAACCGGAACAATGAAAAGTTCATGAAAATTTTTGCTTCAACGCATAAACAATAAACATAAAACTTTGAACCATTAAAATTGCGCAATTTCCAAGTGCCCAATGGTCTGCGCTCTTTCTTTCTCTCTCTTTCTCTCTATATTGAAGGGGGGTGGTGAAGGCGGATGAGCTTGTCATTTGTTTGTTGCTCTTGAGTGTTGCGTTCTTTAAAAGTTTTTGCTTTCCCCTAATGACAAAAATCAGCGTGAATTTGATATTTGGCCAAAGAAGGTTGGCAAAACTTTGTAGAAGAATAAACAGTTTTTATTGTCGCATTGAGTAAGATTTTGAATAACAAATTTATTACGATTTTTGTCAAAGCAATAGTTGGTTCAACTAGAAAGCAAATAAGAGTTATCAAAACTTGAATCATCAATAATAGAGAAACCAAAGTGTTCTTAAAATAACAACAACCCTACTCACACAAAAACTCAATTAATTACATACAAAACAAACTTTTCTGACCCATGACCCATTCGTAAAACCTATGTCAACATTTATTTAGTTGACTGCACTTTATTTTTCTGTTGTTAAGCCCACAATAAGTGCCATGTTGGCCAGTGTACACACATGCACTTTCAAACCAAGCCGCAAACACATTGATAATTGAATTCCATCTAAAACGAGACAGTCACAAAAAAAAAACCAGCAGAAACAACAATAATAAATAAAACATGTGAATAAAACACAAACGGAAGCTGTTTAAAAATACTTTGTTAAAGTAAAGCGCATGCGTTTGTCTTCTCTTATACCAAAAAGAGAGAGAGAAAAAGAGAGAAATACGAGAATTGAATGAAGAGTATATATATATTTGAGAGTTTGTTAAGCTAACCAGTATTTGATAGGTTGTGTTTACATTGAATGCACAACACGACAAATGGCGACCAGTGTCAATTGTAGCCGAATTGAGATTCGTACAACTAACACTCCTTTCACCCCTTCTCACGTTTAAGCCCCAATAGCCGGCGAACAGCTGATGATGGTCTGGTAACAACTGTAAATGCGTTGAGGTAGAATCTTATAAGGGAGAAAGATTGGAAATAATCGAAAGAGAAATGTTCGAAATTTGAGAGTTTAGTATTTATTGCTGCGGATGCTGAGAAAAGCAATGAATTTTGTGTATGCTTGATTAAAAACAATTTGTAGACAAAATAAAAATATTTTCCCCCTCTCCGGATTTAAATTTCAACTATTTAGAAGAAAACTCACTTTGCATTATTCACAAAAATCTTTCAAAACTTTAGCTGGCCATTTAAAATGTTCTTAAATTGCCCAAAACACTCACACCCACACACACACACGTACACTGACACACAAACAGTTTTTAAACTACAGACGCAAAGCATTTGTAATGTGCCAGTGGAAATTATTTATGCCAGCTCCAAAAGCAACCAAGTCTGGGCAGGTGAAGTTTGCGATGGTTGCCCATATAAAACTTTGGCGGCCATTTTTCAAATTTGTCGCGGCCACACCGTGGGATGAATGGGCGTGGCATTGGTGTTGGCTGAATGTGGTCGCATTTCAAGTTGATAATATCACAGTTAGCAAAAGCTGTGTATATATGGAAGCTTGGAAGCTACACCACATGCGAATTTAACAAGTGCTCCACGCCAAGTTAATGCGTTATGACCCCAACCGGCACAACCACCCTCGCACACACACACACAGAGCGAAACTTTTTGGCCCCATTGGCGGCTATAGCCGTCGTCGAGCATTATAAAAAAAAATGATTAATGATTATTTTCCACCGAAACTGCGTGCGTCTCTGCGGTTCGCGACCTGAGCTGCCGGGAGTAAAAAGGTGGCTTTTGGGCAAAATATGCGCTTGAAAATATGTTAACGCTTTTTAAATCATCTTGCGCTTGTTGTTTGGGTTTTTGGTTTTGTTTCGTGCATAAATGTTTTATGTGGCATGAGCTTTAAATTAAAATGCAAGCTGGAAAATGGCCAAAACCGGGATTTGTGGTAAGGTTTCGTAAAGGTTGGGGCTCTTGGCTCTTGTTGAAATACTTTAATGCTTAAAGAACTATTCAGCTTAGAAACCAAATCAAATTTCCTATATCGAATTTGAAATTGCTTTGTTTGGGTTTAATTTGCAAACAATTGACCTAATGTCCTTAGACCGTATCATCTCTAGTCTGGGCATCCTTTAAGCATATTTTTTCTCTTATTTTTTTCATGATATTCAAAGAAGCTTAGCTTAGCATTTTATCCTTTGGGTACAGGATTTACAAATTGTTATTACTCCTGCTGCTCTTGCTCTACGGATACTGAACAACAACAATGCTGCGATTGTGGTCAAGTTTTGTGTTGTGTCCAGACATTTGCATAATAAGCCTTTCGCTCTCTGTATATTCCCCTCCTCTCATCTCTCCTCTCTTTCAGTGTGTAGCAGTGCATGAAATTGCTGTTCTACCTTTAGGTTAGATACTGTCTCCACACCCCCTCTTCACCTGCCTCTCTCTCTCGCTCCCTTCGCCCTTCTTTCCCTTTGTTTAGCCCCGTTTTGCAGTAAAGTAGCTTGAGCCAAAGCGGAAAGCATAAATTCTTGTACGATATGAGAACAGCCAACAAACATCCGCACATAAATAAATCATAAATATTAAATGAAAATGAGAAATGAAAAATTGTGCAGCAGGAGCGTAACTTTCATACATGGAAGGAAGCGCACAGAAGCTGTCAGCAACTGCGACTGACCAGGGAATAATAATGCATATCGTATATACTATATAGTACTTTGGTAGTAGTAGAAGTAGTCAACAATGCAGCAGGCGATCGCATGATTAGCAGCAATCCACAGCAGAAGCAGCAGTCATCGCTTAAATCTAACACTACACTTGCAGAAATATCTAGTATGTGCTTTATTTACTTCTTAAAAGTCTTGAAATAATACTTTAATTCCAAGCATTCTATCACATTCATACTTCCCCGTTGAAGACCTTCAAGTAATACTTAACTTGCTAAGTAGACTCAAAACGTTTAATAAAAATTTTTCTCAGTGTATAGTCTGTCGCAATTGTGCAGGCGAACAACAATAAGGCCCTAAGGCAACGCATCGTATTCACACAATGTACAAAATTACTAAATTCGATATAAAATTTATAAGCAAGGTAATTTCTATCGCTCTCTCTCTCTTTTGTCGTCTTTCTGCTCGTTCTGTTTCTTCTGTCTGTGTGTGTGTGTGTCTGGTAAATACTTGTGTCTGGGACGCTTTTTGGCAGCATTCATTGCCTGTAGACGATTTTGTTTGGTAGTAAGCAACGTTTGCTGAGATATTATGGCTTAAATGCAGCCAGCAAAAGCAAAAGCAAAAGCTAACAACAAAAGGCATTTCACAATTTTATGCTCTAATGCGATTTGGCCAACGGGCAGGAGGTATGAGTTAATCGGCAAAAGTTTTCGGGCCAAGTACTAGCTTGTTATTTGTGGCGGTTGTCTGTTAGCTGCATTTGAACTGCGTTACTGCATTCAATTTATAATATCCTTATTTTATATATATTTCTCTCTCCCCCTCTACTTTTTACTTATTGTTAGATTGTGCATTTAAATACTAAGCACATGAATTGAAAGCAATTTTCAAGTGGATTAAATATGCGATTTGTTGTATGATTTTCGAAAGGAAAATATGTCTCAAATCGATGATTGATTCAGTTTATATTTATTTAAGTATAACTTTATCAGCTGGCTGTAAAAATAAAATTACCTGCTTCTGACACGAAAAACTGCAACTTTTTCAATTAGCCAAGCAGCTGTAGAGACATTAGCCTTATCGCAGCAAAGCTTTGACTAGGCTAATAGCCCGAGGGAGTTCCTCGTTCTGGTCTGCTTCTAATCCAGTGCGGCATAAACTTTTCTGCACGTCCTGCACGGCTGACAGTTGAGTGCCCCCGGCGGCTTCAAATGTTTGCTTAATGTTTTATCTACCCACATTTTGTTAATATATAATCGATATTTATTTATTGTGAACATTAAAATAAATGCGAGTTTATTAGCTTCGTAGGCTGAATATGAAATATTTTGGTTATCCCCAACATATCTGAAGTTATAGTTGGTTTTAGACAAAAAAAAAACCTTAACTAATAATAGTTTATATGCCCCTCGATACCTTCAATTAAACTGTTCACATGTTCAAAACCTAAATGTATGAATAATGCATGAAAAGAGAAAATTATATGCTGCAAATTACTCAACAGCCACAAAAATAAAAAACAAACAATAAAAATAAAATGGTAAGCGAAGGGAATTGACAGACAGACATACGTAATAGAAAAGGTAAAGCTCATATAATATTTATGTATGTTTTATTGTACATATTGTTGGAGTATATTTGTCTCTCTTAAATGTAGGTTAGCCCAAGGCTGACCGATGTCAAGCGACTGACCAACGATACATTAACAAAATGCTTGCCTTCCTTCAAAGGAGCAAGTTGACAAAAAAAAAAGACAATGCTCAAAATATATTTTTTTTGTGCCACACAATAACTGGCAATGGCAGGACTTCCCGAAATATAGCAAAATGTTATCCTCTGCTCGTTTTCGAGCAACAACAAAGAAACAAAACAAAACCAAACAACAAAAATTCCAATAAATTCAATGCGACACAACAGAGAGACACTTGGGAGGACTTTAGGGCATGTCACAACAACAGCTGAAGCATCCATTCTTGCCGACATTGAACGGGAGGCGTGGCCAGGCTATTGTTGTTGTTGTTGCTGTTGTTGCTGTGTTTGTCTCTGTCACATTTTGCTGTGGGAATGTGTGGCAAAGTTCAAACCTTTGACATTTTTGTGCGCCAGCATGCATTACTCATACGCAGCGTTGTCTGAACTGAACTGGCGTACATATAAGTATGATGGCTAGGGGCCGTGCCATATGAAGTAACTTTATGGCAAATAGCTCTGCAGAGCTTTACGCAAAAGTTTTCCAATATACTCGGGGGTTACTTATAAATTTAATGAAAATCTCAGCTAATAGTTTTGGCACAGCGCATAAATAAAGTTGATGGCGTTGCTGCCTTGGGTCGGCACCTCTTATTGCTACATATACGCTGAGAATAAACTATTCGCAAAAGCATAATAGTCTTCCAGTTACTGACATTATACTTTCTCTCTATGTAGCCGGCAGTAGTCAAATGTGTGTGTTTTCTGCCTTCCCTGTGCCTTTTAGCATGTGTCACAATTTATATGCAAACTTATCAACGTCGCAATGTCTCCAATGCATCGTTTGCATCCATGTATCCTGGCTACACAAAGCAAAAAAAAAACAGCAAAGAAAAGAAAAATGTGAAGAGCTTCAATGTGCTGTTAATTCCCAGCACACTATGCAGAAAGTGCGACAGCTTCTACTTTAGCTACAGCTGCACAAGGCTGCACAGGGATGTCTACTAGAGTCGGCAACAAACATAAGTTTGGGGGATTTTTATTTGCCGTCTGCCGGAAAATATTGCTCGCAGGCTAACACATGACAAACGCAGCCGTTTGTCAGGGCCAATATGGCAGGGTAGTAAGAGCCAAAACGATGAAGCCAACGCAGAGGGCAAAGGACACAGCACAGGCGAAGGGGACAACAGTTAAACATTTTAAAGTAACTTTTCGCTTAAAGTTCATGTAAATAATAATTCGACTTGCAGGCAAAAACATCAAGCAAAGAACAACAAGCAAACGCACATAAAAGAAAGGATAAATTGTAACATTTTTTTTTTTTGTTTTGCGCTTGGAAGAGGCTTAGCAAATGTTGTTGTTGCTGTGTTCTGTAACTTGTTGTATTTGTGTTTGAGTTGTTGTTAAAGTTGTTAACTTACAGTTAAAGTGGCACTTTGACTCTAAAGTGTTTTTTGCTGTTGTTGTTGTTTTTGTTGTTGTAAGGGTTAACCCAAGGGAAGAAATAATTTAATTTAACATTAGCCTAATGAGAATTGCTAATTGGATTAAAATTAATTTAATTAGTTAATTGTGTGTTATTGCTAACAAAAATTCCTTACAGTTAAATAAAGCGATTCTAGCTTTAAAAATAAGTTAATCCCTTGCTGCCTTCCTCTCTCACTCTCTCTAGTTTTCTCCCATTGGAAGGTGCAACGTTCGAGCCGCGTTTGTCAATTATGCGGCAGCCATTTTTGTGGCAAACAAAACTATTTTGCATTTCAAATGCACGCAATGTGCGTGCGTGCCATATTACGCATACGCACCATGTGCGTGTCTATTGAATCAACGTGCGTTCTATGCTTTGCTAAATAACGGCAGAGTACTTAAGCGGAGGGTTGGTGTGTGTGCGTGTGTGTGTGGCGTATTCAAAGCTGTTTAGCATTGAAAATAAATAATGTAAAATTTGTGCAAAAGCGCTTAGCTGCCATTTTGCATAAGCACTCGGGTGTTTTTTTTTATGTGGCGTCTAATGAGGCTGCAGAGAATATAACCATGAAAAAGAACAGGGAGAGAGAGAGACGATTTTTGAAAGGTGCGTACACAGAGAAAAATAGAATATAGAAGTTATACATATGTCATATCCTAGTATGTTTTTTTCGCTCTCTGTGTAGCGTTGTAGCGTTAAAATGGTTTGAAATCTGTTAAGAAAGACGCATTCGATTTGATTACATAAAAGTAAGAGCTGATGTTAAATCTTATTCAGATTCGCCAAGCGCATTAACATGCAAATGAGTGTGAGAAGCGAGGCTTTAAGATTTCACATTTAATAAGGATTACAACAATAGAAAATTACGTTTAAGTGTTACGTTTTTGCTTGGCTTAATTTGCATTAGCTGGCTCTGTTTCTGTTTTGTTGTTCTTCCTGACGCCTGACTTCACTTCACAGGCAACTAAAACTCAACGAGCCGAAAGATTTCGACTACTCGTAAATGGGGTGGGTTTGATAAGAAGCTTTTCTTTCAAAATAAGATTAAATTGAATGGCAAACAATTGTCTAGATAAGCAGCAAACAATAACACACAAAGAGAGAGAGAGAGAGATAGTTAAACTTGTATTAAGTATGAAACGCTGCATTTTATGTCTGTGAGCTTTTCTCATTTTCCATGTTCTTCTACTTGCAGCAGTGCAATAGAAAATCTCTTAACAAAACAGAGTTTTTGAAATTGGGAACATATAGTTGCATGATATTTGTATTGTGATTAATGCTTGAATGATTTTGCATAGTTCTTGCTCAGCTCTAGCTCAACTTTAACTCAATTTGTTTCGGTAATCAAGTGCAGAGATATGGATATCTGCATTGTTGTAACATTTAAATTGAGTGGCACCCCGCAAATGATTTGCATGTTGCTGCTACAAATTGCCTTGCAATTTAGTTGTTGTTAGCATTAACTAGTACTCATTATTGTTATTTAGATCATCATTATAGGGACAGGCCTACTCAGTCACTCAGTCTCTTGGTCACCGAAAATCAAGCTAGTTAGTTGCACTAATGAATGCTTATGCCACACACACACACACACCTATATTAATGACGATAGCACTTGTAGGTATTAGACAATCGATATTCGCACGTATATAGAACACAATCGTATTCGCGCATTACACACGCTCCTGAATAAATTTAATTACAGGTGTCTCTGTGTCGGTGTGTGTGTGTGTGTGTGTGTAAGTAGCAATTTCTTAGCGATGACTAGTGTTTTGTGGTATAATGAACATTGAAGTACTCAAGTTGCTGCCAGCACTGTGTAATTAATAGCTATTAAATTGGTCAACCGAAAAATAATCATAATAGTATTTAACCACTACAAAAGCATAATAATAATGTGCTACGTTTTGGTTAAAATCAATTAAGCAAACTTGCTTCTGCCTAAATCATTAAAATATTGCTGATTAATGATACTACAATTTATTTGTTTTACCTACCGTTTTTGCTTTAAATTGGAATGGGCTTAATCTGGCAGCCAATTGTATAAGTTAGAATCCTTTTGTTTTAACAGTTCATGCCATGAACGATTCTCTACCATTAAATAAAAGGCCGCTGTTGAGGCTGTCAGTTTGTTAATTGCTGTCTGTCGGACTGGTTGCTTGTTTGGCTGGATGGCAGCCCATTGCATACTTGCATCTACTTATTTTAAGTGCATTTAAATGCACAAGCCATTTAACAGAGAGTTGTTGCTGTTGCTGTTAAAATGCAACTGCATTTTTATGCTTTTTATGACAGCCATTGACTTGAGTCTCGGCTATAAACATTAAACAATTTAAATGCATTCGCACAGCAAATGAAACGAACACATTGTCTCATGCATGCATGTGTAAAGTGTATTTAAATGTTGCGATCTTTTTAATGGTAAAAGGCTTCTTTCCACTCAATGAGCTTAAGCGCATTGTCACAGTTTATTTTAAACGTGATCTTTGAACGTTAAAGAGTTTCCTTTTGTTGGTTTGAACTCTGTTGAAGTATTTTATAAACAGAAAATATAAATATTTGCCATCGTATTTCAACTTTTACACTGTTAAATCTGGCTTGCTTTTCATTCATTACTCCGCTCATTGCTGACTGACAGCACAAAACTCATTTCAATGAACATTTCAAATTATTTTTGCTAGTTGTTGAAGTTTTCAACAGAATTTGTTCAGCGTTTAAGTTTGAGTTTTTAACCAGAGTGCTTGATGATAATTAATTAATATAGCATACGCCATGTGTGCCAAATAATTTCCTCTTGAAAAAAATGTGCTTTGTAATGGGCTTTTCCATTGTTCTCGACATAAACATGGTAAAGAAATTTGGCAAACATAAAATAAATCGGAATTTTTACACAGCTTAAATGAGTTTTTAATAACGAAAATAAATATATATCAGCCCATTAATTTATGTTGCTCAAACACAGATATATTTTTGCATTCAAGTGTGGGTTTGTCTGCAGTTTTTATGGTTTGTTTTGTTTACTTTGTTTTGCGGCTGGTCACGTTTTGCTATGTTATGAACAAAACGATAACGAAAAAAGAGAAGAAAAAAATAAATTTGCGCGAAAAAAACTTTAGTTCCAAATTGAAAAAGTTCCATAAATATATAGAGATACATGTACGTACCCTCAAAAAGCAACAACAACAACAAGAAGTGGATGAAAAAGTTTTACGCTCACTGCCTTCTCAGCTTTTTATTTTGTATTTTTGGCTAGCCAACTAAACTCAATTTAGTTATGCGTGCGTATCTCTCTCTTCCTCTCTTTCGCTCTCTTTGTGTTTGTTAGTGTTGGCATAAAGTTTACTACTTTGTGGAAAATTTCATGTCTCTGGCACTCGATAACGGCCACAAAAATGTACATATACATATATATAAATATGAATCGTATATAAAATGCTTTAACTGTTGCCCAACTAGTGTGGAGCTTGTGCTAAAAGTTTTTTATATAGATTTAATAGAAGCTGTGATTGCCAAATGCAAAGCTCACTTTACGGGCTATGTGCGGGCTAGCTGCAAACTACCATTTATCTATATATTCAGTGTGTGCACTCAGGTGAAAACTAAAATATTCGCTTTGCATTTGAAAAACACCATTCGATAAGGCTTTGTAGGATTTAGATATGTTTTATAGCATATGGCATTCAGCAAATCTATTTTTATGTGTTCATTATGCCTTTCATTATTGCACCATTTGTATTGTGTAATTTGTTGATGACTTTGAGGGGCTTAAAATGCTTGCTTATTAATAATTAATGTTGCCATTAGCAGAAATCATTTACGCTGCTTCTAATCAATTTGGACATGAGTAATTAATTTAACTTTGCTTTGATTTATGCAAAAGCACATTAACATTGAATATCCATTATAAGTGCGCTCATCTCAATGGTGATTAACTAATTAATCTTTCAAACCTCAAACCTTGTGGGTTTTTAAGTTTTAAATGCTTTGCTACATTACGTATACGTAATGTGTATATATAACGATAGCTTTAATTATTCTTAACAATTTGGCCATGTTCATTTGATTAGGTGGCCGCAACAAGGGGTGTCCAAAACAATTAAAACCTTTAGCTCGTTACGTTCAAAAATGCGCTAATGGCAATACACACGAGAGAGAGGGGAGAGAGAGAAAGAGTGAGGAGAAAAGACAGACATACATGCACAGCGTAATCAAATTAGAACCGATATCCTGTTGCATTGCGGCCATCATTGAAAAGGAAGTGGTGCATGAACTTGAGCGAGGTGAGAGGGATGTTGGTGGTGCGGGGAAAAAGGATGACTGTAGCCACAAAACCAAATATTGCTATTACACTTGCAGGCACGGAATTTAATTACAAAACGCTCACACACACACACACACACGGCCGAAAAAGAGAGAGAGTGCACGCGTGGGTGTCCTTGTGGTTGCGTTTTGGTCAAAATGGTTGCTCTTGTTTTTTTCTTTCCACTGTAACAGCTCACATTTTTCATTTATATAAAAATAAATTGCTTTTTTTTTACTTTTTTGTGTTTGTGTTGTAAAAATTTAATGAAATACTTGCAACACGGCCGCTATTTGTTTGAAAGATGATGAAATGATTGAGTGATATACAAATAAAGCTTGAATTTTTCATAAAATGTATATCAAACATTTAGTTTTTAATCAAGCAAAAAGCATTTTTATGCGAACCCAGCAAATTCGCTCAACAACAACTCTAACTGCCAGTTAGAATAGTTAACTCTTTAACGCGTTAACGCAATAAGTTAATGCTGTCTGTTGACCAATGGGAATCTTTGCGATTTCCTTTTCCTTCTTCTTTTTTTTGTTCCTATCATGCTATCAATCTCTCTGGATGCTTGGTGCTCTGTGCTCCATGCTCCACACTAATGCAATTTGCGCAAATATCTTTTATTCATATTTAATCCACTTTATGCCAATTCTACTCATGCTTGCCCCTTAGACTTGCCGCTGCTGCTGCTGCTGCCACCCACAGAGGACACAAATGTCCTTGTTGTCATCATCATCGTCTTCTTTTTGCTATGCCGAGTTTCGAGTCTGCCAACTGACATCTGCAGTAGTGCCATGTAATTGGCATTCGAGTCAAGTGCAATTTCGAAAGGCACCATGCACCATGCACCATGCACCTTGCAGCAAGCAGTAAGTAGCAAGCAACTACTATGAACTCGACACCCGCGAAGGCATCTGCCGGCTACAGTTTATTGCGGTAATGGTAATGCAACAGGACTGCCAGCTAGTCACCTCGTTAAAGGTAATTTTGCACAAATAATGTCCATGACTCTATACTCGCTTCATTTCGGTTTTCCCTTGGCCCAAGCGCACACTAAGCGGAAGAAAGCTAAACTTACAACTCAGCTATCGCCTTCTAAACTTGAAGAAAAACAAAACTTTTTCGTACTGTGTATGCACTTTCGTTCTTGCTTTGAGCAGGCTAAAAACTCATAGCATACTTTTGTGCGCTTCGTTCGTTCGCTTAAAGCCTTGCATTTTAAACTGTTTTAACTGCTTTGGTTGGTTGGCTTGGCCAACTGGGCAGCAACTGGCTTGTGAAGCATTATCAATGCTGCTAAGCAGACTTTTGGCTGACTTTTGTTGCGTTTGCCTGTTTGAAGCCATTGATTTTGCAATCAGAGTGTTTTGTTGTTGTTGTTGTTCTTCTTCTTGCCATGGCCTCTTTTGGCCAAGTGGCCTTATCAGCACTTCTGCCTGCTCATTGGCCATGCTCAATTTGCATAAGTGCGCGTGGCTTAGTCAGCAAAACAGTTATCTACGTTTTTGGCTTTGTAATTCAATTACATGGGCATTTGTCTTCTTGTCTCTCGCAGTCGCATAAATCATTAACGACCACTCAAGCGCACAAGCAAAAGGAGCACAAGCGATGGAGAGAGAGAAACAGATAGTTAAAGCGGTTAGAGTGGGCCAACATAGATTTATGGCTCTTACCTTTGCTTTGCCGTTGATTGCACGACGTTCGCCTTTCATTACACAGCTGATTGCGTGTACACAATAATTTTAACCATTGAACATGCATCAGCTAACGAGCAACAGCAACGGCAATGGCAAAAGCAAGAGAAACAGACAACAGATTACAATAAATGTGAAAAGGAGATGTTAATATTTGCATGCTCTTTAATAATAATAGTACGCTTAGACTAGAATTCAATCATATAATTAACTTAACAGGTTTTATAAAAAAAATGTTGTACGGTGAAATGTTGAAGTTTGCCAAGATATAAAACTGATTCCACATGACACAACTGTTGTACTCTACTCGCATTCTCACGCCCTTTCTTTGCTCTCCCTACGTTGGCTGTCTTTAGTTAAGTGCCAACAATGGACCCTTTTGTGGCGCTGGCGTACATTGGCATTGTTTTTGCTTTGTTTATTTGGATTGGCTCAGACGCTGGTTTCGCTCTACGCGGCGAATAATAATCCGCTTAGGGTTGCCACGGCACCCGCTAATCCTTGCATCCTCCTTTCACGCGTCGATTGTCTGAGCATCGACAGCCAGGGATTTTTCGTGGCTTACACCCTTACTTAACATATCTAATGAGCTAGCTTTTAATAATTTTAATAATTATTAATTTCAAGCTAAATTAAAATTTTCTTCATTACTTTGCACAGTGACTGCACTGAGAGAAAAGAACAATTGTGTGTTGTTTTGTGATTTCGCTGTATCCTTTGCAGCTGCTGGCCGCAGTTGAGCTGTCAAAATCGCTTTAATTGGGCTAACGAAATTTGCACGCCTGCAGCCACGCCCCACCCGTTCTATGCTCCCCCCCTTGGCACTGCCTTCAACTAGAACATTGAAGCCCCTGTTTCTGTTGTTGCCGTGGAGCAGTTTTTGTTTGTTTGCCTGCTCGCCTGACTGCCTTGCTGCCTTGCTGATGATGGTGTTCTTCTGCTTTTGCCTTTTGGCTACACTCTTGTTGTTGTAATTGTTTGAACCTTTACTTTGGTGTTGCTGTGTGTGCGTGCTAATAATCGATATTATTTTGTTGTGTTTCACAGTGAAAAGTTTTCAGCGGCTTTTCAACATTTGTTCTGTTTGCCAAATGAAATTAAAGCACCAAATTTCCAGTGTAATAACAACAAACAAAAGTTTTCGAAACTTTGAGATAGGGCTGGCGTTTGGGGGTTGTTGAAAACCTAATGACCTTCATTAAAATTATCTAATTGCAGATTTTGAGCATTACATAGTCAGTCTTTAAGGTTTATTTCGCTTCCATTAAAGTCTTACGTTCTAGTTTCACACTCTTTAAAATATATCCACATTTGTGCCCATATGTAACTAGTTTCATTTGAATACAGCTCTTGAGGAGTTTTTATTTCGATTCTCCCTTTGCTGTCTCACTTTTCTCATTTGCTTACATTTTATGCTTTTTTATGGCCTTGTGCCGGGTTTTAATTGCTCCCAAACTATAAAAGCCGACTTTGAGTGTCAGCCGAGGCTGGCTCTGGTCCATAGAAGTGCGATTTTTTCTCTCAAACAGTAACACACACACAGTTACGCACACATACATATATATTTAACGTTCTGCTGCATTGGAATTTTTTTTTTTTGTGTTTGGTTTTTGCGCCTATTACAGTTTGCCTTTTGCTTCCTGTAAACCTTATCCTGACCTGTCATTGACGTTGCTACCCTAAGCTTCCTCTGCTGCTCTGCTGCTGTGCGCTTCCACATGTGCCACATGTGACTGTCTATCCATTTGTCCACTTGCATATGGATTCTCTGCTCAAAGCATGCATATCAAAGTATAACTTGAACTTCAGCTGGCAAAAAGTTAAACCTTTAACCCAACTACGATCTGACGAAAGTTGCAATAGGAAAGAGCATCCACAGTTCGTCATTCTTTACGTTTTTGTCACCTTAAATTGGTAAGAATGCCTTTGCTTTAGCTACATTTTCCAGTTGCGCCTTCTCCCTTTACCCAGCCAAAAAGAATTGGTCATAAGTTGTGGGCGTAACTGCAACTGCAGCAGCAGCAGCAGCCGTTGCTGCCACAAAGCTTAGCTTTCTGTTTATGTTGGCTGCAGGCCTCGAGCTTAGTGGCGAATTCATTTTTGAGCCTTCCCGCATCCTTGCCACTCATGACAAAGGCGTGCTTGCCACATAAAAAAAATAATAAAAAAGTTCTAGTAGAAAAGGAAATGGTTCGTGCCCCAAATTCAAATTGAATTTTTTTTTTCTTCTGCCCACTTGGTTTTTTATGTGTCGCAACCAATTTATGCAAACGCATTTGCCACAGTTTGGGTCACGTTGCAGCTTGGCATGCAACGCCTCACTTGCCCCATTTTGCTCTGCTGCGGGATAAGCTAACGGAAATTGGTACTACAAATCATTATATATATATACACACAGTTAAGGACATTTTCTTCTTTTTCTTTATCGCTAGAGAAACTTTATGTTATTTAAATCATCTTTTGTTTGTCTTTACTTAACTGATTTAATGTTTGCAACTTTATCAACCAGCTTTAAATCTTAAGCTTGTTTAACTTTTGCGTTTTACTGCTAATGCTAAACAACTGTTTTAATTATCTCAACAAGCAACAACAATTTGTTTCTTTTTAACACCTCTCATTTGTATTTGAAATTAAAGCTTAACTCTATGTTTTTTTTTTTCATCCGCTTAGAAGTACTATCTGTGTTTGGCGGTCAAGAATAAAGAAAAGCAGCGAGATACAAGCAAAAAGAGTTTTCTTTCCTTCTCTTACTTCCTCGCCTTTTCTCTATCTTGTTTAAAACAAACAATGTTAAAAAAAAGGCGCACGCGGAAAAATAGTTTTCATTTACGCCATTTGCGTCCGGTTGCTGAAACGGAAACGGAAATGCAACGCCATTGTCCTGCGTTTCAGTTGTTGGCCGCCATTCAACTGTTGTTGTTGTTGTTGTTGCCATTTCTTGTTTGTCAGAGCTGGATAGCAAAATATTTCCGTTCTACTGAATTTGGTTTTAGATTTTTCCTGCACCTTTGTTTATCGTTGCTGATATTTGACAAAGGCAAGTAAAAATGTTATTGGGGGTTGATATTTGCTATATGTAGAAAAGATCGAAGCACCATTACTGTTTAGCTAAAAGTATTTGTTATTCCCCTCAAAGGAACTCTGTGGTTTGTTGCATTTCCTTGCTTTGGAAAAAATAAATATCTATTCAAAAGTTCATTAAAATGAAATCCAACACACTTTGGCCAGATTCCAAATGCAATAACACTTTAATGCGACTATGAAATCTGCATGCATACAATTTTCATCAATCTCTCTTTGTGTATTTTTACAAAATATGTAAAGCTTTTTATCTGATTAAAACGCAAACAACCCAATTTGTTGAAATTTGAAATTGGCTAGCGAATTCAGCATATCAATCAGTTAGTTTCTGCCACTCAGAGCCACCAGCAGGACGGCAAACGCATCCATTGAAAATACATTGCACACGTAATGTATCAATCTGTTTTGTGGTTTTTACTATCAACTCCACAACCTCATCGCCCCGCACTTTGGTGTTCCGGATAAACCTGGTTCGAGTTGAGTGTTGGTTTTTGTATTAGTCGAGAATACTTTGCATTAAATTTTCAAAGTGTTTTGTGTCTTGCTGCATAGCCAAAAGCAGTCTCATAGCATATTTCAAGCATAGTATTGATTGTTTGTTTCGAAAAGTCTTTTCTGCCAGTGCATCGTACTTATTCATAGCAGTTGTTCTGGTCACTACTTAAGTTAAGTTTGTTCCGACAGGCATTGTTCGTGGCTCGTTTAAATCTTTAAATATGCATATATTTATCGTAATTAAAATTGTCGAGCGCTAACAAACATTCTCAGCTGCCTCAATTAGAGAGGGTCGAGGCGTGGCTAACAACGTTTCCTTCTGGCCAGGCCCAAAGAGGACAAGCACGTATTCCGCCTGCCTGTTTGCCTGCCAGCCGGCCTGCCAGTGAGATCTCATTAAAATTAAAAAGCTCAGCAGACAACGCAGGCAACAAGAAGAAGAAAACGAGCATGAGAGAGAGAGGGAGTGCGAACGATTTAGGCCAGGCCAAGCGTGCCTAGAGTTGGTGTCGCAGTCAGGCTGTGTCATCTCGAAAATTAAAGCCACACTTGAGGTCACAATGCCAGCAGGCTTAATGATTTTCGAGAGAGAAAAAAAGTTGTAAAGCTGTTCGAAAAGGATGCTTTAATTAAACACCAAGTTGATTTCAATTTCTTACTCATGCAACTCTTTTGTACACACATTGCCGGTCCTGTTTGGTCCTTACCTTTCGTCCATTCATTTGACAGTTTTTTTTTGCTGCGTGTCCTTCACACTGCCTTAAACCATTCCCTGCACGTAAAAGTATGCATAATGAAGCTGCCAATCTGAAAATTGTTTTCATTCTGTTCCTCTCTATGTGTGTGTGTGTGTGTTTTAATCGCACTATGAACTAGCACAGAAGGTATTGTACTCAAACATAGATTGGAAATGATGTTACACACACACACACACACACACACATAGACGAGTTGCAAAGTTGACATGTTGGTTATTAATTAAGGATTCACAGGCAACAAGAACAACAACACTAGCAACTGCCACTCGACAGTTATAAACTGTTTGCTGTTGTCGCATTCGAGCAGCAGCACTCAAGTACAATAGCCATAACAACAGCAACAACAAGCTGAACACTTAACTTGTCACATTTCTCCATGTAAATAGCAAAACGAGCTGATAGAATAGAAATTTTCTATTAAATTCTGTGCTGCATAATGAAGTTAAATGCAATTTACTTGGTCAGCGCAAAATTCAATTAGTATGCAAACTGTCATAATTTGCATTTAAGTAATGGCTAAAGTTTTTCTCGGCCAAACGACTAACGAAAGCCACTAAAAGGAACTTCTGACAGCCTTCAAGTATACGAAATTGTATAGTAATATTTGCGTAAAAGTCTTTTTGTTAAAAATTGATATATTTTATTAAAGTTGTGGCTTACTTTAATAGTTGATAACTTTCGAGCCTAGCTTTAAGTTGACTTTAAATTGCTTGTGTTTGAGAAATATTCATAATAGCAGTGTAAATTACAGCAGCTGCAATATTTGCTTGAATGCAAAAGTTATATTGTGAAAACGCAAGCTGCATGTGAAAGCAATATTCTAATCAAAAAACATTGCTGTTGATTGTGCCTAATAAACATGACACAACCAACAACCAACAGAAAGCTTACAGCTTGCAACATGTATAATAATAAATTTAGTTACACACGGGGTTTGGGTTGAAACAAATGCCATTAATACCACATGGGGCAGACAACCAAATAGCTCGGCGTTAGAGAGAAAGGGTAAGCGTTTTTGCCTTTTTGCATGGTTAAATAAATTTTGTGCTGTTGCCAGGAATTGTGCATAACTCACACAAACAAACCAAAACACACACACACACAAATAAACCCAGATAGATAAAAGGTCGAGTTGCATTTTTGGTTATATTACCAGCAATTATGATGCTCGTTCTATATATAGTTTGTGTTTAAAAGCATTTGTTGCAACTGCAGCTGCTGCAGCAACTGAATAACAAATACATATGTATTTAAATTGTGCACTGTACTGTGGACACACACACGCAAAAAGAGACCCCAAAGCAACTAACCTACAAAAACAAACAACCAAGCAGCACAGAGATAAAGGGCAAAGCACTCATAAATTGTTTGGTAATTTTTTTTTACTATGTTTTTTTTTGCATGTGCTTCTCTGTTTATTTAGATATACATAAATTGCATGGTTCATAGCTAAAAACTAGTCAGAGCAGTATTTGCAGTTCTTCGTCACTCATTTTGACTGGTTTTTGTGTCCGGCTCTGTTTGCTCTAACTAGATTGTTGTGCGCATATCCATCAGCTAGAAGTCTTTGAGAATATTAAGTATACGTTGGAGATTTCTCATTTGATAGCTCTTGCAACTTAAG
Source organism: Scaptomyza caliginosa (assembly GCA_035044725.1). Lineage (NCBI taxonomy): Eukaryota > Metazoa > Arthropoda > Insecta > Diptera > Drosophilidae > Scaptomyza > Scaptomyza caliginosa. Next base: position 40,360 of record JAWNNR010000467.1, read on the forward strand.
AGAGCATTCAATAGCCGCTATACAAACTAAGCTGCGCCTTTTTCTGTTGCTGTCAGCAATATTGAAAACCTAAAAACACATTATCAATCCATGTCTGTGTTCGTTTTGTAATACAAATTTCTATGTTCATCAATCCACAAAATCTAGTTTTGACATGCAAAAGAAATAATTAAAAACCACTTTTTTTTTATGTTTATATTCCAATTAAATTTAAGAACAATCAAAGTAAACTTTTCTACTTAAACGTTTATCTGGCCGTGCGCGTCAAGTAAAAATCAATTTGCAGCAATATATAACGGACATTTCTTGTAATTGCATTTGCTTATCGGAGAATTGGGGGGAGAGGGCAAACAACATTATTATCGGCACTGATTGCCAGCTGGACATTCAGCATATGACGTATACGCCGTGTTGGTTTATAAAAATTGCTACGATTTCTGGTTTCAAGCTGGCTGTCTGGTTTGGTTTGGTTTGGTTTGGTTCTGATCTGGTCTGGCAGATTATCTTTTATTTTTTCCTTTTTAATTTTTTTTTGGTCAGTCGCAAGGACATGGATGAGCCTCTATCCTCTCCTCCCTCCGCTCTGCTTGTGTGTCCAGTCAGGCATGTCATGATTGTGATAAATGACGTAAAATGATGCCAGCGACAACTATGCAACAACAACAGAACGTTGCAACGTTGTCGCATGTCATTCACTGACCGAGCCTTTGGATACTGTCCTGTTACGTCCGGGTTCCCGTTTCTTCTCTCCTCTTCTTCTTTATGTTTGAGCTGTGCATGTCTCCTGATATTTTTTTATATCCGTATTGTACATACATACATATAGAATAGTGTAATTTCAGGCCATATTAAATGCAGGCTGCAATTTGTTGCCTGTTGCCTGCCTTGCAATCGTTGACAACGACCCAGCCGAAGAAGCAAACTGACAAAATTTTGCCTGCTTCTGTCGCTCGCACTAGCCCCCAACAACACCCACACCCATTTGTTTGCTTTAACGAAATTGAATTTCGTGTTGGCTTGGCTCAGCATCAGAATCAGAACCCAGGCTTCAGGTTACCCCATTCTCCAGTTGCTGCCCAGTTAATATTTTCAGCTCGTCGTGTTAAGGCAAACACCAAGAGAGAAGGCACGAGCAAAAGACAGAAACAGGAACGTGTACGAAATCAACTTTGGCTGCATTTCACCGATTGTGCAATTAAATAAGCAAACACAGTCAGCGTATGCGCCTTAATTAAAATGCGAGCTAAAAAAACTGCTTGTAAGCGATGTAGTTTTAGTTGAGCTGAGCGTTTGTTAACTTTTCCTTTAGCTAATGTTAAAGCAGCAAGTGAAAAGGACTAGAACTACGAGGACGAGGAAATGGCAACAGCGTGTCAACATAAATTTAATCGAGAATGTGGCGCCAAACACTTGCAGGTGTAGGAGAATTCACCATTCACATTTGTAGCCCATGGACTTATGCATGGAAATCACGCCCTTTAATTGAAATATTTATGTTATTTATGTGTAGTGGAACGAACATTATTCTTCCTACACTAGACAAGCACGACGAGCAAGTTGACTTGAGTAATACTCTCTCTTCTTAGTTTCTTGTTCGTCTTTCCCTATTTACTTTCATATTAAGCTCTTTCCTTACAAGTCGTCGTTAGTGTATTCGTTATTCGGTATAAAGCGAGCCACACCACATAAATCATTAATTACAATTTATTGCTGGCAATTTGCACCTGACTAAAGGCAATTTATGTCATCAGCTCTATTTTCTCTATCTTCGATGGCACAAAACAAAAGCACAGCACACCAAACCAAGGCAAAATTATTTCCAAGCTCTTCTCCTGTTCGAAAACTTGTTTACCGTATCGAATATTGAGGGAGTAACAGCAACAAATAACCTAGAACGCACAAAAGTATCGTTGTCAAGCAATATTTATTGTTTGGCACATTGAATTAGCTAATTTATATTGCCAACCATTGAAGGTTGCCATTTGCTAAATGTGTGCTGATTGCTTTTTTTTCTTCTAAATGATTGCTTCTTGTAGGTTTAAGTAAGTGTACAGACTACTATTTAGTTGTAGTTACTACCAAAAAGAGACTCAATAAAGTAAGCTGAAAGTAAAATTCAAATATTGTTATATGACTTTTCTAGAACTTTTACTTTGTTACCCAAGAATTTTAAAAGTTTATCTATAAATACTCTACCCAAGGCTCCTACTTTGTAAAAGATATTAAGATAAGCACATAATTTACTATTCAAAATCGAATTTACTTAAGTCAAGCTTTGATTCTCATTGACAGATATTTGAAATGAAATTTAAGAAACTAAACATGACACAGATATAATATTGCATAAAATTGAAACAAGTTTATAAATACTTAATGTAATTTTGCCGCAATCAATCGCATTGCATAAATATTAAATAAATGTATAATCAAAAGTGTGTATATGTGTGTGTATATGTGTGTTTGTATGAGTAATCATTGTAAAACTTGATAAAGCATGAAATTAAATATCGTATGCATAAAGTTGTACTTTTTATGAACGCTTGACTTGGCCAAATATCATATTAGTTCATGCAAAGGAAATGCAAACTTTGTTTACCAATTGTTCGCATATGTGTGTCGTTGTGTGTGTGTGTGTGTATTTGTTTGTATTTGTTTACAATTGTCATGAATATTGCAATTATTTGGCTCTTGTATCGCCATGTGTCCACATTTGTTTTTCCCTTCGAGCATTTGTTCAACAAATGTTTGCGGCCTCTAACGGAACTCTCTCCATGTATGTGTGTGTGTGTGTGTGTGTTTGTTAGCCGTATTGTTTTTGGTGTTAATTTGATATTTTATTTATTGTATCGCATGCAATATTTAGTTTGGTAATTGTATTGTGCAAAATTTCACTATAAAACGGTAATAAAAATATATTTTACATTCTAGCTTTTTGTTTCTATCATTGCCTGCTTTAAATTCGAATTTAATTGCAATTCGATGCATGTTCATGCCATATTTGTGAGTTCATAAGGTCAGTGCAGCAGCAGTTAACAAGCATATTAAGATTTTTAATAGGATTAAATATCGAGCATTGATTAGTTTAGCAATTTTGCAGGCTCACTTTAACATAAGCTTATTTCATGTCAGAGATAACTTTAATATGCATTTATAAAAGCTTGAAGTTGAAGCTTTAATATACTTTATAAGCTCGCCTTCTTTATTGTTTTGTGTAGCGTTTTTTCAAGTATTCCCGCTATTCCTGCAACCTGAATTTCTGAGCAAACATTTTGAGTTGCTGCACACAGTTTTAGCTCCCATAACAAGAAGCATACAATGCCAGCAATTTTGCTTCGATTTTTAAATTAAAAACCAATGAGCCTTCATCAGCTCAGAGCTTAGCAGAGCTGTCAGCGCGCCTGAAAAGGGTAAACACACACACACACATATATATATTCTTTCCTTTCTTTCATTCTAGCCAAAGCTAACACAGGCAGCTACATCAACATCAACATCAACGAACGTTGGCTGTTTTGCTTTGTTAGCCGATTTCAGCGCTTGAAATAGGGCATTATTTTTATAGACACCCTTGCCTCACCTCCCCTCGCTGCCTTAGCTCTTAACACCCTACTCTTTTGGTGTTGCTAGACGCGCTGCATGTCAAACTCAGCTGGATAGTTGTGAGGTTCGGGGGGGAAAAGGTTATGCATGCATTTTTATGGCCAGTTGAAAGCGTAACACGATAAAATGTTTTTGTTGTATGTAAAGTTTTTGAATATGCCCTCAACCCACAACTTGTCCTTGTATCTGCGTGTGTGTGTGTGTATGTGTGTGTGTGTTTGTGCGGATATTAAAGCCCTCTTTTACCAATGCAGATGCGAGTGTTAGCCAAACTACCATTGAGCCCCTCTTCGTAAACGATAGTTCACTTAAAACAATCTTTATCATGTTATTTCTAACTATACTTATTTTGTAACAATAGCTGCCAGTTTTCTCTCAGTGTATACACAACATGAAGGTAACCAAAGTTTTGTGCTGATAACGCGCGCTAAAAGTTGAAACGTTCATAAATCACGACACCATAAAGAACTTTTCACTAAAAATATTCAGTCGACCCTCGTTTTAATCCATTCCGCCCACAAAAACAACAACAACAACAACAATAACAGCGACAACAGCAAGGACTTTGATTTGAGGGCAGGATGCATTACTGTGACTTCTGACCGTATAGTGAAAGCCAAAATGGCTTATAAGCCACCAGCGGCAGCTGGCTAACTGCTGTTTCTACCAATTGTCGACTAAGTTTTTCGGTTTGTGTGGTCCTTAAGCCGTAAGGCTTACACTTGACCAAGTTTTGTTTGGCTGCTGTTGCCACACACACACACACACACACACACACAGAGAGACTTTTTGTAGCACTTGGCTTTGCCTAAACTTGACTTGCAAATGTTTGCAATGTATCCTCCAAAGAGCAAGACAAAGCTGCTACACTTGGCAAAAAACCAAAGACTGAGAGATTCTTCCAGCTCAGCTTGGCTACATTTTTTATAGCAGTGTAGATGCTTTGGGTGCACCGCAGGTGAAAATGAGAGCATTGTTGCATTACCATTGTTGATCTTTTGTGCACATGCAGCTAATGCAACGTTCTTATTCTGTATTGTATTGTGCTGACATAAGTAATCTACCCCTACTTACAGACAAGCCGCACTCCTTTACCTTTCTCTCTCTCTCTCTTTAGTTCACTCTGACCTACAAGCAATGGCAAATTGATTTATGCGCAGCAAAGTGTTGTTGGCTGATTTTTGGTTACTGTCGTGTTGTGTAGAACCTTTTATATGTGTGTGTTCTTCGCAAGATTTTGTTTTTATATTCTGTTTACTTAACTGACCCAAACACACACACACAACTGTTTCTCTTATAAAGTTGCTCTGGTTGCGGCCAGCCATTAAGTTGTTAAGTTATCTATGTCGTATTGGCAGTTTGTTGCGGTTCCTTGGGCCAACAAGCATTACGTTATTTTTATTGTATGTTGCTGTAAATGCCTCCCCGAAATTAGAAATTGCACAGGGCACAAAAAAGACCGACAGCCAGTCAGACAGACAGATAGATAGATGGAGCGAACTTAGGCTTGCTTGACCATTGAGACCGCAGTTTGTTTGTGTCTGATGTAGTTGAAGTATCTTTTACTATCACTCATACCCCCTCTCTCTGTGTATGTTCAGCACATACATAAAATAGAAGAAAGGCCGGCACGGCAAAATGTACGGTAATAAAGTAGGAACGTGCAAAAACTAGAAAAATGTGGTCAGGGCAAATAATAAAGAGCGCCAAGCACAAAGCCTGTGAAAAGCCACATAGTACAGTAGAGGTGGAAAAGAAAAAAGAATACAAAATAAAGTAAAAGTAAGAAAGCAGAAACAACTAGAATATGAACAAGAAAAGTGAAATAGAAATAGAAATACGAGTAATACAAGCTTTGAAGAAGCTTCGAGTCGAGAACTACTATGAACAACTTTTGGTTACGTGCAATTTGAGCTGTCAGGTTTTGCTCTGCTGCGTCTCTGTATGTGTGGGCTGTGGCTTTTGGTCATAAAGTTTTTAGCCTGTTGAAGCAAGGCGCAACACAGCCTAAGGGGTACTCAGGAGCTGTGCCTAATGTGGCAGCTGCATTGTGAGCAAAGCCTTTTCACTTTGTCGCCTGAGTCACCCTATTATTGCTGTCATTGCTGGGACCTTTGTGGCATGTTGCGGTCCATAGTCCCTGGCCCTGGCTTGGTCAGTGTTGTAAGTAAGTACATTAGTTAAACAGCGCCAAGTGCTCTGAGTCAATTACATGCCATACAAAACGGCCATCTTAGTGCACTGTCTGCACCACCTTTAACAAAGGACGAGAGAGAGAAAAGCACTCTGATTGCCCGTCTGAGTGGCATTGAGGCAAAGACGAATGTAAATTCCCTATTGCAATTGCATTGGCAATATCTGCATTATGATTGTCACTTCAAATGCTTGAAATGCTGATTGAATGGACAGCAATTCGCTCGGAAAGCCTCAGCCTCCATTTATCTATCCGTCGTGCCATATACCCAGACTGCCAGTGCATGGAAATAAAAATGCAATGCCCCGCCCCTCAAGCACAAAGTCACGCACTTGGCTGTCAACGTTTTTATGCTGCCAATAATTCATACAACAAAAAAAAAAAAAAAAAACTTCTATTCTGCTTGCACAGTTGCGCATGCAAAAAATGACAACTCGAGTTGAGTTGAGTTGAGTTTGAGTTTGAAGCAAAATCTAAAAAGCTAAAACTGAAACTGAAGCTGCGAAAGAAAGGAAAGGGGATAAGTTGACAGGTTGCAGCTAAAGTTCACAATGCGATGAACTCGGCTGGAATAAAGTCAAGTTGGAAAGTGAACAAAGCAACAACGACTCAGGTTCACTGCTTGTTGCCGCTCAGTGTATGCACAAAGTTGAATGAATGAATTTCAAATTCCCCAGTCATGTAGCTACTAAGCTTGAGTTGGGCGCACAGAGCGTATGATTAATGTGTCATTGTTAATTTGCGCAATAAATTTGTGACCAGGATATTTGTTGCTGACCGCTGTCAAAAAGTTGCAAATAAATAGGTTTAGCTTTGTTGAAACTCTTTAAACGAAAAACCGTTCAAAACCCTCTCCACCTTAAACCCGCAACGAAGCACGTCAAACCGAAATGCCTTAAGTTCTCGAAGCATTTACATGACCATCGTTGGCTCCGAGTGTATTTTGGGCGTTTTGTAGTTTGTTAAATATTTGGCCTGTCTGCTTGTCTGCGGCAGGCGCAAAAGTTTTTAATTGAATTCTATGAGAAAATAAAATAAAAATAGAAGAAAACACTGAATACAAGAAATTTCTTTAGCAAAACTTCAAATGTCAGCATGAAATTTTAATAATTTCCCTTCGCTTGGACAAGTTTTCGTTGCTACAGTTGCATTTATAAATCGTTAATTAATTATTCTCTGTGGAGAGTTCGACTCTATTAAATATTCAAAAAGAAAAATCTTTTTTATATTGATTATTTAAAATCCATTAGTTAAAATCTCAGTTAAAAATCAGTCTCTCATATTTGTTTAATGCTTTTTAAATTAGTTTTTGCCCATTCAAACCACAATGAACGAAGTGAAGTCTGCATGCAAACGAAATGAATTGCAAACAAAGGCAAGTTGAGCTAAGGTTGTGTGCACTTTGCATGTCAATCATGATTGCCAAAGACTCTATAACGGGTAACAGCTGTTACAGGTAACAGAGGTAACTCTGGCAACTAACTTGGCTAACTGCTGAAGCACGTTTTTCATTTAAAACGCGTGCTGGCCAAAAAGGAGCATCAATAGAGCTGTATGTACTGCATACACTGAGAAAAATTATTAAAAGACTTATTTTTAGTTTTGCCCTATATTTCATACCAAAAATGTAGTTGTTTGTTGTTTTTTTTTTATGTGCATTGCAACTGAAAACTTGTCTCAGATCCTTGGTAGTTTTTGCCATTTGGGCGCACTTGAAAGCAACGTTTTTTTTTTTCGGACAAGGTGTTGATACGAGAAGCAAGTGCAGCAAACGGCAATAATTGAGCTCGTACAGACCCTTTGAAAACAAAAAAACTGATACAGTTATAACAAACTGATGCTTTTAGTATTTACCAATTAATAACTGCATAAACTGTTGACAAATTGTGTATCGTTATTTTCTATGGTTTTTGCTACTTTCAATTTGTGGATAATTTATGCAATTGAATTTTCGTTTGATGTTTAATCGTGTGTTAAATTCGAATGCAAATTATTGACTAATTATATTCACATATTAAATTATGAAATGGTTTATGCTATTGGCATTCGTTTGTTGTTTATTATTTTTGGCAGCCGCTTAAATAAATGCATTGAATTTAATAACTGATATGTCAAAATTAATTTGATCTCAAAGATACAATTATTAATGCTTGATTCAAAGCTTATTTATTTAATTAAATATTTAATATTTTTAGTTGTATTATGCTATTAAGCTTTCTTTATATGTGCAGTAAATATTAAAAATAATTTGTAGAAAGCTAAATAAATTTATGTTTTCTTTTTACCATTTTTTTAGGTAGTTGCATGCAGCGTTTACTTAACTTAACCGCTCAAGTAATATTCATTTAATAACACATACACAAACTTTAAACACACACTCACACACACTTAGACATGTGAAGTAAGCTGCGTTAAAAGAAATAACCCGGCAATAATAAAAAGTTAAATAGGGTGCAGCATGCGATGAGCAGCAGGGAACCAGCAAACAGCAACAGCAACAGCAACAATAAACAAACAAAAGCAGCAACATAAACATTTTCCATTCAACTTAAAATTGTTTACAAAATAATGTGAAAATGGCTGCCAAGCATGTGTTGCCTCTGTGTGTGTGTGTGTGTGTGTTTGTGTCAAAATTGCGATAAATGTTGCTTAACGAGCATACAGAGCAGCAGCAACAAAAAACAGGAGCAAAAATTGGCTCCCTAAGCTGTGTGAGTGGCAATTTAACCTTAAGCGGTTTTTTTTTTTTGTGGGTTAAGTTTTTTCTCATTTTTTCTTAAATACTTAAAACAATCAATGAAATAAAGAGAAAACGGGTTATTGCAGCAACAACAAACAATAAAAACAGCTGCAATAACAAAATAACACATACGCAATGTTGAACGCAATTTTGCTGCTTGACTTTGTGATTCAGTTTGTTACACAGCTCTTATCACGTCTAACTTTGCAGAGCTACTTGGAAAAAGAGTATTTGGCAAGCGTCAAATGCAACAGAAGTTTTCCCCTTTTATTGTTGCTCTGCTATTATTGAGTTTTATGTGGTTGTTAAAAGGAAGCATTTTCATACATTTCACGCGCGCACATAAATAACGATTATGGCTTGCAGGGTTGCCACCAGTCATGCAGAAGAATAAGCTTTATGACTTCTTTGGCCAAGTAAAATGTGTTTAAAATGTTATTGGCAATGCCACTGCATAAGCATTAAGATATCTGTGTACGTGTGTGTGTGTGTTTGTGTGTGTTGGGTGTGACCAAAGAGTGACAAATGTTAAATGGCTTCATTTTCGTTGAGCTTCAGCTTCAGGCATCAGGCATCAGCCAAAATGCCAATTGGCGAGCAGCGAGCAATGCGAATCGCAGCTCAACTTGAGAAAACTACAATAACTGAAAACTTTTCGCTAAATTAATCCAAAGTACTCTGGTGTGGTTCAATGTCGCGCCAACCACCGGCAACAGAAGTCACTGGCAAAGTTCGCAATTTAAACACAGCAACAGCAACAACAATTGCATTTGCCACAGCCACATGGCGTCAACAGACAACATTATCCCGAATATTGTTGCTGCAAGCGAACAGCTGCAACGGAAATGCAGACAGGCACTCTAAACTCAATGCACTGCGAGAAAAACTAGTTACTGTTGCTGTTCTTAAATGAACAAACTTAATTGTAAGTAGTATATATATTTCTTCCAGTGTATGTGTCTAAAGTTGCTGTGTAATCAACACACTCAACTTGAGTCAAACCGAGTTGCCATGACAAAAACCTCAAAGTTGCTATATGTATAGCGAAAAGTCAATTGTATTTTGATGTTGCCTATGCCACAGCAACAAGACGCACACAGTAACAATAGCAACATCAGCAATTAAATCACCAGCAACAGCAGCTACCCACAACACATTTGCAATAGAAGTTTTTGGCCCGCACGTTGTAACAATATTCAATTATTAACTACAATAATGGCCTGAGGTTAGACGTAGATGATGTAAAATTTTGCTTGCAACACCAAACTGCCGCTCTGACCCAAAGCCCCTTTGGGCTAGTTTGCTAGCTGCTTCTGTGCTTGAACTTTGTGTTGTTCTGTGCAATAACTGTCTTATTTTATAATGGTTTATTACAATATTATCGTAGCATACACTTAACAAAATTGAATTCATTTACCAGTCTGTGTTTGCTCAAATTTATTTAATTTTCTTTTGATACTGAAAGCTTTAAAGTTTCTGACGCCTAAGTCAATTATTAATATTTTAATAATTTAATAATCATCAAGAGTTTGTCATGCAGCAGGCAAACCGATATTTTAACCTGCTGATAAGCTTCAGCACTTAATGACTTTATTTTTCAGTTTAGTTTCTCCTCTCTTACCTTTGTTTTTTTTTACCTCTTTTACGATTCAGCAAAAGTGTGAATTATAAACACGCAAAGGCTGTCACGAGGCGTCGTTTAATAAGCGTTGCGCGTGTTTTTTTTTGCTTTACGTTTTTTTGTGGTAGCAACACACAAAATGTTTAAAATTCGCCCCAAGCGATAATAATCTAGAAAAAGAGTAGCAAAAAAGTTGAGCTAAAAAAAATTGTTCAATTAATGCGAGCAAGCTTGTTTTTTTATGTTTCGCTCTATTGTGTGTTACGTTTTCTAACGTGCATAATTTACACACTCTCTCTCACGCACACACACACACATAGATGTCGATTACATGGCACACAACATGCCTGTAACTGCCATGTAATTAAGCGCATGCCAAAAAGTATGCAGCAATAATGTTGCCATGCATCAGCAATCAATATATATATATATAAATATATATATGTAAATGTATGTGTGGGCGTCAACGTTGCTGAGCGTCAGTGGGCGTGGCAGCTAGCCCAGACTTTTCAATTGAAGCCTTGTCAAAAGCAGCAGCAGTTAAACAAACAAAAAACCAACAGCAACAACAAAATCAAGCACAATTTATAAATAAAATGCTTTTGCTGCTCTTCAATCAATGGCCACCAAATTAAGCATACGCCGCATTGGACAGCACAAGAGTGGGCTGCCGCATGGCAACAAGCTTGTGGCACTGGCATGGGAATATAATTAAAATGCCATTTTATCAACACAGTTGAACTTTTTTTTTTTTGGCTTTCCTTTAAAATCTGTCAAAAAGTGTAAATATAAAACAGATATAAAATTTAAATGGAAAATTCTAGGAATTTAATATTTCATTTCACTTCTATTATTTCAGCTAAAAATAAACATGGCTTCATTAGAGTTGACCCAACCTTATCTACATGTAAGTAATAATCTTTAGCTTCATTTTAATATCGTTTAATCATTTTGTTTTTACGATTTGCTTTCGCAAATGTTTGTGGGCCAACTAAACGACATGACACAAAAAAAAAAAACAACAGAAAGAAAATAAACGGCTGAAATAGATGCGAAAATTTGTTGACAGCTTCAAATTTGTGCCCGCTGAGCATTTGTTTGTCACGCAGGCCCCAAATGAGCGGCCATCAAAATAAAAAGGGGTCCTGTGGCGCTTTTCATATTTGTTTATTTATTGCCATCAAAGCCAAAAACCAATTTTGTTGATGCCAGTGCTTTGTGTGTGTGCTTTTAATGTGTACAAATGTTTATGAGTTTTATGGCAGTTTAGCTTTTTTGTTTGCGCTTCATTTGCATTTTGTGTGCTACAATTAAAATAATGCAAATAATACAAAATGAAACAAAGCAAAGTGAGAAACTGAAATGTTTAAATGTTTAGTGTTGACACACGCCAAGTGTTGCACTGTTGCACTGTTGCAGTGCAGTGCAACGCCTGTGGCAACAACAGCAATTGTGCCACATTCTCTATAGCTATTGTTGGCGCTTAGCTCGTTAGTCGGCCATCATGCAAGCACAGCAATGGCACGTACAAGTGCCAGCACCAGCAACAACAACAACAACACAAAGCTAACTGCGAGTGTGAAAGCCACTTGAAAACACGACTAATTGGAGCTGGCGTTCTTATGCACATGCATACATAATACACTCATACACTTCACATGTACCTCTCTCTCTCTCTCTCTCTCTCTCTCTCTTGTTGTAGCTCAAGCTTCTAATTGCATATAACATTACCAAAAAGAGAGATTATAAAGAATTCATTTAAGTGCAATGTCGCTTAGAAATCAGCGTTTGTGGCAGTGTATAAGATATGTTCACATAACCTGCGCTATCGCAATCACATTACGTATGCGACGCGTTGTGCAGCGAGCGCCTGAAAACAAATTTATGAGCGCACAAAACTGTCGTCGATTGTTACAAATCAATGAGCACATTCGAAGGCAACAGCAGTTAACAGCAGTTAACAGCAGTGGCTGCAACTAGCTGCGACCAACACAGTCATTAGCGAAAAGCAATGGACGAAAATTTGCTGAAGTAGCGCTAATTGCAAAGCAATCGAAGCACATAGAACGCGTACTAAATCACAGCTGCGCCAAGGGGCTAAAGAGAGGGAGTGTGATTACGTAACTTGCTCACAACTGATAAGAACACACACACGCACACACTGACATACTTGGAGTGAGGTACAGAAGCTGCTTAGCTAAGCATTTAATGCTTGTCCTTCGGGAGTTTGGAGCCTGGCTCTGTGATGAAGGTCAATATGCTTACACTTAGCCTGATTTTCTTGCGCTTTTGTGTTTTGGCTTTTATTGACAATCACACACGCACACACACGTACACACGCACACACATGCAAAATGCGCTTGAACCTTTTGTTCACAGCCAGCACACCTTTTGGTTTCACATCTTTGGGTCACCTTTTTTTTAGCTATACACTAGCTTTAAGAGCGTATTCTTGTAAGGTTATAAAGTTTGACACGAAGTTTTGAAACTAGATCTAAATCTACTGCCCAAGTAAGGAAGTGTATTAAAACTTCGACCTAACTCAGTGATACCTGTTTTGTTTCTTATTTGATGGTTTTGACTTCCATTTCGGTTGCTTAACTATTTATGAGCTAGCAATCCCTGGAACGCAGTGCTTCTTTGTTTGTGCTGCTACTTTGGCTGCCTTCAGGGCGTTAAATTGACTTGACTTAGGCCCTACACACACACACACACACTTATGCACACATGGGATTTACGCATGGAGGCACGAGGGCATCTTTTGGCCTCGCTGTTAGTTTGATCAGAGATCCGCTTTTGAAGCTCTTTGAACGTAGAGCGCATAAACTTTAAAAGCGCCAAGACTAAGTGTTGTAAAACGATGCAAATCTTCTTACGTAAATAAAATTTACTACTTTCGCTAATTTCCCGCTGCTGCAGTTAAAACTTTGTTTCAGTGTTAGCCTGTTTAACGCTACATAAGCCACCAAAATGCTTAGCCTTTTTTTATCGCCCTGGTTGTCGCCGTCTGCCATAAATAAGCCTAGAACACGGACAAAAAAAACTTGGACCTCTAAGTAGCTATGGCACTCTGGGGACCAATTACCTCATTGGCCATTGGCCAGGTAACAAGTTGGGTGTTTTGACCTTCCCCCCAACACCCGCCCCAATAGACCAAGAATTAAGTTAAATTTGGCCTAGCGAAAAACAAAAAAAAAGTTGGCTAAAGAAATGCCGTCGCTGCCGTCTTGGCCATATGTTTCACTAATGGCAGCGCACATTGCGGTCATTAAGGGTTGCCACAGCGCAGAGTTGCAGATGTTGCACAGTTGTAACGGGTGTAAGTGGGTCGACTGATAAGAGGCCAAGGCTTCGAGCTCGCTTTTTTTTGGCCAACAACTATGACTATTTGGCCAAAAAAAAAAAACACTTGAGAGTTTTATTGAAGCGCTTTTCACAAACTTTTCAATGTGCAAGGGAATAAAGAGCAAAATGTGGAGAATAAAATGCTTGTTAATCGAAGCGTACAAGTTAAGTTAATAAACCAAGAGCCTTAGTTTGAAACCACAAGTTGTGTCTTTAATGAGATGACAAAGTCATGATTAGAAGGTTTAGCAGTTTTAGCATAAATGCCTGTAATTTGAATTACAGCTTTCAATATGCCATTACAGATAATTATATTTGTATACATACACAATACACAAATCTTGAATGCAGTTGCTGCACAGACAACCTATATAAAATATATTGTGTTTAATTTAAGATTTTGGCAATTAGCTATCAAATTGTTTTTGTTGGCTTAGTTGTTGTTGAAAATTGCTTAGATTTTCATTATAAATTAAACATAAATATCTTCGTCTCTATGAGACCAAATTGTTAGAACTAATACAAACATAATAACAATTATGCAAAGCAGGCGACGAGCACCTGAAATTACACACACACACACACAGACAAAAAGGGGGAAGGGATATGGAAACTGCATTCGCATGCAAACTGTTGGTACACAGAGAGAAACATTCAAGTAATCTATACTAGCAATTTTAATACTAAGCGCAAGTTAAACTTAAACTTAAAGTATTCTCTTATAAAAGTTTGTTTTTTATTAGGTAATATCAAGTAAATCTTTCGCTCTGTGTGCTGAAAATTGCTTTTCATTGTTTGATATGCATGTGTGTGAGTGTGTGTGTGTCTATTTACTTATGCAACCCACTCACGTATGCGACAATAACCTCATCAATGTCTTGGGACTTACACACTAGTGTGTAGTAGTATTCAGACGTTTATTACCAAGCCAGTTTAAATTGCAAATGAGCTTGCTTTGGCTTTTCGTTGCTTAATCAAAAGTTTCGCTCACCTCTCATTTATGGCGAGTTTCTATCTGTTCGCTGAGTCAAGCAGCTTTTCAGCCATCTAACCATCCAGCCACTTTGTCAATGTTTGTTCAACTCATTTGCAATGTATATATATATGCTTGCCATATCCTTGACACATCCTTCTACCATGGTAGTTTCAATTAAATGTTTGCCATTATAGATATGCATCTGCGAGTGTGTGTGTTTGTGTGTGTGTTGTGCTTGAGTAGAACTGTTTAGCATTTATTGATCCGTCGCCTTATAAATCAAAGACATTAATCAATGCTATGCAAAAGCAAATCCCCTTAAAACGAATAGCCAAATCTTGCCTTTTGTATTCCTAACTCTGGCTCTAAGGCCAACATGTTAGCACACTTGAGCTGCAGACAAATCAAGGAATAGCAAGAAAAACAACAAGTCCTTAGATTCTTAGCTACATAGCTTAAACACCTTTTGTTAGAGTATAGAATAACCGCTCACATCTTAAATAAAAGCAAACCCAAAAGCACAAAGTACAAAATTATGCAAACGAAGCCACTTGCCACAAAAATAGAGAGAGAGATAGAGAGAAAAAAGGGACAACTAGTCTCAATATCACAGAGAAAGGACCACAAAAGAATTGGCCGAAAAAAAGAAGAAAAAAAAGCCCAAGACAAAGACATTAAATTGCTCAACTATGTAAATTTTATGGTTGCACCTTTTTTTTGTTGTGCCAAAACAAGAAAACAAAAAAATAAATAAAAAGCTAACACAGGACCAACAATCCCAAGTCAGTGAAGCAGGCGCTAATTATGATATATGAAGGTATATGAAAGGTATGCAAGGCAAGAACAAATTGTTTCTATACACATTTTTATAAGATTGATATTAATTGCGGTTTGCAGCCGGAAAACCCATTGACGTTGAATTTACTGTCTAATTGTTTTTGGTCATTATTGCTGACACAGATTGTTGCAATATCATTCACTGCTAACGTTGAGGGGAGACAAAAAACAAAAGCAAATAATCATTTAATAGCTGAGCTCAGCTAGTTTTAGCCCTTTTCAATATTAATCCCTAGACTAGTCAGCAAAGTGTTGCCCATAAATACCAACCAACAGCTTGAAACTCTTGCTTATAATGCTTACATATCCTGTATCAAACAGATTTGCCTAACAACATTTTTAGGTATCAAATAGTTGTGCCATTCGAACAAAAGTAGTTCAGCTAAGGACTGTAGCGAAAATATTTATGTTTAATCGAGAGGGTGAAGTAGATGTTGGCAATTTATTTGAGACCACATAAAACAAACGGCAAGTAAAAATGTAGCCGTTGCTTTGCTTTTGGCTTTTATCTGGCATTTCGCCTTGGCCCGGCTAATGAACAAACAGAACGGATGATGAAAACCACAGTAAACAACGGCAATAGAGTAAAAGCAGAGCAAAAGCTATGTTTCTGCTGGTCTAGCAAATAGATGTAGCCCAGTTTCGCAGCCTTCTCCCCTACCCAAAAGGACTTTTCACGTAAACAGGCGCGCTATGCAGCATAAGCAGAATGTATACAAAAAAAAGCAGAAAACTTCAAAAGAAAGGCAAATAAATGATAGCAACTGCCAACTGGCCCTAGGATGGAGTGGAGTGGAGTGGAGTGGAGTGGAGGGGTGTGGAATGGTCTGTTGCAACAGTGCAGCATTATTAACTTGAATAAAAATATTTACTGCTCGTCAAGGGTTCAGTTATCCCAACAGCAGCAGCAGCAGCAGCAGCAGCAACGAGTTTTCTCTGTGCTGACTAAAGTGACAAGGACGAAAATAGTCGTAAGGATGATGAAAAGCGCCACTTAAAGCACTGGCATTTACTTAGCTACCGCTTTAAATACCCTGTAAAGGGAAGAGGTGTACGGAGCAAAGGTTTTGGATAGCAGGATATCTTTTAGTCTCTACTTTTTTAATTTTGTTTTTTGAAACTAACTGCACTTAAATAAATTTTTTTTGTTACTGCTCTTTGTTAGCCAAGCCATGATTAAAGTTTATTTTGTTGTAATTTGTTGCTGGCTGCGGCGACAAAATTGTTGTTGTTGTTGTCGTTGTCGCTCTTAAGTGGCACAATTTTGTGGCGCTCAAGTTTTTCACCTGAGAGTCGCGCGTCGCGTCCCGTCGCCATCTTCATAACGCATCGCTGCTTGAGCGTCTACCCGAGTGCAACTGAGTGAATAAACCGCAGCTGCCAAGTGCAGAGTGCTAGCCTGAAAGAGGTGTGGGAGGGGTGTAACGAACGAGGGATTTTACGTGCCAAAATGTGAATTTCGCTTTACCCCAACCCAAAAGCCCAACCCAATTTGTTGCTGGCAAAACATGCGCGAATTAATCTTAATTGAAAATTCCATGCCGCACGACTCTTTGGCTCGCCATATGCCTCTTACACACACACACACACACACACACACACACACACACACTCATATGAAATATTAAGGGAAATTAAAATGCGCACTCACACGAATGCACAGCAAGTCTCTGCCAAAGTCTCTTACAAGCCCAGCTTCGCCCTCTCTAGTAACATAGTCAAAAATATTTGCGCCGCATCAAATTTCATTTTAATAATAATTTTTTTTTTGCACATTTCTTTTCATGCAGCAATAACGAAAAGGAGCAGAAAGCACTCACCTCGGCAGCCACAGCCACAGCGCCATCAACAGCTCAGTTTATTTTTCATTAAAACGTATTAAAATTCTACACAACAACAAGAAAAAAACAAAAACACTTCGCTCCCCCACTGTAACATACTCTTGCTCTTGCTATCCACAAACAATTAGGCGGCATGCTAATTGTTTCAGAAGCCATTCGCACTTCGTCGCTTCTCAAACACACACTCTCATGTGTGTGTGTGTGTGATTTCCCCAGTTACGCCTTCTCAGTTCTTGTGCAGCTTAAATTGAAATTAAATGCGGCAGCATAATCCATAGGATTGGGTCATACACATGTTAAACACATTTTTGCCACCTCCTCCCCTCTGCCCTGCCCTTAACTTTAGCCGAGTTTTTAGCTAAAAATCCTTTTGGCATATTGCACACAGGCAAGAAGTTCAGTTGCAACCAGAGGTCTCGAAGCGAGAGAGAGAGAGAGATTTGAGTTCTTTTACCTTTTGCACACACATTCTAATTTGTATGCAAATCAAAATCAATAGGATTAACCAACTTACACACAGTAGTTGCAGTTTTCTCGCTTTTTTTGCTGTTTTTGCCGTTGCTCGCTGCATAAAATTGTTTTTTCCTTAACACACTAAAATATATATTTCAATGCATGCAAGTCGTGCCGCTGCTGCTGCTGCTGCTGCAACAGCTGTGTGTGTGTGTGTGTGTGTGTGTGTGGCTTAAATGTGCATAGCTTTTGGCTTATCTGTAAACCTTTAACACTCAACTTTTTTACTCTCTCTCTCTCTCTCTCTCGCCTTCCCCTCGCCAGATAAGCCAAAAAGTTTATGTTTTTGAAACAGTTTTGCCTTCGCTTAAGTTTATAAATTCTTAACGCTGGCTTTTTAGCTGCTCAAAGTACACAAAGTGTTAGTTTAATAAGCTGAATAAGTAGGGCCAAAAGCAGTTTCTGAATAATACATATACACAAAGAAATCATGCATCACAATTTGGTATATGATTTGAAATGTTTTTATACAAAAAAAAAGAGGTGGGAAAAACATCAAAAGATGCCTGTGCCTAAACGTGTGTATAAATTGCCAAAGCCTAAGCCTAAAGCAGCTTTCTTTCATAAAACTCGGCTTACTGTGTGCCAAATGGAATATTTTTACACACACACACACACACACCAGGCACAGAGCCTGTTTAATCGACCTGAACAAATGGGCCTTGAATGTTTAGGAAAAGTTTTTCGAAAAACAGTTAAAACTTAAAGATCTTTTGCCATATACAACAGCGGCTATTTATGGTTTCGTTATGATTTGATTTAAACTGTTGTCCCTGTGCCTGGACAATCCGCTCCTGCTCGTACTTTCGCCAAAAATATGTGTGTAAATATTGAAAAGGTAGTCTGGCATGTATAAAACAAAAGCACGTAAATTCGCTATTACCTAGAGTATTCAACTAGCAAATACTCTGTTTTAAGTATTCATATAACCTTTCTATGCATGTTTCAATCTGCTACAGGATATCTGGCAAAAGCATAGGGCGAAAAAAAAATACCTTGTGTACTTTGTCTGCGCTTTTGCGGCTTTCGCTGTTGCCGATGGCCTGGTCCCTGGTCTGTGTAGTCGAAGCTGCCTGAAAGCTGCCTGACAGTCGGGGATTGCATAGTGCAGACATAATCCTCACCAGTTATATACTACACATATATATATATATATATATATTTTGTTGTACCTCAACAGCTGAAATGCTGCCGCTGTTACTGCTGCTGCTGCTGCTTATGGCAGAGTTGCATTTAGGTTGCGGTATCTGGCGAGTGCCATAAGCGTTGCGCATAACGCATCGTCACACATTGTTTTTATCAACAGCGGGTTGCACTAGTGGTGTTGTTGTTGGTGGTGCAGCTGCTGCCGGGGTTTTATATCTAGCCGCAATGAGCATACTATTTCATCATGTATGTTGTCTGCTTCAATCAGTAGTGCAGGTGGAAAAAATGAAAGGAAAAGCACAAAAACACAAAAACAAAGAGAAAAAAAGGTATAGGATATAAACCATTGAAATGTGAATGTGTGCTGGCATGTGGCTTAACATTCCTGCAACGCATACCAATTTTAAATGGCCATGTAGCGGCACGGCAGCAAGTACAGTCGGGCAACATTAATTAGTGCTACTTATAACCTACTGGCTTTTACTTGTGTCGAAAAAAAACGAGAGAGAGAAACACTTTAACTAATTTCATTAATTGTTTTTCATGCTGCTGTTGCTGGTTTTGCGCTCAGCATTTTGCTTACAAGTGGCGCATTTAATTAGCCTAATAAAGTAATTCAGGCAGCGTTAGTGCAAAGGCTACACTGGCACAAAACAGTCTGGAGTTGTAACATTCCCTAGCAAGCTTTAATTGAATTCTAACTAATGTTTTGTATAGAAGTGTGTGGCTGGCAGTCAGAGTGCTAATAAACTGTTATAATGAATTGGCCGTAACGAGCTGAAGAGCCAAACAAGCTATGCCTCAATACAATATAATAGAATAATCTATATAAGAACTTTGCTGGCCAAGTGTTTGAGTGTGTGTGTGTGTGCTTGTTAATGTGATTAATATTGGCTTCAATGTGTTTTGTTCTTGTTCGTTCGTTATACGCTGCTCATAATTGTAAATCGTTGCGTTCGATTTCCTGGCGCGCCTTTTGGATATGCAACACTTTTTTATGGTATTTAAAGCAACACGGAAAGCTGTATTCATTTCATAAATCAAGAGCAACGCTTATGCGAATATGCGAACAACTATGCACATATGCATATAAATCATGTAATTAACATGCGCATATGGCCGGCAGTGCAGCCAACCAGTGCAAGCAACAACGTGCCACATGAGCGTGCAACTACCACACCATGATAAACAAGATATTAACGACTTTATTTACTGCAAGCCCAAAGCGCCTTGCAATGGTCATTAAATGCAGGCAATGCAAATATAAAATGTTAAATATATAAACCAGGCAAATGGCAGGGATAAAAAAAAATGGTTATTTAGTAGTTGATCGGTTTGTTTGGTCTGGGTAATGCTCTAGCGAAAAATTTATTGAGCATTGTATAGATTTATAGACGCATAAATTAGACATACCAGCTTTAGCTTAATGGAGCTTATCAATCATTGTTGAATCGATATTGTTTGCCACATTTGACACACATGTATTTTTAATGCTTCAGTTGTTGCTCACAATTCAGCAATAATGCCGAAAATCTTTTCTGCTTTTTTTCTTTCTTCCTATACTTGCCAAGATTAAGAGAAAGGCTAAGGCAAATAATTTATTCAAGTTTATTTGGACATTAGCTGCTTGGGAATCGTTGTTTATTATGGCTTATGTTAAGCTGTTTGTTTTATTTCCTGGAAATTTGTTTCAACTTGGACTTTAAAAGATTCATTTAAGTTATTGTAGCGTATTGAATTTTCACGTCTCTTGTGTGAAATTGAAACGCTTAACTGCCGTACGAAATTCTATAGCTGCTGTCTGCTGTCACAGGAATTGTGTGTGCGAGTGTGAATGAAAACCGCCAATTTTTCAATAAAGTGCAATAAATGTTTATCCATTTATGAGCTTAATGTGGTTCCATATGGCTGAAATAAAAGGCATCTTGTGTTTTATATCATTCTTAAGCTGTATACCCTGTAAATTACACAAGTCTCTGAGTTGGGTAATAACCTTTTCAGTAGCTTTAAAACATTTTCTCTTTAAATGTCTTTGTTTATTGTTTTACAAAGCTTTTAAAGGTCTAAAGCTTTGCCTTAAGAGGTATCTAGTAAGTCGTTCATTCGTCGAACCTAAGTGCCTTTGTTATTAATGATTGTTGAACGCTGTTCGTCGACCGCATACTCACTGCTGCCACGCATCCTTTTTTACGGTATATGGTTCGTGTGTGTAAGAAATGCAGTAGTATGCGTCGTCCTTTTGTTTCAGTATGTGTGCGTGAGAGTGCTTTAATCAGTTGTAAACAACGTAAACCTTTTGGTAATTAATTTTACTGATAAATGCACAATTGGCAACAAAATGCATTGACAGCTTATTGATTGCATTTGCCCAAACTGTTTGACCCAATCAAACTGATTGCTGCCTTTGCACCCCTTTGTTAATACACTAAATTATACATTATTGCATTATTTTGTAAAAGTTGGCACCTTTTTTCGTTTGTTAACCTTTTTGCCTTTGTCAGCTGGGGCTTAATTAACCACTTTGGTCGAAAAGTGCATGCAAAACATTTGCCAGCATATCCTTGTGCAATTGAAAGGCAAAGTCAAAGACATCGTTGGGCCTTTTAGCAGATTAGAAATTTAATTAGTCAGCTCCTTTAGAAAAATATAATTGCAGAGGCAAACAGGCGTGCAGACACCAAACACTGCCATAGAAAAGTATGCGCCCGCATAGGTAAATGTAAAATGAAGTGCAGCTAAATGCCGCAACACTAAAGGGCCAAATACGTATGGTTAAAAACATGTGGGCTCTGGCAAGTTCTGAAGTTTGAACAACACACACTCACACACACACACACAGACACACACATAAGTCTATTATGGTAGAAATTGTATGTAATTTGAACGCCTTTGCCTTGGTGGCCAAGAAAATAAGAACGCCCATATGAGGCAAAAAGCCAACGACCTGATGATAAAAATAAAGGAAACCAAGAAAAATAAAGGAGCCAACACACAGGACGATCACCGCAACAGTAAAAACTAAGTACTATAACAGGTTACACTTAAAAAAAAGACAATGGGAACAACTTCAAACAGAAGTTTCAAAAAGTTTAGTTCCTCCGCACAATTCCACAATGTTTTTCTTCGAGTGCATGTGTAAGTGTTTGCCTGCAGCTTAAAAAGTTGGGTGTGTGTAGACTTTTACACGCATGCTGCCGACTGTCTCTGCCTCCGCCCAAGTGTTTTATGTATGTGTGTGTGTTGGTGAGTGGAGGAAAGGACGCGCCCAGCTTTTAAGTATAATTTTGCGCAGCCAAGTGGAGAGGGGAAGAGAGGCACAGGGTGGAACAGGAACAGGTACAAAATGCTAGACAAAAAGATGAGCACGCCCCCAGGATGTTGCACAAGGCATGTGGCAAGGTAGCAGGGTAGCAAGTAAAACTGTAGCTAACCGAGTAGGTGGAGAATATATAATATGATTATGTTGAAGTAAATTGCTTGCAACAAAAATCTACACGTTTATATGGGGAGTATGGGTGTTGCATGTGGCAGACGCGCCCAGTTGGCAGTTTGTTGTTTTTAAGCAGTTCATTGACTTTCGCTTGAAAACACTTTAAGTGCAATTAAGCACCATATGATTTAGCATTTAAGTGTTGTTGTGGCAAGCACTCGTGTTGCATGTTTGGCTTGAATAGAGAAACCAAAAATAAATGATTTTATGCTGAAAGATTCTAGTTTTTATATGCAGCTACTAAAACTTAACATCTTTTCTTTAGTTGATGTCATAAAAGCTAGTAGATTTGAGTGAAATTTCAGCGTTCTCTGCATTAATTAAACATTAAACAACGCAACATAAACTCGTCACAAATCTGCTGGAAACTTTCATCAAGTTTTTGTTATGTCAAAGTTTTGCTTGAATAGCATATAAACTATGCATACAGGGTGCTCAACTGTTTGAAGTAGAAACTAGACAAATTTATCAAGAAATATATTAATGGCATTTAATATAAGTTTTTTGTGCATTATTATTAGTTGTTAATCAATGTTTATTTATAAACTAAAAAGCCACGCCCTGCCTTGATCCAAGCGTCAGCTCGTGGTGTTACCCATTTAGTAGCAATATTTGGCTACACACACACACGCACACTAGCGTATAGATGCTACACTAGCAGCTAACACAAATATGCAGCTGCCGTTGGCATTTGTTGCACTTCGTCGCGGCAAATGGGGAAGTAGGCAAGCGGTTTGGTTCAGGCAATGTGGTCGCAGTGGCAGCGACCAGCGTGACGATGTCGTTTTATAGCGTTATACACTGCAATAAGTAGTTTACTACTCTATGGTTAGAAAGTTTGATACATATTAAGTTTACTCTAGGGTACTTCTAGGGTATTCGAACGTCGGCTTGTTTAGGTATCGCAGTTTTTTTTTTACTGGTTTTCACAGTAATCGCTGGCGTTGCTCGCAACTCGAATGTATGCGGACAGTTATTGTACGCGCACACACACACACACACACGCACACTCACGCGCTGGCGCCATTTTGTTTTTGAAATTTGCAATATAATGGTGCAAAATACAGTTGCTGGCTGCCATTGTCAGCTGCATTTCCATTTCCATTTGCATTTTAATTTCACATTTCGCATTTTGCATTTGTTTTGTTTTTGGCTTTAATTGAAACCAGAAATTGCCTTGGCTTAAGCGCAACAAGTTTTAATGTTGTTGCACTCAAATGGCTTCAATCAACAGCATAAAATAAATTAAACTCATAATTGACAGGCAATTGACAAAAACAATGCATACAATCACATTTCTATACCCCAACTAAACAATGCTTTTGCAAGCAAAAAATTTGCTTTGTATCTTTTGCCAAACAATTTGCATGCAGCATGGCCAAAACAACAAATTAATACAAATCCAATATGCAATTCCCTTTTTTCTTTCTTTCGTTTGCAAATCATTCATATGAAAACCCTATATAAAGCTTGACAAATGCTCGAGGGCATTTGAATGGTTCATCATGCTTTCGCCGTATCCCCCCGTTCAGGTTATGCTCAATTATTCAACTTAGTCAGTGCCACTAATTAACATTCAACGGCATCGTAAAGCAAACACCAAAACAATGTGGAATATGTCGGATATGTTAAGGGGAATGTGGCTATGAATGGCAAGCGTTGGAGAGCGTTGCCATTGGCAGCAATTGCAGACACACACACACACACACACACACACAAACAACTTGCAATGCAATAATAATTAAATTACTCATGACATTTGAATGCAATCAAATTAAATTATAAATTATTATCATCAATGGTTCTTTTTATTTTTATTTAAAGCGGTTAAATCGCTTCAGGCTGCTGCCTCTCGAATAGTATATAAATTGTGCATGAAATATTTAACTGAAAAGTGTGAGCAAATATTCGCTTTGACAGTTGCTGAAAGCCAGCCATCAACGGAATTTATTATGAATTGAGTAAACACTTTGTATAGATAGTTTACGGCTTTGGCATGCCCTAAAAACAAATAAATATAAACAGGGTATATTGTTAATTGAGTTAAAGTTTAAATACATAAGTTTGCAGCTTTTATCAATTAAGTTGTCAACTGAAATCAAAGCACAAAAGTGCAATTATTGTAATTGCCGCATTTAATTGGATATCAGTTAGTATTTTAATAAACCCAGAAACGAGAGAATCAATTATTTGCGGTTTTTTTCCCCATATGCCAATCATTCGATAACTTGGATTTTGCCATTGCGGTTTTATCGATTCGATTTGATTTTATTATTAGTGATTTTCAGTTTTTTTTATATTCTTCTTTTATTTTGTGAGTCGACCGCAAAATGCCAAACAAATAGGCCAAATCAAATGATAAATTACAGCTGCTGCGGTTTTATTTTTAGCCACAATTAGACCTAAAAACCAATTCAAACTGAATTGAGAATAAATTAAACAATTATTGGCATTAGGCGGAAAGTAATCTTAACTTTTATATTTTACTTTGCTAGTCGCCAAACCGACACACAAAAAAAAAATACTGATACAATGAATGCCAAAACAATACAAACACACACAGACAGACAGAGAGAGAGGGAGAGCGAAAGGATAAAGCTCTTTGGACAAAGCTGATGGGCAGAGCACACGTTTGACATGTGCCATGGCTTTTAGCAAAAAAAAAAAAAAAAAACCCAAAAGCCATCAGCACATAGATCACGAGCTGGACTTGGTTTTGGTCAACGTGTTCAATGATTGAACATTCGCCTCGCCCATTGTTTGTAATCTGCTTAAAATGTAAAGTTAACAGTGTGCCCGATTGGCAATTGGCCAAATATCACAGTAAAAACAGTCCAAAAGTCAAAGTGTCACAAAAATGTCCATTAAGATTTGGCTTTGAGCTGCTTGCCTGAATTGGTGATAGATTGATTGCATGCAGCGAGTCAAATCTCTCTTTCAGTTTACCAAACAAACTAAATTGTTTTTGCTTTCTTTACACATTGGTAAGTGAGAAGCTTCAACGTATACGTAATATTCTTAACTTTCATTTCATTCTCGCTAAAAGCAATTCATTAATTTTTCATCAGCCAACCAATTGAATACAAAAAAACGGTAATCATTGATATTTTCACAATCCACAACTTAATCTGCTTGCAATGCACTTCAATCCCTGATTAACATTAATTAAATCATTTCATGGCAGTTCGCAATGAGCGTTATACGCTCAATGGCTTAGTTGGCACAATGCGAGCCTCAAGCAATTGAGTTAATGCCACTGATTTATGTTGCCGATGAGGCATATACATTAAAAACGTACTTTTGTTCAGTTTCTCTGCCTTAGACTGAACAATTTCTTGTTGCTTGTTGGCGCTGAGTGCTCAGCATTTTGGCCAAGTGGCACTTTGCGTGCGGCCCCAAGTCAATTGCAGTGGCAGCAGAACTCAAGTGCTATTTGCAAGAACACGCGGCGTATGAGTAACTTTGGTGATTGCACTCTAAAAAACATTCGCAAAAAGGAGTATATTAAACCTTTAGATACCATATTTGCATCATTTTACTTATAGTTTCTTAAGTTTGGAAGGAAAAAAAGCCAGCGTTGCCACTTGGTTTTTTTTCTCCAACTGTACAAATGTCGTTGAGCGATGTCAGCTTTGGCAGGTCTGGCAACCTTGTCATGCCTGCCAGTCAAGCATTCAAGCAGCGTAAGCAAAACGTTTCAACCGCATTCTCACTGTATTTGTGTGCGTGTGTGTGTGTGTGTGTGTGTGTTTTTGTGTTTGTGGCTTGTTAATTTGATTTCTTGTCAAAGCCAGGCACAGACATCAAATGGCAAAAGACTTGTCACCTGCTGCCGCCGCTGCCGCTGCCGCTGCTAACCTCGCTTTTGTCACACTTTTGACTTTACCTCCAGTCTCTGTCTCTGTCTCTGTCTCTGTCTGTCTCTTTCTGTCGCAGCTTGCCGCTGACGTGACAATTTCACACGAAATACGCGTTTGCCTTACATAAATAAACAATGGCAGACAGACAGACAGACAGACAGACAGGTGATGGCAATAGCAGTTGTAGAAGCTTGCAGCTGTGACAGCAGCCTGCCACGTCTTTATCCTTATCGAATCAAGGACATTTCATTTTGCAGTCACTCGCATCGAAGCGTTAAACAAGTAATACGCCTTGGCATATATTTAAAATTTCTTAAAGCTTAAACTTTAACTGGCTTCCTGCTCACTTACCTAATTGTAATGCTATAAAGTGCTGCATTTAAAACTTGGCCAGCAGCAGTTTCGGTTCTAGTTGCAGAGAAAAAGAGGCGCTCGTTGCCATGCTTCATGAATTTCAAATAAAATGGCACAGAGCAGCGGCGAGCGCATAATCAAAATGGCTAAGCGCATATCGTATATATCGTTTAAGCCAGCACACAAGCGAAAGAGAGAGAGAAGCTTAAACGTTGCTCCCAAATAGCTTTTGGCCAGAGTCAATTCTGTACCCAAAGAGTTAGCAATGAATTTCTTATAATTGTTATTTCCACTCAACTTTACTTTATCTTCTACGGCTTCAACTGTTTCCTTTTACAACTGCCTGGCAATTTGTCACTCAAATGTACGCAAAGAATTGCGAAAGCCAGAAGAGAAGATGACACAGTTTGTTACTTGAATTGCTTTCAGAATATTTTCAGCTGTTGTCAGCTTGTTTGGCTGAAAGATTTATTCCACATGCCTAAACCAATTGCAACGGCAACAATAAAATGCATTTCCAACTACAATATCCCCTATACACATAAAACAAGTTGGCAGATTTCAAAATTGACTATATTTCACACTGGCAAAAGGCGAAATTTATTTATTTGCAGCCTGGCAGCCGTTTTGGCCCATTGAACTCGGTTGTTGATTGCGGCCTCGACCGCGACAAAAGCCGTAAAAGCCGCAACAAAAAATGTTGCCTGTTTTTTTTTTTTGGGGGTTCGCTAAAAAGTTTAGCTGCTTAAAGCGCACTTTAATAGACGGCCCTTTTAAAAAGCAAGCTACAATAAAGGAGCAAACTGCCGAAAGGCAGCATAGAAAATAAAAAGTCATCCAAGTGTGTAAAATGTTATCGCAACATCAAATTTCATACATCATAAAACATATTGGCTTAGAAAGTAACAATTTTGATTGCGGTAAAGCGGCACAAATACGACCGGCATCTCGGAATAACAATTTCAGCATCCAACACACACAAACACACACGCACACCCTTAGAGTGAGGCGCAAGCAGGCGTGGCAGGCAACGAGGCGCACAGCTAAGCGGCTTTTGGCCCAAAAGACTTGAAAGTGACACAGGCAACACACAAAAAAAATTATGGCTTGCCTTTCTTGTTATACCCTTTCTGTCAAAGGGAAAAGGTTGAATAAGGTGTTATTTAAGGCAAATAAAATGGTTTTACTTTTCTTTAGTTTAAGTAGAAAATCCTTAGATCATTTGTTAAGGGTATTCCTTAGTCATTCACTTGCAACTAAAACATTTTGATTTCCTTTCTTGTCTTTCACTTATCAACGCCAATGAATCTCGCAGGCGTCGCGACGCCCCAAAGTAGGCCAAGACACTTGGCTAAAACTTTGGTTACAATTTCTTTTCCTTTTCATTTTTTGTGAGTTAATTCTAAAGTGCCTAAAATGACTATATAAGTAGCTGTGACCCATAAACCCAAGGCGCACATGCCACATGGCGTGTTGGCATTTTGGCATTTGACTATTGCCCACATAAAGATAAAGTCAAATCGGCTCAATTCGCTGCTAACCCTTTTCAATTTGCCAAGCTGCTGCTGCTAATCAAAATGCAAGCAAGAAACTTTGCACTTTCACAAGTTGCAAGTGTGGCAAGTTGAAAGTTTGCCAGCTTAATGTGCAGCAGCCAGATGGCATCTCTTCCTATTTTATTTCGCTGGTAATCAACATGGCGTATGCGTAACGCATATGTTCTAAGCATACCATGGCCATTGACTATTAAGTATTTTTTAAGCATAGAAAGATCTTTTCATTCGATTGTGCTTGGGGGAGAGGCAAAAGTTTGAAACCAAGTGCAACTTGACTTGCTGATTGCCAAAAATCCTGTTGCTAGGGGCAACAGTTGCTTCTGCCACAAGGCATCAGAAACATGTGCGCTATTAATTTAGTGATTGTTGTTGTTGTTGTTGTTGTAGTTGTTGTAGTGTTTTGTGATGCGTGCGAATGTCCTGAATCTAAACGGAAAGAGTTCAAAAGTTCAGCACAGTGGCAACAATCAGGTCGACGTTCATAAGAAAGCTGCGGC
Source organism: Scaptomyza caliginosa (assembly GCA_035044725.1). Classification (NCBI taxonomy): domain Eukaryota; kingdom Metazoa; phylum Arthropoda; class Insecta; order Diptera; family Drosophilidae; genus Scaptomyza; species Scaptomyza caliginosa. The sequence goes on from JAWNNR010000467.1 coordinate 68,930, forward strand.
AAGTAGCAAGTGGGCGAAATGACGAAGAGTTGAGGAAAACGCTTCGCATTGTTGTCAACAATTTTGTTGCAGCTGCATCAACTTGGCCAAAAGGCGCACACAGCAGTCAACTCTATTCTCTTTCTCTTTGTGTTGTGGCTTTGATCGCAACTAGCTTCCCATTTTTCTCAGTGTATCTGTGTTTATGTGTGCGTGTGCTTATAGCTCTTGCCGTTGCGTTGTTCATTTGAATATTTTAGCTGTTTTGTGTGTCAGTGCTGCATTTACTTACTTTCTGCCGTCTGGGGAATGGAGGGAAGGTTTCTGTTCAGTGCTAAGCAAGCTTCTTGTCAGTGTTTATGTCACCGGAAGTTTTGTTTTCACATGTGGTTAACGTCGAGCAGGCACACAACCCGACAGTCAGACAGACAGACAGACAGATAGTTAGATAGACAGAGGCAACGTCTTTCCTTTCTGACCTATTTGTCATGAGACTGTCGGCCTTAACTATACACTTGGCCAGGCTTACAGTTTTGGGACACAGGACGTTGAGTTGTGGGTGTGTGTGTGTGGGTGTGTGTGTCTGTCGTAGGGGTGGTATAAAGGGGTTTAGTCTCGTACCTAGCATAGATTTTGTATGAATATGCAAAGTACTTAGTGCAACAATGCCAGATTATAGTGAAATTTATTAGCTCGTTGTGTGTGTGTTTGTGTGTGTGTGTGGCTTGTGGCATTTTAATGTCTTATGACTGCATCTGGCAAATGCACACAGGATTGCGTTTCCCTTCTTTCCGTTTCCACTTGACTTCGTTTGCATCAAAAGCCTGCTAATTAGTTTACCAACAAACATTCCAAGTTTCATCTTTCTTAGAGAAATTTTCTATTTGGTTGTCTTGATTGAAACTATATGAATTCTCGACCATTTCGTAACGAAATCTTTTAGTTTCTCGACTACTTAAGCATTCTAATTTCAGTGTTGATTCACAGTAAGCAGAGAAAGAAAAAAACCAAATAGAAAGAAAATAAACACAAAATCCGTTCTGTCTGTTTCTTTGCGTGCTGCCACGAAACGGGCGAAGCTCAACGAGTAATTAATGATAAATACACTTCCGACTAATTGATGAGGCAACAACAACAACTACAACTACAACAACAACATGTACAAGTGGCATGCAACATTTGTTGCCACTCGCTGAGGAAAAAACATGTGGCAGGAAGTTGAAATGTAGCATTAATAACATATTAATACCTACAAAAGCTATGCACAGCCCAAAGAGCAGCTCACTTAATTGATAACAAAAAAAACACAATCGCATTTGAATCGGAAAATGCACTTTACGGAAGTCAAAGTTGGCCCAAAAGACAATTCAACTCGAGTGCACACACTTCGAATTCATTTGTTTGCTTTTAGGTTGGTTTTCCCAACACCTTCTTCATTCGTTTGTTGCATTTGGATAAGTTTAAGCTGCTTGCTGCTTGCTGCCACATGCATTATAAATTACAATGCGTTGCAAGGCTTTCAGTGGCTTTAAGGCTAGTTTACTAGCTTTTGCCTGCTGGCGCGGTTCAAAGTTTTACTTTAACTTTCTTGGGTTTTTCGTCAGCCTTGTGAATTTGTTAAGCATTTAAAGTAAGCTTCCTAAGAGTGTCATAACTAGAAACTTTCCACTCAAGTTGATACTTAAAGGTTACTTATCTTATACTAAGTGTCTTGTTAATGGGTAACTGCTAGTCAGTCACTCAAGCTCATCAACCTTGCCTATTAGTTTGCCGTCAACTGTCAAGCGCAGAGTTTCTTATTTCTCTGTCACCAAGCAGCCAAAGCAGCCTCTTTCCCACGCCCACACATCATCGTCTTGTCTGTAATTGTATTTATATATATACAAGTTTTTCTTGTAATATTTTTGAATGCTTTGATTTCAATGCGATATATTTTATTTTATTGTGTGGCAATCTCAAGTTTTATATATCTCTGTTATTATGTTTCATTGCTTTTTCATTCCTCTTTTAATAAATCATTTCCGCTGCTTGAGCTGCTCCCCGAAAAGGAAAAGAAAAATCATCGTTTAAGTTTCGCTCTTTTTTTTTGCAAACATATTTTTTGAGGTTTCCGTTCTTGCCTTGGACAATTTTGATGAAATTGCTGATGGAGAACGAAGCGTGGAGCGTTGCAGAAAACAGCAGGCAAAGTTGACAATGAGAATGACAAATGTCCTCAGTCAGGCTGAACTTTAGAGCATAATTGGAAAGTAGTTGTGGCAGCAAAAGCGATTGGAAATAAACAAAGCCAAAGTACTGCAGTTTTAGTTTTAACTAAAAGCTATCCTATTCAGCTTGTTTATCAAGCTGATTACAGGGTATTTCTACTCAGTCTTAGTGCCTTTAGTTGTGCAATGACCTCGCCGAGCATTTTGACTTGTCTGCTTAACAGGAAATACAATCCACAGCCTCGTCTGTGTGTGTGTGTGTGTGTGTGTGGCCACAAGCTGTGACAATTTTTGGCAATGGCAAATGACAGCGGGTTGTCCTTTTTCTGGGCCAAAAACTGTCATGGCCAGAACAAGCCGCCAATGTCGCCACAAAACTAGCCACAAGAAGAGCTTGCAACCAATGAACTGCTAAAACTGTTAGAGTTAAAGCTCGACTCTTGCTGCAAAATGTGAATTAAAGCTTTTTTTGCAGCTGGCAACGAAACTTCTTTTAGCCAATTTCGTGGCACAATGTTAAATGCATTAAACTTGCACAAGACACAGCGTAAGACAGACAGTGAAGTAGTTGGGTAAATGCGCTTCTGGATGCGCCAGCTGTGTTCATTGATAGCGGAAACGGAAACGGCTAAATAACATTGCCACTCACAAAAGCAAAAAACATACAGAGAGAAAAGAAAGAAACGAGAAGAGCTTAAGCATGTTATTAACTTCACTCTACTTTCTCACAGTGCATAGTTAGGAAAGAACTATGGAACGAGCGAATCGATCCTTTGGCAGTTGGCAGGTGCAAAAGTGCAAACAATGATTAAACCAGCTGCAATCGCATTTTCTTGTTACCCAAACCATGGCCAGATGCCACCCACTTACACACACAACCCTAAGGCACTCCAACCACAGTATGTACTTGCAGTTTGATTGTTCAAATATTTGATGTGATATCCAGATGGCAGCAGCTGCCATTCGCTTCAACTCCTTGCCACCTGTATAATTCATATCGATATACACATATTGCAAAAGCTCACCAATGTGTCAACTCGATGGTGTGTGTGTGTGTTTCAGTGTGTGTGTGTGTGTGTTACGCTTCAGCTCAGTTGCAACAATCTCGACTGATATAAATATTTATTATTTCAACTTTTATGCCATTTTGTAGCGAACTTTTTGAATGGCCTGTGAAAAGTGAAGTGCATATTTTGTGGCTTGTTAATTAAACTAGGTTTAAACTATGATTGGCTTGCATAATTCTCCGCACTCCGTTTAAGTTTACCAAAGAAAAGTCGTATCATTTTCACCTTATCAATACAAAAACATTATTTATTGCCCATTCGCATGATAAGTGTGCTTTGGCAGCCAAAAAAACAATTTTGTTTGCCAGCACGAAGCAGTTTTAAGTTTTTTCTGATCACACCTCACCCCACACGCCCTTGTTCGTGTTTTTTGGGGGTAGTAAAACAGCACACTTAAGCAGCCCAAAACAAGAGCTAAAAATACCTTCAGATAAAATGCATTTTAAAATACGTAACGTGGCCATCATAAAAACAGGCTGACTGTATCACAATTGGCCATAAAACACAGTTAGTTGAAATGGGCGAAAAAAGGATTTTTTGCTGCAACATAAACGAAATATTAATTTATTTTTATTTGCAAAGCTCGTAAAATGAATTTCAGTTTTTTTTTTCTGTTGATAGCAAGAGCAATGTGGGTCATAAATTTTAATTTTAACTTGACCAAACAAAATGACAGCTTTTTTTTTGGCTTTTATGAGTTGCCGTTTGTGGCATGCAACGAGAGAAGTGTGTGTGTTGTGTGTTGTGGGTAAAGAGCAGATACAAAAAAAAAGAAAAAAACCCAAAAAGTTTTCATACATAATATAAAATCTTTAGCTTCTTCTTTGTCATTCAGTAAGAGCAAAAATAAAATATATATAAACCAGAAACTAGTTGAACAAACATTTAAGAAAAGTATTTCAAACTCAAGTTGTTTGTTTGCCAAGAAATGCGATGCGGTGAAGGTAAAAAAACGCACTAATTAAACGATTAACTCAAGTGGAGTTTTTGAATGGTTGCAACTTAATTTAGCGCAAACAAACAGCAGCTAACTCAAAAGTATCTGTCCAGAAAATTGTTGAAAACTTTTTGCCAAGTGAAATAACAGCAGGCGAACGAGTGACTAAGAATAGATAGATAGTTTAGATAAGGGGGTTTCGAGGGGTTCAAGGGGTTCGGGGGGTGTAGGCACTTTGCACTTTTTGTGCAGTTGGCCAAGTCAACTAAGAAACCCGGTCACGTTATGCACATTTCGTTGCACTTGCGACACGGACATGCAACAAGGACGAGCAGACATGAAAAACAATAAGCGTGGTGGGTGTCAAGAAAAAGAAGAAAGCGGGGAAAGAGAAGAGAGCAAACCAAACTAAAAAAGCCGAAAGTATTTCTTCAAGTGCATGGACTAAAAGCAAACAAACGCATTGCAGTGGGAAGAGTACTCGGAAGGGCAGCAACAAAAACAGTTTTGCCCAACGTAAATTACCTGGAAAATACGTGACTTTAGCGCGAAACGTGAGAGTCGCGCAACGAGCTGTGGCAGGTCGCTGCCGTTGGCGTATTCGACGCGTCGCGACGTGAGACGTGAAAGGCCGACGAAAGGACATGCCAATGCATTTGTTTAAGGACCAAACAAAAACAACTTGCATTTGTTTGCTTAACAACTACACGGTGCGAAACTTGCTGTGAGTAGTGCGTGATTTTTATGCGACCAATGCACTTAATGGAATTTCAATTTTCATTTTCGTTAACCTTATTGTCTAGACACGTGCCCCCGCCCCCAGCTCGTTGCAGCATTGGCTCATTGTCTTTGTTAAGTACGTAAAGCAATTAAAACACTTTAAGCCTACATCATAAATGTCAAAATTAATCCACTTTCAGCTGCTGCTTCTAACTTTTCCAGCTTTTTTTTTCTCTTCTTCAGCCTTGAATCTACTTTTGCTTCAGCTTGCTTCTAATGCCAACATACGACGCACTTCAACGGGAGCAACAACAACAACTGTCGCAGCAGCTGTAACGACTCTTGAACTTGACATTTTCCTTCTTTTCCGCTCTCTCAGCGCTCTCTTCGCCCCTTCCAGTTGCTTCTTCTTTGCCTTGGGCTCGCCTGTCACTTGTATTTTTAATCTCATGCAACAACAGCAGCAACAACAACAACAGCAAGCGACACAGTGAAAAAATAATAAGACCAAAAGATGATTAAAAATAGCAGCAGCAGATCCAAATGAGCGAGGGAGAGAAAAACTGGGGTGACAACAAAAGCATATCCAAGAGGTATAGAAAGTAGTTGCAATCAAACCGAATGTGCAATGCTCTTTACTAAGTTCTGAACTAAAGCTGGAATATGTTAATCAAAAAGTATTGTTAAAGACTTTTCTTTCATATAAAACTATAGAATAAACCTTGATTCTTTGGTTTATTAAGTTCTTCAATGAAAATTAAATAATCTTCAAAGCACTTTACATAATCTGTATATAAACAGAAAGAACATATTCCCTGAGAAGAAGCAACAATACCTTTCGAACACATTCAATTACCTAACTAAAACATCCTCTTTCTAAGGGCATGCAACCAAAATGATCAAAGTTGTTGCATGTTGTTCGTGTTTCTGTTTCTGTTGCTTTCACTTTTTTAGAGCGATTAACGCGAATGCGCAATTGAAATTAATTGTCAGTCAAAGTGGCAAACACACGGTGGGGCAGCAAGAGGCAAGCAGCTTGGTTGCAGCTTCAATGGATCAGTGAATACAAGGCTTCCACCCCCCCTCCCCCTTGCCACACTTCTCACTTTGCTCGCACGTGTTTAAAGCGCATTTTTATTTATAATTTCTTTAGTCTTTGCTTTTTCCGGGAAAAACAAAGTATCTCCTTGTTGTTGCACGCACATGTGGCACAAATGATGTCAACGCGGATTTGTGTCTCAGTTGGCTGCTGCCCTCTTCCTTTGTTTGAGTTGACTTTTGCTTAAGTTTTTAATACTCTTTCATTGGGATTTCGTTGGGGGGGTGGGGGGGGGGGGGTTTGGTTAGTCAAGCTTAGGTTTAGTTTCACTTATTTAAGAGGAAGTTTTCATAGAATTTGTTAACCTTAACTGCCTTGTAAGAGTATCTGGGTAACAATGTTCCCAAAGTTCTGTTCTGTTTATTTGAAAAAAAACTGACTAAAACGGAGACACTAACGATTAAACGAATGCATTTCCCAAATGAGGCATGCCCCATAATTTAATTTAATACATTTCCATATAAATAACTTAAAGAAACAGCTCACCCTTCTCTTCCAGCTCAATGTTTATATTATTATTCTTTGCGCCTTGATCTCTTAGCTCTTCCCTCTCTCTCTCTCCCTCTCTCCCTCTCTCTGAGCGAAACGGATACATCAATTAAAATGTAGCCTTGATTCTGTTTATGTCTTTTACTGTCTGCAGTTTGATGCTAATTGCTGTAATTTAATGTTCCTCTGCCACGCGACAGGATGTTTATGTGCCTGGCATTTAAAATTACTAAGGACACTCAATAAAAACTAACTGCAGCAATTATACAGATTATTATAATGTTTTTCAAGTATTTTTTCAAATGCTCTTTTTTCTTTCCAAACGTTGAAGTTTTGATGAGGTTGAGACGGGAAGAGCAGAGCGATTTAAGTGAATTCCCTTTAAGGCTTCTTTGAAGTCCTTTAAGCTACTCAACTCGACTTTTGCCGTAGTCTAAAACGCATGGAAAAGGTTTTAATCAAAGGTCAAAGGTTATGCCACAAACTAATCAAAGTGAGTAGAAAACGTGAAAAAGTTCTAACAAATTAGTCGAAACGAGCCCTAACAAAAACTTGGCTAAAACCCGTTTTTAGTGCCAACTTGAATGGAAAGGGCTTGGAAGCAACTTGCCTCATTTCACACACACACACAGCATGCAGCATGCAACATGACCTGGCAACTATTTTGCCAAACAACAACAAGAAAACTAAGAAACTGCTTTGGGCAATTTGCATGTGCAGCTGAATTAACTGTCTGTGTGTTTGTGCAACACGATGTTGCACGATTTGCTCCCACTCTCTGCATATTTCCCAGCATTCAATGCGCCTTGCATTGGGAAAGAGATTATTTATAAATTTTCAAGTAATTCAAGAGCTTTTGTGGCATGCAGCATTGCGACGGCAACATGAGGCAAGCTACGTGCGCTTGCAACTGAGTTGAAGAAGAAGAAGAAGTGCAACAAGATGATGATGATGATGATGCACCACTTCCGGCCAGACACACAATTGGCAACAACAACAATTGCTAACTGGTTGCGGCGCTGCCACACATGCAACATGCCACATGCCACGCATATTGTGCAGCGCCTTTTGCTCAGCGCCCAGCGACCACTTGAGAACTGAGACAATGATACACTGAGCGAAATAAGCATGTAGAAACTATAGTCTAAACATTAAATCATACTTATTTTCTCTCAGTGTCGTCGCATCATCGACTTTTTCAAGTGTGTGTATCGGATAACTGCGGCTGGCAACATAAACAAAACATCAGCTCAAATACTTAAAAGACAGGAAAAAGCAAAAAAAACAAAAAAAAGAAAGGGAAATTCTCTAAACAAAGACAGTCTCTATTGTTGTTGTTGTTGTTGTTGTTGTTTTGTTTACTTCTCTTTTGACTTGAGTTCTCCAAAACCAAAATCTTAACATTTGCATTTCCCACGTTGCCAAAAAGAAAGAGAGAAAAAACTTGTCTTTTTTTTCCAAGTAAAAGTCAAAGTTGAAAATGTCAGCTGCTTGCCACAAAAGATACAGATACATTTACAGATACAGATACCTTAAGCTACAAGCTACATTTTGGTTAGTTGGATTTCTTTTTTGGATTATTCTATATATATTTAAGCACTAAACAAACAAAAGGAGAAAAAGAGAGAGAAGACAAAAACGACAGAAACGAAATGGAAAAGATAAATAGATAGAAATTAACACGTACTCAGGTGAAAATGAGCAGGTAGTTAGGAGAGCATAAAGGACAGTCAGAACACACAGGGATACCAAAGCATAACTAGCCAAATAACCCTAATAAATAAGTCAAGTCTCAAGCGAGTGAGCGGGGCTAAAACAAGTTAATACAACGAGCATTTGTGGCAAGTTGTTTGGGGCAACTATTTACTATGACTTCGACTGCTACTAAATGCCGGACAGGCCAAAGATATTTCTATGCTAGCCAAGTGGCCAAGAAGTAGTGATATAGACTGTGAGATACCCTGTGATTGTATTGAAAAAGTTTTATTCACTTAAAGAGCGATTTTCGAGATTAAAATTCGCATTTTTTACTATCAAATCTAACTTGGAAAAGGAATTTTATTGTTTTAAGTAACTTTAACAACTTTTTACGAAGTTTTCCCATAGAAAAACCATTAAAAAATGAAAAGGAATATATATGTTTATAAATATATAGTATCAAAGTACGTTTTCCTTACCAAAAAAATCTTTTTTTCTTTTGTTTTTCCCTTCAAATATAAAAATTTTGCCTTTTTATTGCACCTGTTGCACTTATGCATTAAGAAGCAATACAACCCGTCATATACAGTGTTTACAGGGTATTTCAATAAAGAAGGAAGAGAAGAAAAAAAAGGTTAATTAAGGTGTTTGCCCACAACACCAACAACAACAACAACAACAGTAAAGACAGACCTTATAAATGAGATATTTATCTATCCATACAAATATCCACATAGCTGGACGTTTGAAGCAAAAGAACAGGGGGAAACGTGAAAGGGAAAGAATAAGAAGAATGTGTGTGTGTGTGTGTGCTGAGCTGTTCTCTCAAAGTGTTTGCTTTTGTAATGTTTCGTCATTATCATCGTTAACTTTTTGATGAGTCGAACGTGTGTGATAAAAGTGTCACAAGGATTCCAATTTACTATTAGAATGATGGAGATGGAGTTGCTGTTGGAGGGGGAAGGGGGCGAAGAGTGGGAAAACAAACAGAAAGAAAGGAGACGAAAGGCTAAAGCAAAATAGGCATAGAACAGTGAATATTCGTTAATAAAACTTCGAAATCGAATTCCAAACAAAATGCTTGAAAAATCAAGTACAAAAAACTAAGTTTTTGGTATTTTTGGTATTAAAAAAAGTAATAAATACTATAGATAAAGACTATATAAGTAATTTTTTGAGTATTTTTATATTTTTTCTTTTGTGTTTTGTTGGTTTTGATATATAAAAAGAATTTCTTCATAAAGCTAGAAACTACGGAAACTTTTGAATGCATTTTACATGGATTTAAGTAAACTTTGACTTAAAGTTCTTTTAGTTTTTCTTATAAACAACATTTTTTTCCTTCTTAGCGAGCATTCACTGTATATATTTTCATATCAAATATATCAAACAGATGCATTCAATGCCAAACTCGCACTTTTACCCACAACTGTGTGTGTGTGTGTGTGTGTGTGTGTGTGTGTGTGTGTGTGTGTGTGTGTGCGTGTGTGTGTGTGTATGTTTATTGTTGAATCTTTCAGATACAAATTGCCATTAGTTTATTGAGCGGCTGGAATTTATGGCTCTGCGTGCCACATGCGTGTGCTTGCTTTCTCCTATCTACATGCCACATGCCGCATGCGGCGCGTTTGTTGCGTGGTCTGCCACGGCAACACACACACACACACACTCACGTGGAAAATGGTCACAAATCTCAGCCTCACAGCAACAGGAACAACTAGAACATGTAGGTCCACAAATAATGTCCTCTATGTGCCCCTTGTGGCCCCTATTCTTGCCTCACTTTTTTTTGGCATTTGTGGCACGTACAAAATTCATTTGTTGCACTATTTGATGAAAATGAAATCAAATTAAATTTTCGGCACAAGTTCAAAGTGAAATTTCTTTTATATCTATGTGTGTGTGCGATTACCCTAGTACACTGTGAGAAAATTTCATGAAGAGAACAGGTATTCAACTAAATATAATATTTATTTGCATACAAATTTTCTTTAATGGAAATATTACCTAATGTCTGAAAAGTTTTCACACAATATTTTCTCTCAGTGTATGCTAACATTTTTCATATTAATTTAGGGATCTTCTCAACTATTTTATTGATAATATTTGGTTTGTTTTTGTCAACAAGTGGTACATTTTTTCGGCCTGTGTAGTTTGATATAAACAACAACAACAAGATCGAGAACAATCAATTAGTTACGGCCACACACACAGTTAAATGTATCTTTGTATCTGTTCCTTCTGACCAGAAAAACTGTCTGCAAATTCTAATAACTCACTTAACGCAATTCGAATAACAAAAAACAACAACAATAACGATTTAATGCACAAATTGGCCGCAAGTGTAAATTGTTTTTGGAGCTGCTGTAAAATTCTCTCAGTGGGTAAATTCAGCTCGTTCACAATTATGCCATAATAACTGTAATCAGGCAGCGCTGCTGCTGCTGCTGCTGCTGCTCCTCTGGGTGGTGCCAGCTAGTTAGAATTTTGGTCATAAACATAACAAGAAACTAAGCTAAACGACAGCAACAACAACAACAACAACGATGGCAAGAACAACGACCGGCGTTTGCCCAAAACAAAACAAGTTGCACACATACAGAGAGAGAGAGAGAAAGTGCTTCGGCAGCTCTTATACTTAAGCGTATACGTTTGGGTGAAAAACCAGTATTTATTGCTCTACTAAAGAGAGGCTGTCGCTAAGAGTAACAGAAGCGAAACGCCTGTGTTTATGTTTATAAAAAGTGCTTATACAAAGACTCGCACTTGTTTCTTTCTAATAAAGTTCAAGTAAGTCCAACCATTGTCTAAAACGATAGTAAACAATCTCTGTCTCTCTCTATGGCACCCACGCACTTTACAAATACAAAATACTGGTTTAATGCCGGCTCTCTTAGCTATGCGAACGGCAGACGAAGCACAAAGAGAGGCTGCCTTTGCCAAGCTGCTCATCGTCATCAGGCAGTCAAACGGTTATGTCGCTTTAGTCTTCTCAGAGTAGCCGTCGTGTTCGCACGCAGAGCGCTTTACAAAACACTTGATACACATATATACGTAAATACAAAACTCAAAAACAAGTAAAGAAAAACTTAAACCAAAAAAAAACCCGTGCGAGTTGAGTTTAGTTCGTTTCGTGTGTGTGATTTTTGCAATTATTATTGGTAGCTTAGTTGGTTGAATGTGGCCAGCGAATTTTTGGCAAATGTTGAACAACAAATGAAAGCATGTAACGCAATTGAATGCAAATGTGTGAGAAAGTGTTGTATAAATAAATATTACCCAAAAGCGGAATAACAAAAACCCAACAACTGTGTATGCTTAACTATTTTCGTGCGTGAGACTAAAAACAACAACAACAAGCAGAACAAACAACAATTTACATTTCGGGAAGCTTTCATAAAACGGTAAGCAATACACATACACAAACACAGAAACGCACACGTGCAATTTTACATTTTATGCATTACACTTTGAACCCGTTGCTTGTAATTCTCTTTTTCCTACTGTCTCACTGTCTCATTGGTGTTGTTGTTAAGTTGCGGTTTGGCGCGCTTGCCGTTGCTGCTTCTTCTTCCCCTGCGCAACGTAAGCTCGGCTTAGCTAGCTATCTCGCTTTGACCTATGTACAGATCAGTTGCGCCATTAAGCGGTTAATTTGCGCTTTACATTTTTTGTTTTTGTTGTTTTTAGTTTGTGCTGTGAGCGAGCAGCTCGCCTCTATCGCCAATCTCCAATCTTCATCATAACTGTTACAGAGCAACAACAACTAACTGTTGTTACAGTTACACCCAGGCACTTGCTATAGTTTGCCATTGTTTGCTTTCTACACTATTTCCGCGACTTTCTTTAATTGTGTGTGTGTGTGTGTGCAAATCTAACTGCATTTGGCCTTGACGCGTGTCTAGCGTCTCTTGCTTGAGCCACACACAGTTTGTTTTGTAAGTCAAAAAAGTGCCGCTTAATTTCGTTTTTTTTTTTACGTCTCTGTATATAAAAGCTCAGCATATCAGCAGAATCTTTGTGTGTGTGTGTGCGTGCGAGTGCGTGCGTGTGTGTTTATTTTTGCAGAACCAGTTTGGGAGAAGCAACAACATTGGAGCCAAGCGACAATAATAAAAATAAAGTTTATTTGCTTTGAAAAAAAGAGCTTTGGCTCAACAGGTTTTTGTTGTTGTTGTTGTTGTTGGCTTTAAAAGTGGGAATTTCTATGGTTAGTTATCAACAACTTGGCATAAACCTAATTCAATCCATTTGTTACACATACAAGTGCACAGTGTGTAGAATTATACACAAGGGGAACTTTACAACCATGTGGGAATTAATATGCATTGACGACTATGGAACGAGGGGGGGGAAATATTAAGTTCATCATCTTTTGACATTTGCATTGAATCAAAGTGATAAGAAAATGTTTTATGATGTTATTGAGTCTTGATTTAAGCACAACATGTACGAAAAATAATATAATAATAATATAATATAATTCTTGGGATTCGTGCGGTAAAAACTACTTGGAACTGAAAACAATTACGAAAACAAGTTTAATTTACATACATATTAACTTTGCACGTGTTCATTTAGTATTTAAAACTAGAATTTACACTCTTAATGAATCAACGATATCTTCATTAAAGTTAATAGAACTAATAGAATATTTTTAAATGTTATCAATGCAAAGAAAAGTAGCAAAGAGTAATAAATGCTAGCCATGAAATGTACTTAAAAATGCATTAAAACAAGCGATAAGCGGCGAATGAAGCGAGAAAGAGAGAGAGAATTCAAACTGAGTTTATCAGTTTTCAGAGCCAAGTATTGTATTAATGTATACTTTATTTTTTATATTGTCTGCGCTTTGGTCTAGGAATTTGAGCTTTATTATCAAGTTATACTTGTTTATAACTCTACAAAAAGTAAATAAATAAATATGAAATTGTAGATTTGTTTATAAACATATTTTTTCTAGCATTGTTTTCATGTTAAGATTATCCGCAGTTTTTTGAGTCATATTTGGGTCATTTTCTGTTATAGTCTCAGTTTTAAGCTTAAGTTTCCTTTGCCCTCGGAGATCAAAGACAGCCAACAACAATGGCTAAAGAAAAAACAAAAAAGAAGATGAGCCAAGTTTAAAGTATTTCTTGTGCGGAAGTCATTTAACTGTCTGCTAAGCACGACAACAGCAACAAATCAGATTTTTCGATCTAGTTAGGGCCTTGTTAGAAAGTGGCCCATACAATTACGGCCAGTTACGGTTACTGTTAGAGCCATGGCCAACAAAATAAAAGAAACAAATCCCACTGTTTTTGTTCGTTAGCAAAAATCATATTTTTTTCAATCGACTTGACATTTTCTTTAAGTCTTTATTTATATTTATTGTTGTTTCTTGGCTTTTGCCATTTGTCGTGTTTTTTGTTGTTGTTATTGTTTGAGTACTCTTTGAGGTAAAAGTTTTTAAATCAATATACAATGAAACACCTTTAGCAACATTTTAGCCAATTGTGTTTTTACAATTAGCCAGCTGGCAAAAGCCAATTGTTCGCTACACTGTAGAAAATTTACTTTCTGACCTCAAATGTCTCATAGCTATATTTCTCAATGCTCTTCAAGTTCTTGATAACAAACTCCTTGATGGCTGCAACAAATTCCCCAGCCATGGATAGAACCTGCTTAAAGGCTTCCACAACTTTGCCAGAACCTTCCAGGGTACCTTTGTAGACATCGTCGGTAGCCTTTGTGATATAGCCCCGTAAGCCCAGAAGCTTGGCTTGAGCAGCGGCAAACAGTTCGAAAGCTTCCTGGGGCATATGTCCGTGTATTTCAAAATCGCAGCTTACAATTTCCGGTTTTTGTTCCGAACTAGCCATTTTTTTTTTTTTTTTTTGCTGTTTATATACAATTTTTAAACCAAAAGCTTTGATGTAATTTCGAATGGTTGCTTTGAAACTTTTCGATTTTCTCACAGTGCATGCTTGTTTTTAGTGATGCTTTTGATGATTCAGCAGCTGTTTAAATATATACATGTTGCTCTCTCTTTCTCTTTCTAACGCACCAAACACGCTTCGATTTAAGTTGGCCGCCATATTTGTAGACACGCTCAGCTGATTGCAAGCTGCACTCTCTATCTCTCTCTCTCTCTCTCTTTTCCTCTCTCTATTCAATTAACACTTGACTTCGACTTAAGCTTTGTACTCAAACAAAGAGCTTTGCGCTGTGACGTCACAAAGACGATCACGATCTGTAAGCTTCTAAATGATAAGCATTTAATTAAGTGATCGCCTCGCTTAATGCATTCATTTGATTGTAATAAAATTATATGTGAAAAAAATAAACCCACAGACGACATTCTTAGACCATTTTTTCTAATGACGTTTGCGCAGGGGCTTTCCACCTAATGTCTACCAGCAAAATCTCCCTTTGTTGGCCCTAAGCTCTTACCCCTCCGTCTGTTGCCCTTTTGGTAAGATATTTTGTGCAGCGAAGCGAGCTAAACCGATGCAACACTGCAAGAAATAGACTTGATATACTCTAATTGAGTTTGCTTACGTTTCGCTCAGTGCACATTCTTGATTAGCTTAAAGTGACCGCATTTTAAATCGATTTCCTAATTAAACTAACCAACCCCTCGCAGCTGTTGTCACATGCTGTCCCCCCCTAAGGTACAAATAAGACATAAAATATGAGAATAATACCAACAACAAAAGGGAGAGGAGAATGTATAAATAATAAACCTCTGGCTGGCCAATTAGCTGGCACGCCTACAAATTTCCAACATATTTTCCTTCATTTCTCATTGCTCATTTGAATGAAGTAACAGTAAAGAGCAACAGAAAAAAAACACACAAAAAAACCACAAGGAACATTAGACGCGCCTAAATGTTGAAATTAGCGACCACCAAACACACACACACACACACACACAAAAAAGAGAAATTTAATTAAAGCAAAATAAACGTATACAAAAAAAAAGGTGAAAAAAAGAATGCATAAATTTCAGGCACCTTGCCTTTTGCTCAACCTGAACGTGAACGTGAACGTGAACACCCACCTGGCATATTTTACCCTAACCTCAAAGCAAAAACAACAGAAAGAAAGAAATTTTCACGGTCCCAAGCTGCCACTTTATCCCCTCCCGTAACAGCTTTTTTTTTTTGTTTTCAACTTGCTGCTAGATACGCGGGCCCAGCATAATGATTAGGGTCAGCTAAAGGCAGTCAAAAAAAAAAATGATTATTTAATATTAAGTAAGTCGACTTTAAAATACTTCATTTGCTTTTAAGTTGGCTATTTTCAATCTCTTAACTTTTCATCATAATACTGTTTCAAGTAGAAAAAACCATTGGCAACTTTTTAAATCAAAGCTTCTTTTAGCAGCAGATCGATGCTGTTTGGCTGGGTTTTAGTTACACTCAAAGTTCAAAAGTTGTTGACCCTCCCAACTTCGTTCAATCCTGGCACACACTTTTGCAAACTTGATTAACTATTTATGATGACCTGCGCAAAGGGTATAATTACATGAGTAGAGCAAGCAGTTTTCAGTTTCCACTCTGCTTTATTTGTATCTTTTTGTTGCTGCTTGTAGCTGAGATAAAAAGCATTTGTCATTAGCATGAAATGCCAAAGGTTTTTGTCCCCAACTTGCTCCAGTTTGACAGTTTCACTTTTCGCTCCCTAATTCCCTAAATATTTGAACTTCATTAACAGAGAGAGAGAGCAGACGAAACGTGAAGAGACAAGACGAGTTCACAACTTGACCTTTGACTTTGCTATCTAATGACTATTTGTTCATAATTTAAATTAAAAACTAATTTTAATGTAAAACAGTTCTAAGAAAATGTAAAATATGCTCAAATCTGCTTGCCTGGCTTTCTGTGATCGACTCAGAGATACCCTAACAACTTTAAAAAAAAACCTAGCGATTAAATCAAGATAAACCCTCAAATGCATAGGAAAGCGCTTTAAAAACCTAAACTAAATCACATTTAAGTATTATGCAGCAAAATATACAAAATTTGATGGATATTTTACGATAGTCGAAAAGTTCAAGGTGCATTCAAGCGGTCATTCATATCATGCTGTATGTGGGGGCAACAGGAACAGTGGCAACAAAAAAAAAGAAAAAGACAAACGTCATGCTTGGCTAAGTGATGAGTCGACGTTGAGTTGTTGTCGGTTCCCTTGAAAAGCACTTGAGGGAGAGAACCTTTTTTAGTTTAGGTGAAAAATGCAAGGTATGAAAGGTGAGAGGGGGTGTGAGAGGTAGAGATGGAAGCAACTGATTAGCGGAACAAGTGGACAAAAAGTTGATGTTCAACAAACGATAAGAGTATAGGTCCCAGGAGTCAGCTTTCGACGCGCTCAATGCTCAATGGCATGACTTTCCTTCTTGCCTTAGCTACCCATCATATTTGATTGATATCTAAGGTAAAAGCCTGAGAAAATGTTTGTTATGTCAATTTTAAGCCAAGTAATTACAGCGAACATCTATTGTGAAAGGACTTTCCTACCTTGACTAGAACTATTTAAATACCATTAGCTGTTAGGCATCGTGTACATTGTGTACAATTTAGTTGAACCACATAGCAAATGGTACTTTTGCATACATATATAATGATATGACTGTCTAATCGATGGGGACAGCTCAAATTATAGAGCAATCAGTTTCAGTCAGACCAACAAGTTGAATTGTCGGCAACTTTAATACCCAACACTGACTGACTGACTGTGTGTATGTGATTCATGGAATGCGCCACAAACACACACACACACACACATGCATGTGTGAGTAGAGGCCAAAGGCTATTAAAAATGTCGATGCGTTTGTTTTACAGCCCATGACCCCATTACGTTTAAAGAACACCCACTAACAACAACAACAAGAGTCAAGTGAATACGACTGCGATAATCGAAAAGAGAAAAAAAAAACTTTATTGGTAGATATTTAAAACATTGACCCTGCTGTGCGGCTTTAAAAGAAGCAAAAGAGAAGAAAAAAAACGAGTGTCATAAACATAAAATTGATTTAAATTTCACTTTGATTTGTTTTTTTTTTTCTATAAAGCTTTTGCTTTGTAGATGGGTTTTTACCCTCATAATACTTTTACCAAGTCGTTTCTATCATATACTTAGTTTAATGACTGTGTTTTTTTTTATTGTATTTTAGTGTATTAAGCTAGAACGGGGAATAGTCGAAATTTGTCACGAATTTTGTGACGCATTCAGGTAGAGATCTGGCAGAGTATTCGTTCTTCCAAGTCCATGTTTTGGCTTTTTCTAAGTTCTTGTCATTTGAATCGAGAAGCGTGGGCAGAAGTCAAGACTGGTTTTTCGTTCTTGTAGCGTATTGAATTCAGTTTTCTTATCGCATTAATTACAGTTATTATTACTATTTGGACAATGAGCATAAATTATTAAACAAACAGCATACTGATATTATCCACAAAAAAAAAAAAAACGAAACGAAAGCGCTTTTCATGTTTTTTAATGACTAACAAACACTCAGCAAATGCCAAAGTTCTTAGTTTTTCGTTCTCTTAGTGCTTAACCAACGAATTTATGAGCCATGAAAGCCATGAAAGTTGAATGAACCTGCAGCTTAAAAATCAAAGAAGACTGACACATTTTATGCTTAGCTTGTGCTTGAAAGAAGAAGAAGTTGATATTCTTACCACACGATGCACTCGGAAATAGCTTTGCGGCTTACGCATCGGGTTTTCTCTCGCTGTGTTGGTTTGGAGAATCATTGTAATAGTTCAATTAGAGGCGAGAGAGAAAGAAGCTTAGCATTCACGATAGAGAATTATTTGTTGTTGTTTGTCTGTTGATTAAATCCACTTTTGTGGCTAATTTGATTTTGGTTTTTCGATTATGTTAATCATACAGTCAGCGTGGGAAAGCCAACAACGAGCGCAATGTTCAGAGAAAAGCCGCTTAAACCAAGTCGCAAAGAGAAACAAACAAGCTAACAAACAAACTGTTTTAAAGTTTGTTTGTTGACAATTACTTTAAAACATTTGTCGTTTTGTTGTGTTTTTCAGTTTTTTCGCCTTGGATTTATTTACTCGAGACGAAAATTAGCATAATGAAAAGGAAAATTCTGTTTTGGCATAATGAAAAGTGTCAGGGAAAAACTAAAAGCAATCACAAGATAAACACAAAGACAGACAGAGTGAGAGAGTTGAAATAAGAAAGCAACAAATGGAAGAGGAGAACATTTCGTCATTTTACAAAAGTTAATTAAAAGATAATGATGATTTTTCCTTGCTTGTGTTTCTTTTCCATTGCACACACACACACACACGCACACCCAAAGGCAAACTTATGTCATAATCTAAACAAACTCGAAGCTTTAGCCCAGAGTAAAGTTAATTGAATTGCGTTTTTGTCTTGAATCAAACAATTACTTGAAGAATTCAAAACGCTTGCCTAAGGTCTAGATTATTCTCTAAATAACTTACAACAAGATTAAGTCAATCAAGTCTTAGTTGGTCTTTAAGTTTTGCTTAAAGAGTTTCGCAAAGTTTCTCGTCCTGATGACTTGTTTGCATGTCCTGCCATTTGGCCTGTCGACACTCGGGCAACCGTCTGTGCTGTTGGCATGCTAAATATTGATCAATTATGACCCGCAGGGGAAAGGACGACAGGACGAAAGAACCTTCGGTATTCGTTATCCTCTATTCTCTCATTTCCTTAGCAGCAGCAGCAGCAATTAACATGGGGGCCCATTATCAGCAATATTCCCATATTTTTTTTTCTTCGTACATTCATATCAATCAGTCTGTTTACTCACCTTTAATTCTTTTATTTGCAGGTAAGCATTTTTGATGAGAGATGAGTACACAACAAAAAGAAAGAGAAGCTTTTTGTGTTGATCCAACTTGAAAAAGGGAGAGCTTCCGGCTTGAAACTTGATGCTCCCATTATCCAAATGATATCTTTCTCCCAACAAAAGCGAACCTTTGTCAGTCGCTATTAGTGGGAATTAAGCTAGCCTTGAGATAAACAAACAATATTCCCACACAAAACAATGGCTAGGAAATAAAAGCTTTCTCAGTTCTGAAATTTGAATGGATTATTTCATGTTTTTGGGCTAATAACAAAATTTGGTTGGTTGGCTTTCAATTGAATAGAAATTGTGACGCATTAAAGAATATTTTTATTGATTTCGGATAATTATATCAATTATCATTAGTGAGCGAGCACAAAACAAGCAATTTTCCCAACTGACCCAACGGCAAGAACAATTGATGACAGTTGGAAGGAAAACAGAACGTGAATTGCATAAAATTCAATGGCTAAATAGCAAACCCAAAAACAAAAACGAAATATTTTGCTGACTGGAGTTGGGTTTTTGGAATTGGGCTCATTAGAAATGCTCGAAAACATTTAATGCCAATTGAAGGGGCTTGAAAATGAAATAAAACAAAATAAATGAGCAACAATTTCGTGCTCAACAGCAACTAAAAAGACATGAGGGAAAAGTAGAGATAAAAATAAATTAAATTAAGCGTTTGTTTCTTGTTTCTCAAGCTTTTAAAATCTCCTCGAACTAAGCAGCTGAGAGTGGGTGTGAGAGAGAGAGAGAGAAAAAGTGTTTAGCCCAATACGTCTTAAGGCACAATTGATTGTAAATAAGCACTTACACACACACACACACACACACACACACACACACACACACATGCCGAAAAAAACATCTTAAAAGCAAAGCCAATCGAAAATCGTGACATGAATGCCTCAAGCAGACTTCTACACCAGGAAAAAAACATGCTTCTATTGCAAAGCTTTTTGCATCATCAAGCACATCCCGATTTCTTCAAGTGCAGTGCTTAGTTACCTAAATTGTTAGGCAGTCGTTTTTCCTTTTCCTTTTTGGTTTTTTTTTTTTTTGCCTATCTTTATCCAACCAGAGATCGACTTAATTGCAGCACACAATGCTGCAGCTGCTCCAAATTTGATTGAATCAAACGCAGAATCATTGATTTTGTGCTTCTTTGCTTGGCTTATAATTGAAATTGCTTTGGAATTGCGTTTGAAAAATGTATTTGAGCCAGAATTTTCAATTAATTTGCCAACGGCGTGAGTACCGCAAAACGGGAAGGAGAAAAAAAAACACAAAAAGCCGCAAAGAATTTTATTTATATATATTGAGCCTGGCTATGTTGGTAATGCGACGAAGGCTCTGCAGAAGTCAAAGTGTCAAAAGACAGTTGGAGCGAGAGAGGGAGACAGAGGGAATAACTGGTGAGAAGGGAAAAGGAACGGTTTCCACCCACACACAAAAACACACAGAGAGAGCAAACAAATCAAGCGACAACGTTTTGTGGAAACAGCAAAAGGAATGAAAGGTTTTTTTATGTTGTTGTTAGAGGCATTTTTATGTAGATTTTATTTGCAGCAGTCGCGAGTCAAGAAATTTACACAAACAAATTGAATTTTGTATACATTTTTTATAGTATCAACATATATATAAGCCAAACATACATAAAGGGACTTGTTGTTTTCTTTTTCCTTTCTTTTCTGAAGTAAACTTATGTTCTTTAAGATGCTGATTTAATACTACATATGTTTGGGCTCTTGTCATGCTCTTTAAGCCTGACAAAAAGCTAGAAATAAATTTTCAAACTTTCACACATCATTCAGTTATTTAACTTTTGCTTAATTAATATTTTGCCCATTGCAAAGAAAGTATTTTCTTTTTTATTGCAAGTCAACTGAATGAAGAGAAAAATTGATTGCATTTTTACTTGTCATTTTATGTCTTTTGTTATTGCTCACGCTACTTTTGTCATTTATTTATTTTTCTTTCTATAACATAATAAAAATGAAAAATTTATTTCTGCACATTTTTATATGCAAATCAATAGGGGGCAAAACCAAAAGTCACCGCAAAAAAAAACATAAGAAAAGATAGGGAGAAAGCGGGAAATTCATAATATAATTTTGACAGGGATGACGGCTTGACAGCCGTAAACAGTGAAACATCAAAAACGTTATCGCAAATCCCCTTTTGCCACCCATAGCCAAAGGCGCTGCAAGAAAAACAAAAGCGCGAACAATAAAATACAAAAATAGGGGAATAAAGGAAGAGCAAAAAAAAGGGGTGTAGCTGGCAGGCTGCAGGCTGGCAAGACACATGTTCTGTAGCACTTTTTTTTTTTTATTTAAAATCAAGCTAAAGTTACCTTAACATTTGTTGTTGGCTTTTTTTTTCTTTCTTCATCGGCAGTGAAATGCATAAAGTTTAACACAAAAGTTATTTGTTGGATTTGTCGCAAAAAAGGCTTTTAAGGAGTGGTGTGTGGCATGTAGATGTTTATACACATATATATCTATTGGTATGTGTGTGTGTGTGTGTGTGTAAGTATTGTAAGTACTGGCAACGCAAGTCGCCAAAGTTTTTTTTTGCAAGTTGGTTGTTCACATTTTGTTTGCTGGAATTTTCTTGGGGTATTAGTGTTGTTAGCCACAATTTCTTTTCTGCATTTTTTCTTAGCCCTGTTATGCTTCATTTTGTTACAGTCAATATGCGTGCAAGTCTTTCTGTGTGTTAGTTTGTGTGTGTGTGAGAATAAGAAAGCACAGAAAAGGAAAACTGAAAACCAGAAATGTAAAACTCTCGAAAGTACAACGAATATGGCATACCCTTTCAACAGATTGTTCTTATGAATGATGTGTGATATTGTGTCGCTCTCTTTATAAGGGATAAGTTTCTTAAACATCCTTTAGATAATTCCTTCTGCCAGCAAAACTTATATACCCCCGCCACAGTAGAGTATAAAGAGAAGGAATGTTTGCAAGAAAGTCAAAAGGATCTTTTTGCACTTTTGCGGTTAGAGGCGAGACCAATTTGTAGATGCGAAAAGTTTTCAAGCAGCCTGCCTCTAACCAACAACCTCCCCTCTCTCTCTCTCTCTCTCTCTCTCTCTCTCTCTCTCTCTCACTCTCTCTCTCTCTCTTTCTCTACCCTGCACAGCATAACTAACTGTTAACAAGCAGACGCTTTAAATATTTCGCGGTGATTGCAAAAAGAAAGAAAGAAAGAACGAAAAAAAAAACATTACTTGAGAACTTTTTGATTTGTGTCAAAGTTATTTGGTAAGAGTTGGGTGTTAATAAGTAAATAGCACACCTGTTGACAAGACCAAAAAGACTTTACCAAAGCAGATTATCCATATCAAAACGAAAAAATGAAATCCTAGATAAGAATTGGCAACCGCAAATATTGCGTGTTTTTCACTTTCAATAATTCTTGTTTGCCACAATGCATGGAATGCAAATGCCAACACATACAATGTCAATTCATTTGAATTGCCAAGGCAACAAACAAGCACACACACACGCATACAAAAGCCTCAAACATTGAATACACATATACATATATATATAGAGAAGCAAAGTCCTTGAATGAAAAGATTTAAGATCTCACCAAAACGATAAATTGTGGTAAAAGGTGTCTCTCATTCGTTCAGTTATACATATATATATAACTAAAAAGAGGTGTATCAGTGTGCGTGTGTGTGTGTGTGTGTATTTGTGTGGATTTGTTTGTCTGATAACCTAAAACTCGCTGAGAAACCTGATTTTTAACTGGCAAAACAGAATGGCGCAGACACGACTACAAAAGGCTCGCCATATGTACGTGTGTGTGTCTGTGTGTGTGTGTGTGTGTGTGTTGGTGTGTGTGGTGTAGAAAATGAAATGAGATTTCCCTACAGATAACGTACGCACACAATCATACCACAACATACGCTCATATTAACAGTAGTTACTTGAAAGAGAAAACTTTTTTGTTTATTAAAAAAAAAAATATGTTACGAATAAAATATTAAAAGCTCTTTAAACGTGAATTAAAATTGTTTTGAAATTAAGCACATGTGCTGTCATGTATGTCGAGTAACTACTGTACTTCATATCTCAAACAGGCACACACAAAACATTTATTCACATTCCGGCAACCTAAACACACACACACACAAGCACGATAGAAATTCTCAATTTGAATGCAAACATGTTGGATTATTATGATTTCCCTCTACCGTTGGCAATTTTTTTCTATCTCTATCTTTACTTTTTTTTTTAGTAGTTTGTTGACTGTCATGTGTGTGTGTGAGTGTGTGTGGTGTGTGTGTGTGATGTAATTTTTTGTTGCTGTTGTTGCTGTGACAAGTATTAAGTGCAATCAAAGGAAGATTTACAAGCGTCATGAATGAAATATTTGCATCATATGCTGCACACAGGGAACGAACGAACTGAGAACTGAGAACTGAGAACAGAGAACAGAAACTGACTGAAACTGGCAGGAGGCAACAGTTTTGTTGCAACATGCTTTTGTGCCATATGAGTCCTTCTTTGCTACCGTGTTTGCTTGCCGCGCACATAAAAACCCATTTGACATGATATTTATGGCACTTTTCGAGCATGGCTAATAGAAAATGCATCAAGATAGAAACATGAGAACCACAAAAGGAAGAGTAAGAGAAAGGGAGAGCAGGTAATCCCTTTCTCTTACTCTTCCTTTTGTGGTTCTCATGTTTCTATCTTGATGCAGCTAGGTGAGCTTTAATTATTGATTATGGCACCGTCTGTGTCTGTGTGTGTGTGTGTGTGTGTGTGTGTGTGCGATGACAAACAACTGATAAGCCTTTAGCCACAAAGTGAAACTGAGCTGTACACTTGAGGAAAGAAAAGGCTCGTAAGCTCAGTTGGAATTAGAAAAGTTTACATGAAACTTTAAAGATAAATTAATTTATTTACACTAATAAGTTACTAAACATGTTAATGATTATATTTCTCAACTTTTTTCTCTAAGTGTAGTGCATAATAAATTTGTTAGCTGCTGTGAAAGCGTGACAATAACATCAACGGCATCTTTTTCTTGCTACACTTTGTTAAATTTTTTCACATGACTTTTGATCTAACCTTTCCCACAATTGTTGCTTGTTTTGGTTGTTGTTGTTGCACCAAATTGCTTAGACAATTGGCCAAAATAAAAGCGAATAGCAAAAAACCAGAGTTAACAAGCAGCTAAGTCGCAACAAGCTAAACATCGTCTTCTGCCAATGTTTGCCACAATTGTGATTGGCTCAAAGTCACAAACTCGCGCAACGAATATTCGCAATTCCCATTTGCAATTCACATTCGCATATTCATGATAGCCACACACACACACACACACACACACACACACGCACGTATGTGCATGCATAACTAAGTAGAAGTGTCCCTAACAGTCGCTATGATAATTAAGATGCAGCCAACTGTTGTTATTTTCGTTGCCAACGCTGTCAAATGCACTGGCGCTGATTACATGAAATTGACTTTGACTTCTTGTATATCCTACAGTATGTGCTTGTGTGTGTTTGTCAAAAATTGATGGTCTTGATGGATTGACAACGAGAACGCTTCTTACTTCAGCTATCTGCTAGCTTGCTGTTGCCCTGCGAAGGCGGGCTGAACTGAAATCCCAGCCTCTGTGTTGAGAGCTTTGCCTCCATGTAACACAATGCGCGCTTCTCTCTCTGTTTTTTCTTCGTTGAAACTTGACTTAAATTAATGATGCACACCACAATCGCGCAACTTGTTTTCTTCTACTCCTTCTACTCCCACGCATGGCTGTATAAATTTTGGCTTGTTTTTGTGGCCAGAGTTTTGGTTTAGCAAAACTACAAAGACGCCAAAACACGTTGACTGTAAGTTGGCACAGAATGTGGCAGAAAGAAAATAGAAAATCACTGAATTTGAATTGTATTTTGCTGTTGAAAAATCTCTTTTTAACTTACTAACTCGTTGCATTGTTTCTCTCTTTCTTTTTTTTTTAGATCTATATAACTTTACCGAGCATCAAAAACAATCACTGCTATAATTCTCAAGGTAAGAAACAAAAATCTGTTTTCTAGGGCTGCTTAAAGTCTCTGAAGTTAAACAAGCAAACAATGAGCACAAAAGGTTGCCAGAGGATTTATATTAACGGAAACCCTTAGCTTTTATCAAAAGTTTAATGATGCAATTGATAATTTTGAAATGGTTCGCAGCTCAAATGATGTGAAAATTGTTATGTGTGTGTGTGTGTGTGTGTGTGTGTGTGTTAAGTTTATGACTGTAAGGTTATCAGAGAGGCGCACTTTATGGCCGCAACATGTGAGCGGCTCGTTAAAAAGGGCAAAACGTAAAATTGGCAAAAGGCCGGCTATAAAATCGATGCTTACAAAAGGTGTAATACGTATGTATGTATATATTTATGACCAATTTGGCAAAGTGCTTAAAACTGTAAACAGCGCCGCACAACGCTTAAAAGTATGCAAAGTTAAAGCGGTTAAAACGAAAAGACGAAAAACAACTCAACCAATGCACTTTAAACAACTGCAAAACGTCAATTAACGTTTTTTAAACATTCGCATTTGATGTTCTTATACACTTTCGAGAAGAAACTTTATTTTTCTTCAAGTGCACGCACAAATATTGCGCAAACTTGCATTGTTATCGGAGCAAGTGTGGAGGCGAGGGAAGAAAACGATGCGTTAGCAACGCGAACTGTGGTCGCTGACGCGTCTTGGGGCATGCCCCATCCACAATTGTATTTGATTCCAAGCAAGCAAGCAAGCCAAACAATGAGGCACAGGCAACGAGGCAAACGAGCCAAACAGCAGCGCTTGAGTTGGCAACTGTTTTGGTCCCACTTGGCGTATGCGTAACTTTCCATACATATATATGAGCGCGTGTGTGTGTGTTTGTTGCTTATATGCCTTATGTGTATGCGTTATTAAATTTATTTGACTTGACGTGCGCACACACTGAAAGAGAAAGAGAAAGGAGAGAAGGAATTGCGGTTGCTAGAGAAACAGCAGAATAACAAGAGAAAATGACAGAGAGAAGGGGGAAAAAAAGGAGATGAATACGGCAAAGTGGATGAGATTGCGAGTTGGGATTTTTGCAGCAGGCCGCTAAGGATTTTGGGTATGAGTAACACTCAACACACACACACACACCCAAACACACACACTCTGTTAGCATGCATCTGTCTGTTGTTTTTTTTGCCTGGCTCATCGTCATTTAATATTTAAATTGCTTGTGGTTAAAATATACATATATATATATGTACATATGCTTGTGGCAATTTATATTTTAAATTATTAAACACACACTTATTACATAACAAAGTGAAATGCTCTTCGTTTGGCATTATCAAGTTGATGCCATTTTGTGGGATTTATTTCGAACTCTAATTGAATTTCGTATTTGTGTATTTTGCGTCATATCAAACAGAATAATATCTCCTAGACACATGTCACAATATATATAATTTGGCAAATAACTTTTGACTCTGCTTCAAGTTAATAATTACGTTTTAAAACTATTCAAGTTTGTAACTAAACCAAACAGATTTATATGTTATGCATTGCAATTTTAAGCTTTTCAACTTTGTTAATTGTTTGGGGGTAAAAAATAATACAAAAGCCAGTTTGGATTAGATTGCAGCAAATTGAACATGCTGCTGCCACAGAGAATATTATTAGTTTTGATGCACAAATATATATATATATATATCAATATAGATGGCAATATAAAATCCTTTGACATTGAAACTCACAATTTTCATCATGATGTGTGCTTATGCATATTTAATTGCATTTCATATCAAGTTTAGTGTCAACATTTGTCACGCATATGCATATATGTGTTTTGTAAATATTTTATAATCTATTTTCGCACTTGCACAACATAAAACCCATTATCATTGTGCTAAATGAAACTTTTTGTGCGTGTGAGTTTGTGTGTGTGTGTGTGTGTGTGTGAATGCATTTGCATTATAAATGCGCTTCACAAAAAGTTTTCCTTTTAATTTCAAAGTTGTATTTTTGCCGAACAATAATTCATATAAGCCGCTTTCTACACTGAGTTTACCCAATGCGCTAAAAAACAAAGCGAAGGGGAATGTTAAGCGAGAAAGAATGGGAAGTAAGCAGCTTAAAGCTCAGTGCCTTTTTGGCCTTGTTGCCCTGCAATGCGCTTAAAGAGCAATCTCTAATTTAATAATAAACCTCATCAAACGCTTATCTGCTATCAGCGCACAACAAATTGCCAACGGCCAACAGGCACAAACATAAAAAGACAAAAAAAAAAGAGACAAACACATTATATTTGGAAAGAAAGATAATCCCATATGTGTGTGTGTGTGTGTGTGTAGGGCACAGTGCTCTGACAAATGATGTAAATGCCTCACTCGCATAGAGACTTTTTTTGCCCTTAACACAGCGCGAGGATCTACTTTTCATTAGGCGCGAAAATATTAAACAGACGACAGCCAAAAATTATTACATTGCTTGCGCTCGAAAGCAGAGCAGAGAGAGAGAGAAAGAGAGAGTGGGGGAAATGGCAGGAATGTCAGCAGCAGGCGATAACAAATTATATCACACATACGCCGCATAGGCTGCATGTGTCATTGAGCAGCTCATCACAAGCATTACCGCCACTCTAAGCATTCGCTCATTCGTCCTGTTCTCTGTTTTGATTGTCAGCCAGTGCTGAAGGGTCCTGGGGCAAACTTCTGATGGCAGACACTTGAAGCTTTGCTGTTTGTTGTTGCTACTGCTGAGCAAACATTTGATATCACATTGTTTACGGCTCCCGCTGTGCGCAGTGTCCTCAAGCGGTTTATTATTATATATGTATCAGTTATGCCCCCTACCCCAAAAAAAACATTATATTTACGTATTTGTATTATGACATTTCGTTTTCTATATATTTTTGGTTCTCGTATCGTTTGTATTAGAATAGAAATCACTGCGGCTATGAAAACCAAACTTATGAGCCAAACTTTAATACATTGACGATTGCCGTGTGTGTGTGTGGGTGTGTGTGGGTGTGTTTGCTTAGCCTTGAGCCTATGCGGAAGTGGGCGTAATTGCGTTTTTATGCTCGGCATTTGTGTGCCTTCATGTGTTCAGTTTTCGCACGCAAATAAACACAACTGAACAACAACCAACCAAATAAACAGATTCACTCAAGCAATTCACAACGCACACAACAATCCAAAGTATCCCTACTATATATATATACTTACACTTAAATCTATATTAGGTATATGAGTATATGGACTAGGCGCTTAGAGCAACAAAAAAATTCAATCACTCAACGCAAATGAGCCTTAATAACTTAAAGATGTTGTGTATGTGAAAATAATTGATCCGAAAGCTTTAAAAGTACTTTAAGCAAACCTTTTTCTCTGCTCTCCGAAACATGTTATTGTTCCCTTCAACAAAATTGATTTGAGATTATGTGTACAATACATATATATATACGTGTTTTTATGTGTTTGAACCATATTAATACCGTATGTGCTCGACTTCTCTACACACTGAAACAGTGTTGACAAATCCTTGGAACTGCCTCCACCTAACCTAACGGCACTTTATGAAAACGTAATCCGCTTGCTGCTGTTGTTATTGGGCTTATAACGAACAGAATCATTAAGCCATTATTATTGTTATTATTATTATACACTTATACGTCTTACAATACAAAAATGTCCTTGAATTCACAGATACATTAAATCTTGTATTGAATTTATGTGGAAAATTTACGTTCAGGCTGCCCAAAGTGCTTCTTTTCTTTTTTTTTATCAATAAACAACTTGAAATGCAATCCAAAATAAAATCCAAAATGAATTGCAAAATGAAGCAAAGCCAACAGCAGAAAGTTGTATTGAGGTGCAGAGTGCAGAGAGAGAGGGGGGAGATGGGTAGCACACACTTGATAGACATTTATCCTGTGCGCCCTGGCAGCGTCAAGTGTCTTGGTGCCTCTTCACTTGCCCCCTCCCCTCACTAACCGCCCTTCGTGTCTGGCTGCATTGCTGCGTTATCTGTTTGTCGATTTTGAAATCTGATTTTATGGATTTCATTTCGTTTGACTTTGCGCTGATTTTCAATTGCTTTCCATTGCCCAAGCACTTTTCTACCCTTTTTTCTCTTTCCTCTTCTTTTTTTTCCCCCTTCATTTCTCATTTCTCATTTCTGTTTTATTTTTTAATAATAAATGCAGAGACAACCGACAACCTTGATAGCCTGTGTTCTGCCTTTCTCCTCATCTAGCTGTGGCTTACGTTGCTGGTGTGGTTGAACGTAGTATATCCTTATGGCAAGGACCTTTCGCTTGTTTATCTTTCATTCGGTTGCTTTTGCTCTGTGTGCACAGAGAAAAATGAATGTTCAGGTTTAATGCACAAATATATATGAAACTTGAACTCTCTTTCTCTCTGTGTACTTCACTTGCTTTTACTTTTGCCTCTTTCATTTTATGAAATATTTATCCTCGAAACTTTGGTCAACAGTGAAATTGATTTTTGCCGCAGTGCCCAACGATTGCTATTAGTTGTTTTGCCCCGTTATTCCTTACAACCCTTTTCCACCCTTAAGGCGCCCTGTCCCAGCAGCAACGCCTTTTGAATTCGGGGCATTAGGCAAACATTGACTTGCCGCAAACAATTAAGGTTATGAGTGCGACACCTGCCTACTTTTTGTTGCCACGCCCACCGTTGAAATATATACATTTATTATGCATGAGCTCCGAACAACAACAACAACAATAACAACAACAACGAAGAAAAAAATGCATTTAATGAGCGTCCATTGCGTTTTTGCAGGCTAATTAATTGCTGATAAATGTTTATAATGTATATGTTTTTATTGTTGTTGTTGTTGTGGTTCTCTGTCTGTTGCTTGCTGCACGAGCCCTTAACATACACAGCAATTAAACACTTTTGTGTTTCAGCAAGAGAGAGAGAGAGAGATAGAGAGAGCCGTTGGCTTAATTGTTTCATTAAAAGTCATCCAGAAAGATAAAAGGTACTTGCTTTTTATTAATTTTTAATATGTTTTATCTTGTTATTGTTGCTGCTGCTGCTCTTTAAATTAATTGCCAAAAAACGCCTTTGACTGCATTTAAACAATTAATCATATAATATAGTTTCTGAATGCATTTGCTCATATCAGTTTTTAATTAACTGCATAAACTGTGGCTTTAACAACAACAACATCATTAAGTTTTAAGCTATTATAATGGCAAGCCAATAAATTATTTATAATATAAATCCATTAAACATAAGTTTATGTTTCGTTCGGTAAATCTGATAAATGCATTTTTAAACTTTAATCATGATTTATAAGCCTAAGCAATCGCTTTTGAGTCAAGTTAAATGAATTGAAACTAAGTGGCATTAACAATTTGACAGTTTATACCAAAGTTTGGGCAAAACAGAGACAAAGAGACTCGCACAGTTGGAATTGTTTATTAAAAAAATCATTTTTCATTGCCATAAGCACACACACACACACTCAAAAGAAGAAGCATGACATTTAGCCAGGACACGCACACATGACAGTCATCAGTCAGTTGGTTAACTCGATGCTCTGGCTGCTCCTGCTGCTGGCTAAAGTGTTTGCTTGAAGCTTTAACTAGCGCACAGTGTGACCATAATCTGCCACAGACACTTGCATAACAGCACTTTTAACTGTATTAAACAACAAACTTCTTTGCTATTCCCTCCCCGCAATCGAGTGAGATAGTCAGTTAAATATATAAACATGTGAGTGAACAGAGTGAAAGGAGCTTTCGCTGTGCTTGTTGTATGACATTGTATGTTGTCCTTGCTGCATAGCCTGATAAATGATGTTGCGACAATAATTAATTATATGCCAAGCATTCGGAGCAAAAGGCGTTAGCAGCTTGTGCTGTGGATTGGGTTGCACTGAGAGAATATATATATACTGTTATTGTTTTCTCACTGTGTAACCGCAGAAGAGAGGGGTCAACTTGTAAGTTTATGCCACAAGTATTTCATTTAATTTGCACGCCATTTTACATTTAAGAGGACTTGAGCTTCAGCTCGAAAGCGGCGACCGCAGTAGCCACAAAATGATGCCTTAAAAGATTTGCAGGTTATGTTGAGCGATTTTATGTGCGGTTAACTGGGGGGGAGTTGGTGTGTGTGTGTGCGTGTGTAGAGTGTGAGTTGTGGCAGGCACTTTGCAATGTGCATTAAATGTCAAAGCACATTATAATCAAAGTGGTTTCTTTTCTTTTCTTTTTTTTTTCATTTTCTTTTGTAACTTCTTGTGGCATAGCTTGCACGTCTGCAGGGCAGCAATTAAATTGCCATTTCAGCTATGCAGCTTGCAACTGTATTAGTGTGTGTGTGTGTGTGTGTGTGTGTGAGAGTCGCGTGTGTGTGTGGTATGTCCATGATTTAGACATTTCAATTTGCATGTGTTAACATGCAATGCAAAAAGGATTCGATTCTTATCGCTTTGCCTCCTCCTTTAACTCCCACTCACTGGTGCCAGAGGCCAACATCTAACTACCAAAGTGGTCCTTAGACCACTCGGAGCCTTGGCCAAATAACTGCCAACTGCCAGCCATGGCCAGTACAAAGTGTTTTCATTCTTTTCTTTGCTTTCTCCAAGGGTCTGAGGTTTATTATGGCGCAACTTTCCACACTTGCATGCCATGTGCATGCTGCCTCTTACCCTGCATGCCTAGCCCCTCATCGTTTCACCCCTTTTTTTGTAGCATTATGCCACAGCAGGAGCTGCTTTCCACTAAACACTCAGCGCAGCACCTTTTTTTTTTTTGCTTATATATGTGTGTATGTGGAAATTTGAATATCCTGCGGTAATTTCCACTATTTTTAGTACTTTGTTGCCCTTTTGAACTGTCAGTAATGTGTGTGTGTGTGTGTGTTGCACCATGGAGCTTACTTAAAATACTCAACACATGTGTGTCAGTGTGCGTGTGTGTGTGTGTTTTGGGGCAGAGCTTAGATGGTTGACTTGTGGTAGAGTGCTTGCAACTAATATTCTGGCGTATCTTTTTTGTGGCATTTGCGGGCGAAGCGTTTAACTTTACTTTCCATTCACTCACTTCCTCTCCGTTTATATTGTTTATTGTCTTTTGCCTTGATTCACAACCCTTTGTTATAGATTTTTTTGTTTTAAAAGGTTAAAAAGTGTGTTTTACTTCAAGCCAAACTCAATATTTATCACAAACTTCCACATTAACATTCACAAATGACACAAATTGGCGTTGCTTAATCTATCTGGAAGACCAAACCATGCAAGCAAATCGGCATTCCGCACGGAAATCGCTCAAGTTTGTGTGTCGAAAAGTTAGTGAAGTGGAAGTTTTTTAGGGGTTTGAAGTTTCGGTGCCCGTCGACCTGTATGTTAAGAGCCTTTGGGCCAAGTTTCTCATAACTTTGATGTGGATATTTGGTGGCTCAGCAAACGGATGTCTGGCGAATTGCTAATCATCTTTCACAAACACACACAACACACACACACAGACACACATGAGCACACATTGACACGAGCACAATTAGATGGTTTTTCGGTGGCAGCGAAAATTTCTCGTTTGTTGATTGAGAAATTAGCCAAGTTTGCAGGCAGCCGGGCAGGGCAGCAGCAGTCAGAGCGCAGCGACTGTTATGGCATTAGAACGCTCAAAGGCCAAAGCTTCATTATAGCCGCTGCTCCTGTCCAATTCTGACATGAACGTACATGTGTGTGCGTGTGTGTTTAGATGTGAAGATTGCGTGTGCGTTCATTTAAACCGCATTTCAGTCAGCTGCGTTGAGTGGCTAACAAAAAGCCTGCTGACTTACTGTATATGTGTGTGTGTGTGTGTGTGTGGTTGTGCGTGACAATTGTTAGTACAAAGTTTTTGGCTAAAAGTTTCTTTGGCCACATATTTATCGCGAACGAAGTTCATATTTTTGGCATTTGGTATTCTTGGTGTTGACATGCATTGAGGCATTTATGCTTAAGCTTAATCGACGCTTTCCATTATATATACATATAAATTTCGTTCTTTCTTCATCTGTTGGCAGTTGGCAGTTGGCAGCATTTAGTTTATGCATCAAGTGCGTGACAAGATTCTGAAAATACACACAGATCAAAATAGAGTCATAAAGCAGAAAGTGCACAGAGAGAAATGTATAACCATTTCTCTGCTTCTTCCCCCTAATTGTAAGCTATAGTGTCAATTGGTTGTTCCCCAGACACCGCTACCGTATGGCCAGGTTCAAGCCGCACATTAACCTCGAATCGAATGTGGCCAGAACGCAGAAATTTGCGATGGGTTAAATGCGGCCATCAAATTGCATTGGTGTAAACACAACGCACAAACTCATGCACAATTATGGTCAGTTCCAACAACAGCAGGCAGGTCATTTAGGCCAACTACACACTACTTCACGATACAAACAAACAGAGCCACAAAAACGAGATACAAGATACGAGGCGCGGCAGCATACTAAAAATAAATGAAGACATTAGCAACGCTCAAAATGACATGTTATCGACTTTCGAGTTGAGCCACAAGCGGAGAACAACAACGATACAAAACTGGGGTGTGCTATGGCGGGTGTGTGTGTGTGTGTTTTGCTACAAAACCAACCGTTAGGCGGCATAATCATGACGACCCAACAATAATGCTCAACCTTTTGCTTTTGGCGGTTGGTTTTTTTTTTGTATTTTGTATTTTGAAGCGCTCGTTTTAGCGCGCTTTAGATTCTTGCCAATGATACAGAAACATGCAAACTTCCGGAGCAAGCCGGAAGTGCAGAAGCGACAGCCAAATCGACACTGAGCGAAGTTTTCTAGTAAAACCCATAGCATAACGCCTTTAGAGCATTAGTACAATATGTGGAGAATCTTTAGGCCAATACGAACGCCATGAAAAAGCCATTAACTTGGAAAAGGCGCAGATTGAAGCAATGGATTTGAGCATTTCTCTATTTCTTTTTGCTATATATGTTTTCATTTTTAGTATGTGCTTTGCGATAAATTCTCATTTTGGGTTTGAACTGCGCTTTTGCCAAGGGCAGAAGAAGAAGAAGCAGAAGAAGTTAACAACATATGCACGTAAATATTTAAACAGCTAGACTAGCTAGCGAATAAGAAAATATGGCCAAGAGAAATAGGCAAAAGGGTTGTGTGTATAAGTGTGTGTGTGTGTGTGTGTGTTGCAGTAAAATTCAAATCAATTTCCCTCTTGCAACTGTATAGAACATGAGTTTGGCCAGCGAACCAGCGGCTGGCACTCAATCAATGCACGAGCCCATCAATTAAAGGTCATTTACATGTCAATGCCAGTCAGTCGAGCCAGAACACCAACAACAACAACAACTGCAGCTCAAAACCACAACAAACCCATAATGTTAGCCAACTTGATGTCGACTTCTTTCAAGCCACACGTCAAATTTCTTTATTCCTTCTTGCTAGACTTGCAACTTGCCTCCCCCTCGTCTCAAGTCTCAGTCTCTAACGGCACTTGCATGTGTTCCCAACTATTATATTTACGTTTTTCCCCCCCTTCTCTCTTCTCGCATTTTGTTGCTGCTTATGCTAGAAAAAAAAAAATCACAACTATAAGTAAAAGTTTACAGTTTGTAATTTTTACAGCGTTGTAATTTGTTAAGTGCCCTTTTTTGTGTAGCGCGCACACATTTTAAGCTTTATGACTCGTACTTTTTCGGCTTATATGCAAATAAATGTATATTCGTGTTATTTTGAGGCTGCCTTACCAAAATTAAGTCATTAAAGACACGTAAAAGTTGCTTTGCAAGCTTGAGGCTAGCCATAGCTTAAGTAGAGTTTATGCATCAAATCACTTTTCTTAATCTCTCATTGAAATGTTTCACCGCTTACATTGCATTAACTCGTAGATTATGCTTTATGTAGATTTGTGTCTTTGACAGGGCTTTAACTGTTGTACGCATTCCACAATACATAAAGCACAAAAGTATGCTTTAGATAGCAATGCACAGATGCCAGGCACACAATTACGCATTCCTCACACACACACACACACACACACACACACAGTAAGAAATGAAATGAGCAAAAGGCTGAATTCGCGAAGTGAGTTTGCCCCAAACTGCAGTGGGGCATTTCAACGTGATTTGCATATTTGTCATTGTTTTGCCGCGGCATTGTTTTATATGCATGGCCTAGTGCAACAACAAACCACCCCACCACCACCACCCTCACCCTCTTTGCAGTAAATACTCTCCCTATGTCCCCTGCTGCCTGGCAATTTATGTGTTGCATTGTTTATGACAGCTTTATCGCAAGTTAATGACATGCGACTGTGATTTGTGTTTTTGTTTTTTTTTTGGCCACAGCCACTGCCAACGAGACAGACAAACTAATGCCAGAGATAGAGTGAAAAGTGCTTTTGGAAGCCGCCAGAGGGCGCTAATGAGCTGACGAGCTTTGGGGAAGAAAACTACTTGAAAAACTTTTCCATTTAAAGTTAATATTAATTTGTTTTCTCTTATTTTCACAAACTGCAACTGACAATAAATTGCTTGGCAAGTTTTTAAGCAACAACAGCTAAGAAATTTCGCCAAGCATGACAGTTGACATTTATGCAGAATTCTTCATCATGCCCACGCCCCTTCCTTAAACTCAACTGAACTGAATTGAATTGAATCCGTAGGTCCTTGTTTGCCGTTTGCTGTTTGCTGTTTGCCGTCCGTTGTCCTGTTGTTTGCCTCGGCCTCTGCTGGATGCTGGCGCCGTAATTTTTATAATGAGAAATTGTTGGCACATAAAATGAAGTCCACACGATGACAGCTGACAATGTTCCACTCCCATTCCCCATTCCCCTTCGTCTTCTTGAACAATTGCTGTTAATTTAAAGCTCTTGCGAATTTCCGCGTCAGCTGCCCAAACGCTTTGTTGGTCCTTGTTGCTTTTGTTGTATATAATGACTATAGGACTATACAAATACCCTTAACTTGCCGTTGAGCTACATGGCATGCGGCATGAAGTTTACGTAACAAATCAGAAAGAGTATCTAGAAAGTTTACTTACTAAATGAATCGAGCAGGCCTGTAATTTGAAATGACAACTTTCTGTTATAAAATTACAAAATCTTCTGAGTAACACAGAGCACCAGGAATAGCAGCACCAACAGAATCATGTTAATCCACAAAAAAAGTTCATGCACATTTTCAACATCACCCCAGCCAGGCTTGATATTTTTTGTTCTCTTGTTTTTCACTTGCCAATGAGAAATAAATACAAAAATATCCTTTAAGGTTCAATGCGAATAAGTTTTCAACTAAAAGTTACACAAACAAAGGTCAAGTCGAAACTGTTTATGCAAAAGTCTACTTTATATAATAATAATATATAACTTAACTTTGCGTGTTGTGTTTTTATTATTTATTATCCAAGGCATCTTTACATTCTGCTTTATATTTTTTTGGTTTTATAGTTGGCTTTTGAGGTCGAGTCATATACATATATTTTTCAATTAAACTTGAACATGCAAAAGCGTAAAGCAAACATAAACAAACTGGCCAAAAGTGAAGTAAAAGAATTTCAGTGCTGTACCAAACAACCCACAAAAAAAAAATGAAAGAACCAAATTACTGTTAGCTTCTCATGCGTGAGTTAATGAAAGGAAAGAAAAACAGCAGAAAAAAAAATGATTTATTTGCGAAACGCAGAATGAGAATAATATAATATAGTTGGTTTTGCGTGTGCGCGTCACTTGCTGATTTTATGGCCAAGACCAAGGCAACGCAGACTATGTAATTAACACGCTGCAGACAAACATACCAACAACAACAATAAGTAAAAAGAATGCATTAATGTTACTTTCCTGGTTCAATGCGCTCACTGCGGTTGCCAACTTGATTAGCAACTACACTGAGCGAAGACAATCTTTGTTTTAATCGAGCTACCTTGTGCCTTCTGTATGCTTCGCGTTGCAGTGCATTTGAAGCCAAAGCAGAACTAAGAAACTAGTTTTCATAATGAGAAATCGAAGCCACAACAACAGAAACATGAGCAACATGAACACCCACCAGCCAACAACGAACCGAACGAGGGCTTTAAAAAAGCCTTAACAAAAGTTAGTTTTTGTACTTATTCTTTCATTAGCAGCCAGAACAGACGAAGCATTGTGTGAGACATGACTAGATAAAGTAAGAACGAGGAAAATGAAAGGCAGCCAAGCGCAAATGATGCTGTAAAAGATACAACTGCTGTAGCAGCCCAAAAAGATGCAACTACATACGAGGAGTACACAACGAAATTTTTGTGCTGTTTATAAATATGCAAGTGGCATATACAATACTAGAAAATAGTTGCAAGAGTAAATAAACTAAATGAAAAAGAAGTTAATGTGCTGTGTGTGGGTGGTTGGTTTGGAGTGCAGAGGGTGCTGAATGCATCCGGCAGATGCGCTTAAACATGTTACTCCACCCGAAAAGAGCAGGAAGAAGTACGAAAAAAAACAGAACAACTGCTAAAAAAATGCCACACAAAAGACAGACAAAAAGTGTGCAGGAGAGAGAGGAGACTCAAATAAATTAGCAACTAAACTAAAAACAAAGCAAAGTGGCTGCAAACGACGGCCAAAATGGGGTTTGCCAGAGGGGAAGGGAGGGAAAGGGTTGCCCTCCGCTTGCTGTTGTTTGTGCATAAATGGGAAGAAAAAACCAAAAGGGAAGCTCTCCCAACTGCACTAGAATTATGTACAAATGCAGGGCGCGTGCAGGCATACAATTTACACACATGCTAACACACTCACACACACATAGAATCGTAAATAATTAAGGGCGGGGGTGGAAGGGGTAGTTTTGGTGGAGCTACATATGTTGGTTTCGCCTGGCAACAAAAAAATATGAAGAAAAAGAAAATACATTGCAAAGTGTCTAGTTTAATTTATAAGCTCACAGTTGTCGCCCTGTTTGCGCAGTGTATCTAATGTATATATTCAAATAATGTATGCCAATGTATTGTATTAACAAACCACATTGCGAGAAGAAAAAAGTAGAAGAGAGAATTGCTGCTAAACAGCGCTCATTATGTGGCTTCACTGTGCGTCTATTAAAATTAACATAAAGCTGCTTTTGTGTTCGTTGTGTCTCCGCCCCTTTGGTTCTATTTTTTTTGTTCATGTTGTCTGCCAAAGAACCAAAATTGCCACAAACACATACGTACAGTTGTTGTTGTTGTTGTCGGTCTGCCACTTGAGTGATTTTCAATATGAAAATGCATGCGGAAAAGGGAGCTGACAGACAGACAGACAGACAGACAGACAGACGGACAGTTGGTGGGGTGAGAGCGTTATTGGGGAGTGTAACAGTAACTGCATGCATCGCTGAATTGAAGTGCAACAGCAACATTATGTGGCAACAAAAGACAGCAAACAGCAGCAATATACTTTGCGGCTTTCAGAGCATGTAAGTGTTGTTGTGTGTGTGTTGTGTGTGTTGTGTTGCAGTCTATTTAATTGCTAGCAATAAGTCTGCTGCATTCTGCAATTTGTATTATGCCTGAAACACAGACAGCTTATGCAAAATGCATTCTTTTCTTTCTTGTTGTTGTTCATTCTTGTTTCGTATATTAAACATGCAACACAATGTGGCAGTGTATTGTTTTGCATCGAGTTTAAAACAAGTCTTAATATCAATCTACTTTCTAGTTCGTTGCATACTTTCTTTAAAGCAAATAAAACTAATTGCAACTTCTGAACATTTACACAAACAAAAACCGAAACCGAATTTACATTTGGTTAGCAATTAGACACAGTATTTGGGCCAAAAACTCAAATACTTGAGAAATTCATAAGCAAAACGAACTCAATTTCTATGTGCATAACAAAATAAAAACCAATGCTGATTTCATATTTATGACTAGCATCGAAAAAGAAATATATTCAAATTGATGCAGCAGTCGTAATTGGATTTCCAAATACAACACAAGATTGCTTCTTCTTTGTCCTTGTAAACAAACCAACAATTACAACAGAGATTGACCTCTTTTTTTTTGGTCCGAGTCGAGAAAGATAAATTTGTTATTTATTTAAGAGACTTTTGTAGCTTGATTGATTTACTTGTGGCATTTCGAAAAGAGCTTTATGATCTGAATTTAGGTTTTTGCTTTGCCTTTAGCCAAGTGGCATCTTTAACTCATCTCGTATCATCCCTCACTCTAAGTGGCATCATCATTTCAGTTGATGTTGCAGCCTCTAGTGCAAAAGACCCCACTTGCAACACACACTTGACTTGCAAATGGTTGGTTTTTTTTTACTCCCTGCAGATGCATCTCTTTCCCTTGCGCTGCTCTGCATTGCTAAGTAGCAATGAGCTTAATTAAATTAAATGCACACACTAACACACACACACACACGCAGAGAGCAACTCTTATGAATAGACATTAGGTATGCGTTAAAATTGTTAAGTGGCTTACACGAGCGTGTCATGTATACACACTTCAGCCACAAAGCTAGGCAAAAAGGGGTGTTAAAACGTTAGGGTATGATCCTGTACCACGCCCTGTTTGCCACTTTTGCATATGTATGACATAATTAGTGCTATAATATAAAAGGAAAAACAGAGAGAGAGAGAGAGAGAGAGAGAGACACACTCAAAAGTGTGTGTGCAAAAAGCTAAAAAGTCGCAAAAAAAAATTGTTTTTTAACACTTTTTCGCTCATTTGAATTGTTAATAAGTTGCCATCATCTACATATATCTTTACCCTAAAGTATTTTCCATGGCCAACTTTTTCTTTCTTTCTATGTTTTCCTTATTTTTGCATATATTTCATGCCTCTTTTATTTTCTCGTTACAGTAAATTGCCTAAAAATACATTTAAATATACAAAAATGTACAAACAAATGCACTAAAAGACTACACAAACAACAATAACACAAGGAACAAGGAAACGAATAAAAAAGGTGAGTTTTTAAATCAATATTTAATAAGAAAACAAACAAAAAACGCTAATTAATAATTGTTAAGTGAGGAAAAATAAATATATATTTTTATAAATTGTTTACCAACTTTTGTGGTTTGCTTGCACCAGAAAAAAAGGATTATTTATTAAACCCAAATCAATATAAAATGCGTGCAAATATTAATGAGAATGATGCTCTGTATTTAACTATAAAAACTATTCAATACCCTTTAATAAGCATCTCTCATTTGAAGCAAACCCTACTGCTTTTATAGAGTATAAAAATATGCAAATGGCATTTGTAAATTATACAATGTATGTATGCCCCAAAGAGCTCAAAACTTTTATCACTCACTGTCACGCATGAACATACATACATGTCATATGCAACCGCGTGAGAAAAACATATAAAAATGCCACTACTTTACAAACATTTTGTGTGTGTGTTTTGGAGTGTGTTTGATTGTGTGTGAGAAACAAAAATTATTCTCTCCCTTGTGCTGCAATTGTGAGATAAACTTGCGCAACAATTTATATTCTTTGGCAGGGTCCTGCGGCAAGCAACTCGTAACAGGCGGCACACACACACACACACACACACACACACACACACACACCACTGCCAGACAAATTATGCGTCAAGTGCGATGCTGCGGCTCAAAGAGCTAAAGAATTTAATTAAATTTGTACAAGGCCAAAATATAAACAAACTACACAGCTTTAAGCATAAAAATGCTGCACTAACAGCTACCCTGTAGCCCTTTACATGGAGATTAATGCCAAATTATACACTTTACTTCGTTTATGCCCTTTGAAATTGTACTTTTTGTGGCTATAGGGTATTTAAAAGGGCAGCAAACTATTTAAATTGGTTAGTTTTTTTATGTAGTTTTGTGTTCAAGTTTTAATTTGACAAACCATAAAAAAAAAATAATAATGAAATAGTATTGTAGAACATGCACTTACACTTCCGATTCACATTTTTAATGCTTAATATTTAAATATAATTTACCACACACACACACAGTAAGAGAGACAGAGAGAGACGCATACTTAATGCATAATAAATAATTGTATATATTATTTATTTATGAACAATAAAATGTGCATTTAAATGTTGTATACGCTACATTGAAGCCCACTGAGACACAACTAGATGGTTTTGGTTTGGTTGGCCATATCGCATAACCGTCCAATTAATTGTGGAGCTTCTGAACAATGGATGAACCATGGAGGCGGTGTTGCAATACGCCCATGTGCAATTATGCAAAAATTACAAACAAGCGACTGCAATTCAAATTAAAAATTAACAAAATATATATACGCAAACACACACCCAAACACACACCCCCACACACATGCATATTAACACCCTTGCATTATGGGACAGCAGCAGCTTCAACGACTCATTAAATTTACATTTGCATATGAGAAATAGCTTCAACACGCAACGGAGACTAACCCCAACGACCCTTAACCCCTTGCATTCGTTTTTCCCAACAACTAATTAATGCAACTATATGGTTGATCCAGGCAACTGAAATGTTTAGCTGTGTGCGAGTGTGTGTGTGTGTGTGTGTGTGTGTTTATTGCATTTTGCGTATTTACCATAATATATATATATGCGTACACATGCGTAATAGATACACAGGGAAAAAAATATATATATATTTATATA
This sequence comes from Scaptomyza caliginosa, assembly GCA_035044725.1. Classification (NCBI taxonomy): domain Eukaryota; kingdom Metazoa; phylum Arthropoda; class Insecta; order Diptera; family Drosophilidae; genus Scaptomyza; species Scaptomyza caliginosa. Next base: position 110,552 of record JAWNNR010000467.1, read on the forward strand.
AAATATATTTACAAATATCTTGAAAGCATTTGGAATATTTTTATTTGTTTTTCCTCTGTGTATTTATGGACTATCAAATGTGTCACTGGCAGCAGCTAAGCGTGCAACATGGCTACCAAACATTTTGTGGCAACCAATTAGGCCAAATTGTGTGCTGGCTTATAATATGTACAAACATGCATAAACATACATACATACATACATATAGTTCAATGTGCATGCGATTATGACATTATTGCATTTTACAGTGTTTTTTTGCCCCCCTTGTGTTTGTATATATAAATATTAAAATGTAATTAAAAGGCCATTGCCTGATAAATGAAAGGATGTTAAAGGGTGACAAATATACATATTTTCTGTATGCTTTACTATTTAATTTTGGTAATGTTTAGCCAGAAACGTTCGTTATGTTTGTTAAGCTCTTGAATAGACCAAATCAAAGCGAAACATCAACAAATTCTAACAACTTTTTGTAAGCCTTTAAAGCTTTAAACTAAACGAGGACTCTTTTATTAAATAACATCACACAAATATTTCAGGTATTTTATTTTATTTGTGGTAATTAATCATAATGGTCAAACATTTTTTAAGCTTGCCCCATATAAATTTTGGACATATTTGACAAGTGTGAAAACGACATATTTGTTGGGGCATATACCAATTTTATTTATTTTCCTTACCGTTTTCTATTTATAGAGCACTTTCTCTCTCCCTCTCCTCCGCTCCTTCTCGCGTCGTCAATACACTTTTTATATCCCATTGGAAATGACTGTTTGTGTGTGGCGCATAAAGTGCACTTTGCGAATTTTCGCATTTTTATGACAACATTGCAGCATTTCATTTGAGCCCAAAGGCTATACAATACTTCCAGTTACCGTTAAACACCCCCATCTCCCTCTCCCTATTGGGTAACCTGCCCATCGAAAGTTATATAACTTACTTTTATATACTTGTTTTTATTTGTACTTTGATTTAATGACCGTGAAAAAAGGACGAGGACAAAAGAGAGAGAGAGAGAGAGCAGAAAATGCGTGACATATAAATAAAAAATCACAGTGCGTATACGCAATGTTAACCTTTTGGTCAACGCAGTGATTTTTATACGAATCTCGCTTGACTTTTAAACATTTTGAGTTAACATTAAAGAAAATAAAGATAAAGATTCTTATTGCTTTTTTCTTTAAACTGCTTTGACTCGCTGACCGCTTAAATAAAATATATATATATATATTTGCAATTGAAACATGAAGCTGCAGCTGCAAAAAAGTATGCAACGATTTTTGATTTATGTCTTGACATGCCCATACGTATATGTGTGTGTGTGTGTATCGGCAATTTTATGCATATGTATGCATGTATGTAAATACATAAATTGAAATGAAGTGCCAGGCACTTTTGTGCACATTTCAGAGATTTTAATCTTTATTTATCGCCGCTGCGGCAACGCCGCATTGTTTCTCTGTCTGACCGGAGCTTCATATTGCCACCGCTGCCCCTGGCTAGCGTGCAACTGGGGGCGATATGTTAAGCAGCTGCCACCCACATTGCTGGCGCCTGCAATGATTAATGTTAATGTCTATATAAATGCGTTACGCATATTTCAACACTTTTCTCCTTCCTTCTTTTTATATATATATATATATTTCTTCAGCAAACAACAATATGCAACATAAATACGCAACTGCGACATATTTATGCATTTTTAATGCACAAACAATACCGATTTTTATGGGTTTTTGTTTTTCGTGTACTCGTCATTGATTTTGAGCGATCAATTGACAAACTTTTTGTTTGCTCTTTTTTGTTTGCTGTCATTGCTCGAATATTAATAGCCGGAAGCGTTTACTGGCATGTTTTTCCATGCATATGTGTGTGTTGTGTGTGTGCTTTACGTGTGTATCAGAGAGACGATTACACATCCGCCGCAGGTCACAATCAACACATCCATAATATATATATATATATGTATATACCCCTTATATATTAACTATGGAAAAGTGATTGACTTGCTTTAACTTTACACAAACAGTTTTTGTAGCAATAATCTAGTAAGTGGCACGATCTAATAGAATTAAAACTGAGGCAATTGTCAGTTGGCAATTGCCCAAAAACGCTAATGGCTCTCAAAAAGCTGCCAAAAACTGTTGCCCAACCCTGGTAGCCCAGACATTATGACCGATGGATACACTTAACTATCTAGCTACTGCTTGTTGCAACAACAACAACAGCAACAACAACAAGCACCACAAATCGTGTGCATTTATAAATAACAAGCGCAACAAAACGCGCACAATTAGCGCTATAAATGGTGCCCCGAGACTTTCAAAGCAGATGAAGCAAATGCTGCAGATGCTGCAGTTAAAAAATAAGAGAAGAAAAACAAAAACCATTTATGGCTCCCAATGCCTAAGTATAGAACGCAAAACTTTAAACGTGACTCACATTTTAACAAAACTAAGAACTACAACTATGGGCAAAGCAAGTAAACATATATATATATATATATATGAGTAGTAGTGAACAATAAGCCAAATGGAAGGAGAGTTGTTGCTGTGTGCTTTGGGCTCGCGAATTAAACAGCATGCAACTCGTGCAATAAAACAAAGCGCAAATTATGAGGGCCAAACAATAAGACAATGCGAATGGTGGCGAAACACAAACGTAGTTCTTGGCTTCTCAAAGTGTAAGCCTTGATAGACTTGCTAGATATCCTATAGTATAATATATAACTAGAAGCCAACACTCGTTCGCCATCAGTAAGAGGGCATAGCAAAGAAAAGCAAACAAAAGAAGCATAACTTAAATAAACAGAACTCAAGAAAGCATAAAAATGCGCAGAGGAACGCACTGAGGCAGCTGACTGCGCAATGTGCAGCATTTAGAGTCCAGTTCTTGTCGTTGTTGTCGTTGTTGTTGTTGGGCGAATACGAAAATTAAGTAGTTGTAGAACCAGTCCCTAAAGATTGAAGACATCTAGCTCTTCGCTCTGTGCGTGGTTGCGCCCAAAGGCGGCAATCGCAAAAGTCGTCATCAACATTGTCATCGTCTTCGCTCTTCTGCTTCTGCTTTTTCTTTTACTTTAGCTTGTGGCACTCGTAATTGAAGTGTACGCGTTGTAAGTTGTGTGGCACGTTGCGGTTTCGTTGCCTCTCCCCCTTTGGCAATCAGGGCCAAGTTGTCTTCGCTGGCAACACTTGTGCTTCAGTCAGGTTAGCATTATGCTGTATTATTTACAATAACTCCATCTCCCTCTTTCTCTCGCCGTGTCTCTCAAGAGTCTTGGACTGCGCTTGCATAATAAACTGTTCAAGCCAATGGGCGACGTTTTCATTTGACCACTAGAAGAATAAATAACTGGAACTGGCAACAAAGGGGAACTCACTCACTCTGTTATCTACTCTATGCGAGTCTATTATATTATTTCTATTTCTATATGGCTGCCGTTGTCCACTTTAAAGTGTTGTTTATTTACGTGAATGACGATGCGTGTGTGTCCAAGTCTGTGGCAGTGGCAGTGGCAGTTGCACATATATTTACGAGCGTTAAGCTGCTTAAGTGGAGCGAGCTAAGTTGCAGGGGAGCGAGGGGTTAGAGTATAAACGTTCCTTTTAGCTGGGGAGTGGCTGATGAGTGTAAGTGGAAGGAAAGTAAAACGAGAGTGACTAGCAATTGAATGATTAATAATAATCAAAACTTAACGTCCAGTCAGTAGTGAACCTTAAGGTTGCAAGAAAATCAATGTTTGCCATGCTGTCAAACAAAAGGACACAGGACTTAGTAGTGCGTGAATAAGTTAGGAGAGGGAGAGATTGGGGCGTGCTTTGGTCGCTAGCCAAAGTCGACCGCAAAGTATCCATTTGAGTGACTTTGGTTATACAAGAAGTAAATAACAAGGCTGATATTGACCAACAACCTCTCTTTTGGTCTTAACCGCACTGCGGACAGAACAACAACAAGGTATAGTAATAATAATAAAAACATCAAGTCTGTAACAACAATAAAGGAGCCATTAAAGTTGAATGCGTCACGCACACGGCACACCAAACTATGAAGTATATATATATATATATGTGCCGGGGTAAGGGTTTACCCTTTTAGTTTTTGAGGCTCAACAAGTTCTTTGTCTTTGTCTTTGTCTTTGTCTGCAGCTTTAGGCACGAGCGCATAATGCAAAAAAGTTGGCACAAACTTTTATATATATATCTATATATATGTATGGTAAAGACGACAACATGATTAACAGACAAATGACATTACAAAAGCCTTTCACTTGCCGACTGCTCACGCTCTTTTTGACTACCCATCTCTGCCCTTCTTCTCGTTTTGGAATAGACAATGGGCTGCCTCTTGAGGCATACGCAAATCAGGTCTTAACCCCATTTTTCTTGCATCTGCTTAGAGTTAGTGGCTCAGCAGCTGCCTGGCCTCAAGTTGCATGCAACTTGAACTCTCTCGTTGCCTTTTGGGGCTTTTCATTGCATGTTTTTCCCTTCCTACCTTTTCGTCTACTCGACTGCTGCCGGTTAAAGTAATGAGACTGTGCGAATATCTCTCTTTCGCTCTTAGTCTTGGTTTTGTCGCTTGCCTCTTTGAAGTCTGAGTTTTGCTTTGGCTTTGGCTATGCTACAGCTCATTAGATGACTTCCCCTTCGACTGCAACGACTGCAGCTCATTAACAACTGGTGCAACTCGAATGAATATTAAGAAAAACTAGTTTAATTAGAGTAAGAAACTGTTTGATACTCTTTTTTCATTCATATTAGCACATAAACCAAAGTATCCCACACTGGCAAACTGTAAGGTAAACCTAGAAAAAGTCTTGGCTTCACGAAACTCCCATTCTTTTCCACTCGAACGCTTTGGCCAACCTCAGCAAAATGCAATTTGCACTTGAACTGGTTGGAGGCGTTATAGCGTAATCAGCCTGTAGTTATTTTTAGTCGTGTCTGTCTGGACCAAGTATAAGTAGGAGGTTTTAGTGTTTCCTTGAGTGCCTTGTTTTCTCCTCTGAATGGAATTAATAAGCAAGTTTCCTTCCTTGCTAGCCACACGCCCACTGCCATAAATACAATACAACACACACACAGAGACACACTTAGTGTGTCTGTGTATGTGTTTACATAGCTAAAAGCATATTAAATATCTTTGTTTTGTACTTAACAATTTCATATAATTAGCGAACATTTGCCATGCCCTGCTGCCTTGGCTTGTGTATTAATCAAGATGAAATTTTCAATTATTGCCAGGGCAAAGGAATTTATTTATGTTATTATACAAATTATGCAACATACTTAAATGTTTTATCTTAAAATAAACAAGAGAATCCTAATTAAGTATTCAACTTAAACTAATGTTAAAAGTTTTAAGTTTATTTCCGAGTATTTTTGTCTCTTAAGCCAAAGCTTTTAGGCGCAACTTGAGTAAAGTTATTCGTGTTTGTTTGTTTATTTGTTGTTGTTTCTGCAACGCCTTTCAATATAACTTCTAACATTTGTATTTGCAACGCCTTCCTCCCCGGCCCCTTTCCCCCTTTCAAGTTAAAGCAATTGCTTCTAGAGTACTATTTGCCAATATCGAGAGTTGCAATGTTGCCCAATGCCCAATGTGAAAAGCAATAAGCAATACAGAGCCGCATGTTTACACAGGTCTGGAGCTAGCAATCCAAATGTTGTACTCTTCTCTCTGCCAGTACACTGCACTTATACTCCACTCTCAAACTGCTCTAACCCTTTTTCCGTTCTACATACATACATATATATATATATAAATAAACATGTCCCAGCTGCTAGTTTGGCACTTCTGTGTACACACAATTTTAGGGGCATCTCGGGGTGTGTGTGTGTTTGTTTGTTTGTTGGAGCAACGTTGTAAACCACGTTGGGCGCCATAAACATTGGTTCACAACTTTACCAACCAAAATGAAGAAGAGAACAAATAAGAAAAAAAAACAAGAAGTTGCCAAGTATTGAAATCTTTTGCCACACACATGAGAGTGGCAGGGAAACCATAAGATACAAAACCGCATACAAACCAAGCAAAAAGAACAGTTGGACGACAGCAAACGAGAAACTGCAAAACTTAATACGCATGTGGGAATCATTGAGGAGAACACTGAGAAGAACTAAGCAGTGGAATGACATGGATGACACTTGAAGCTGCAAGTAGTTTCGCTCAGTGCAACAGAAGTGTACTAAAAGTGTGTGCTAGTGTGTCTTAGAACTTTAGCAAGTGTTTTATTGTTTTGCAGTTTGTTGCAAACATTTTTTTTAATAAGAAATTATAAGATGAAAAATACTTGTTGGTACTTTATTTTAATGTGCGTTGTTGTTGCATTTCATTTGAACTCGACAACAGCAACAGCTGCATGTGCGTGTGTCTGGGTGTGTGTGTGTGTGTGGGTGTGGCAACAATTCTTTTCAACAAGCTGCACAACGATTGTGGTAATTAGTCAACTTGATTGATGAATTGCTGCAACGTTTTATACTTTCCAACGTCTCAACAAATATTTTCTGTAGCATACTTATTTGAGGCGAAAGAAGCTTAACAGGCAGGGGAAGAGGGGGGTTGCCATTAAAGGACAAGAAATTGGGAAAATTGAAAAATTCAGTCAAGCGCATCGAACGTTCAGCACAAAACTGGAAATGTCAACGTCATTAAAAGACGAAAGGCCGAGCCTTTAAGAAATAAATAAAACAAACAAGTACTTTTGTTGGCCTTAATCTAACTTGCGCATTGGCATTACACAAAGCTTTAAAATACCCTGTAATTTGTAAGGACTTAGGCTAGTTAATAAGTAATAAGTTTCTTTTACAGGGTATCTCTTAGTTCATTTAGCTTTGGGGTAAACTCAATTTGAACCTTTTGTTGTTGCTTTCGCTTGCAGTAATAAAGCGCACACCGCAGGCATGCGAAAGCCAATTTTCAAAAGCTCGCTGCGGGCGTTGCGACTATTTAATAGCAGCGAACACACACACTCGCACACACACACACACACACACGTACGTACACTTTAACACACATTGTTGTAGAAGTTGAGAGAAAAGGGCCAGCAATAAAAATCGCAAGTCTTCGCTTCGTTTGTTCTCGCTTTGAAGGCGAACCTGGCGTCACCTGGCACGAAAATTAAGAAGAAGAAGAATTTACTTGCACCTCCCCTCCCTGCTTTACTTACCCCCCTCCTGATATCACAGCATGAATTGCGCTGCGGTTGTAATTTAGTGTGCCTAATGAATTTAGTAGCGTTACATTCCGTAAAAACAGAAAACCATGAAAAGAAAATGTGAGTGCAAAAATGCGCACTCTATCGGTATGTGTGTGTGTGTGTGTGTGCGAGGGTGTGTATAAATATGTGAGAAATCTGCGCGTTGGCAAAACTTCGTTAACCTTTATTAACGACTACAGACTACACGAAGACGGGAAAGGGGAATGGGTTAGCTAGGTTAGCGTCTAATTAAAACACACAAATGCCGAGCAATGAGTGAGCAGAGCAAGAGGGAAAGGCACACATGACTGTATAATTGTGAGTGTGTGTGTGTGTGTAAATGTGGGGCGTTAAAAATTAACAATTATTTTTAATTGCTAGGCTTAGGAGCAGAAAATGAGGTGCCAATGGAGGCAAAAGGCAGCTTACTTCTCCTCACACATGGCCAACTTAATTGCCAGCCATAAAGTAGGCTTTTAATTTTCTCCACACAAACACACACGTAGAAGTAGCGCTTAGTTCAGGCTTCATTAAATATATTCTCAAGCTTTTATGTTTAAGATCAGACTTTAAATTTGCAGACAAGCGTTTAAAAACATGTCAACAGCAATTCGTTTAGATTGGATTGCATAGCCAAAACCCAAAACAACAAAAAAACAACAAAACACGTTAATGTATATCAATGCAAAATGGCACTTGTTAAAGAAGGAGAAACAAGAAACAAGAGGAAGGTAAATGAAAACAGATCTCATTTTTGTTTTGGCGGCATTGCAAGGAGATTATTTACACGGCCAGCATAGCATAAAAGTTAAAAGTAATTTTCTTAAGTGAATCTAAATGTTTAAAAATCTTGGCAGCAACAATATGGCCAAAACTAGCACAGCTACACAGCGCGAAACACTACAATAATTGCAAATAGTTCATAAGCAAATAGTTGTTGGCTTTTCTCTCGGTGTACTTGCTGGTCGCTTGGGACTGGCAAGCGACGCGCCAGTTGGCTGTTTAGATAAGCCAAGCTAAATTTAAAAGCCAAAACACAGTGCCTTGTGGCCATGTGGCTGGCTGGCTGGCGTGAGGCAAACACAGGAAGGTAACAAACAGCAGAGAGGGGTAAAGCGGTTGGCGGGGCAGGTAGTTGTTGTTGTTATTCTGTATCCATTGCACGCTTAACTTGGCCGCCAACGGGCGAAAAGTGTTTAAAGTTTTATGCGAAATTGAAGTTGGCTACACAAATACACAACGAATAGAATGGATGGTAAATCTGCAGCAGACGTTAAGCTATAGCTGCTTGCATGAGAATATCTCTAAACACACAAAACCAAAAACACAATCAGGTGTTGAGATTTAAATAGATTTTCGCAAACGTCGCTTGGGTATTGAGTTTACGTTTTGCATCCGTACAACTTAACGTATACGCAATAAGTGAGTAACAGAAGAGTTCGGGTTAATGTTAAGGCGACTGAATAATGTGATTGGGCCAATAAATAACAGAATCTTTTTATTGTTAACTGAAAAGATTTTCGTTTTTTAAAGCTAACCAAGCAACGAAAATGGAATATCTTTCTTTTAAATAATGGGCAAATAATCATCAGTGCTGAAAATGTAATCATTATTGTCGGCTAATTAAGGCCAAATGGCAAGTAAATTGTATATTTTTGCTTAACGCCCTCTGGGCGTAATGTCTTCCAGCCAAACCAATCGCCCAGCCAAGGCCAGCAAGCCTGAAAAGTCGCCAAAATTCGAAAATCAAATTACAGTCAGCGCATAATTTAATTGCCTTATCAAAATTTTATTCAAAAGCAGCTGTCAGAGAGAGAGAGACAATAAATTTATGACCAAGCGTCCGTCTTCTTCCTACTCAACCGAAATGCAGCTAAATGCGGCCCAAATATACAAGCAAAAGCTGCAGAAGAAGCAAAAGACGCAAACGAAAAAGTTTTAATTGAATTCCATTCAAAAATCTTGCCCCCTTTTCCCCACCCCCTCTCTAACCTAATGGGCACAATTAAATTGTCAGGCAGTGTTTAAATGCCTTCTGCTTCTCTGAAACGTCAACGCCTCAAACTCGCTTAAAGCTTTAAGCTGTCGAGCATTCGAGTGCATGACAAATTCATTAAATGCACAAAGCCCGTAAAGTGCATGTCGCCCACAACATTGGGGAAACCCACAAAATAAAAAATGTTGAGAAACAAAAAAAAATGGTAGACAATATACACTCCCTTTGACCGTAATTACACCACAGAGCTGCCCAAAGAGCTTGTGGAACGTAGCACTGAACGTAGCCACTCGGTTCTCGGTTACCATAAGGGCAGCAAGGATGTGCGTGGAGTCCTTGCCATACACACACACACACACATTCGTCTCCCTTCCTTTGCTCTTTGTTTTTGTTGTTTTCAGTTTATTACTGGACGCGTCATTTGCATCGTTCTCGCTTGTCACCCTATCCATCATATATTCCACAAATTCTCTTTCTCTTCCTCACTCTCTGTTTAAATGGACTCCCAAGAAATAAAGTTTTTCTTATTTTCAATTATTTCTGGCACTTTTAAAACAGTTTAAGCTTTAAACTTGCAACTAGATCTAATCTAATCAACGAAAACTTTTCTTCTTTACTTGCAGTTAGCCCAAAGAGGAGCACGCAAAAAGAGGGAACAGGATGCAAGGGTTAAGCGCAGCAGCGCCTTTGCCATTGCTGCTGCTGGTGCTGGTCTTGCAGGGGCTCAATTGGCAGCTGGGTGAAGCACTCTTCGGTCGTGATGATTGCCGAGATCTAACCATATCATCGTGTGAATGTGCACCTTCGCTCTCCGAGTACGAACTCAACTGTCCGGGCAACAGTTACAATCCCAAGTTCAAGATAACCATACGACCGGGCTCCACGGTGCAGATTGAATGCAATCTGACAGATGCAACGGAATATAAACAGATGCCACAGCTGAATATTGGTAACATTGATATGGTGCAGATACGACGTTGTCCGCTGCCCTTTCACACGCCCATTGCTGGCATTATGGATCACTTGGGCATTAAGAACACCAAAGTGCTCATCTTCGAGGGCAATGATCTGGGCACGAATCTGACGCGCAAACATTTGGAGCGATTGCAAAATCTGCAGCGTTTAAGATTTGCAGCCAGACGCTTGCCCTACATTCCCGAGGATCTGTTGCGAGATATGCATCATCTGAGCTGGTTGGATATGCGTGCTGCCAATCTTGGTGAGCTGCCTGCACGCCTGCTTTCCAATATGGAGAATCTGCAGTTCCTCGAGCTGGGCAGCAATAATTTAAAGCAATTGCCACGCGGCCTCTTCCACAATCTGCCCAAGCTGTTGCATCTGAATCTGTGGAGCAATCAGTTGCACAATCTTAGCAAACATGACTTTGAGGGTGCCACCTCAGTCAAGGATGTGGATCTGCATAACAATGGCATTGTTAAGCTGCGACCAGATGTATTCGCTCTGCTCACCAATGTGACAGAGATCAACTTGAATGGCAATAGCTTTCGTTCACTGCCCGCGGGACTCTTTGAGCACAATCAACAGTTGCAGCAGGTGAAGCTGCAAAATAACAAAGTTTCCCTATCCACACTGCCTGCCCGGCTCTTTGCCCATCTGCCTGAATTACGCACCCTATACTTGCGCTGTGAACTGGAAACGATCTCAGCGGATCTCATTGAGAATTCCACGGCCTTAACGGACATTTCGCTAATGGACAATCGTTTGAGCACACTGCCAGCTAAGTTTCTGTATCATCAGCTGAATCTGGTTAATTTGGATTTGCACAAGAATCGTTTGAGTCATTTGCCCGAAGGCATCTTTCAGAATTTGACCAAATTGGAGAGTTTAAATCTGGCGGAGAATCAACTAACAGAAATTTCAAGGTAAATACAGCAATAGTATTTTATGCTTATTGATTTCCAATTTCTTTTTCTTCATCTTTAGCGAGCTGTTTAGCAAATTGGTGAATCTGAAGACGTTGCGTATGAACGATAATCGTTTGATTACAATACGTCCACAAGCATTTGCGGGAAACACACTGCTACGTCAGCTGAATATGGCCAATAATCAAATTAATCTGCATGAGTATCTGACGGTGCATGGAGTGAATGTGGATCTGGGATCACCGTTTGCACATTTGCGTAACCTAACCACACTCAATTTGAGAAACAACTCCTTGATGGTGATCTTCAGTGATTGGAAGTATGCAATGAGAGAATTGCAGGAAATCGATTTGAGTTATAATAACTTCACATGGCTGGATTATTCCGATCTGGACTTTGTCTCGGCCTATGACTTGACTGTGAACATGAGTCACAATCAAATACACACCGTGCACTTCTACAAGCAGACAGAGTTCCAGCCTCTGGACAAGGGTTTGCGTCTGGTGCATGGAGTAAAATCGGTGCATGTGGATCTCAATGATAATCCATTGGTCTGTGATTGCACATTGTTGAGATTCTTGCAGGTGGTACGCAAAGATATTCAACCGGATTATGCCAAGAACTTGGTTACATATACAGATAGACTTAATTGCCAGGCGCCCAGTATTCTCGAGAATCGTCCAATGAGATCGCTGCATCCCCGCGAGCTTGTCTGCAACTTTGACCAGGCCGAGGATCCCAGTGAGCGCAGATGTCCGCGCAACTGTGAGTGTCTGGTGAGAACGTATGACTCTACGCTGATTGTCAACTGCTCGAATGGTGATCTGACCAAGGTGCCCAAGCTGCCGCGACTGCCACCGAATCTGCTCGAGATGGAGCTGTATGTGGAGAACAATACGCTGCTCAAGCTGCCTGCAAGCAATGCTCCGGGCTATGAGAATGTAACCAGTTTGTATGTAGCAGGAAATAATCTAACTCAATTGGAGGTCAATCAGCTGCCACGGAATCTCAAGTATCTGGATTTGCGTCGCAATCAGCTGCAGTTGCTCAACTCCACACTTCTCAGTTATCTCAATACTTCAATGGATAATCTAACACTGCGACTCTCCCAGAATCCTTGGATCTGCAGCTGCCAAGCAAGGGAACTCTTGCTGTACACACAAAAGAAATACGAAAGGATACCCGATCACACGGAAATGTTTTGCACGGACGCCGAGATGCCAACGAGATTGATGGAGCTTAACATTAACGATATATGTCCGAGACCGAAGAGTGTGCTCATTGCCATCATTGTTGTCATCTCTCTGGCCGGTTTCCTCTTGAGCATTACCGCTGCCCTCTACTACAAATATCAGCAGGAGATCAAGATCTGGCTCTATGCGCACAATCTGTGTATGTGGTTTGTCACCGAGGCGGAACTGGATAAGGATAAGAAATTCGATGCATTCATTTCGTATTCACACAAGGATCAGAGCTTTGTGGAAAAGCATTTGGTGCCACAGCTGGAGCATGGTCCACAAAAATTCACGCTCTGCGTGCATGTCAGAGATTGGCTTGTTGGTGGCTTCATACCCGAGAACATTGTCAGATCTGTAGCGGACTCAAGAAGAACCATCATTGTCCTGAGCCCTAACTTCATTAAATCCGACTGGGCGCGCATGGAGTTCCGTGCAGCACACCGAGCAGCGCTTAACGAGGGACGTTCGCGTGTTATTGTGATTATCTACTCGGATATTGGTGACATAGAGCAGCTGGATGATGAGATGAAGGCGTACCTGCGCATGAACACCTATCTGAAGTGGGGTGATCCTTGGTTCTGGGATAAGTTGCGTTATGCTCTGCCACATCGTGCGCCCATTGGCAGCCAGGGCAATGGTTCACTCATCAAATCCGCTCTCAAAGGTTCCACAGATGACAAACTGGAGTTGATTAAACCATCGCCAGTAACGCCGCCACTCACCACACCACCTGGTGATACCACAAAGAATCCCTTGGTGGCACAATTGAACGGTGGAACACCGCACACGGCCATCATGATTTCCAATGGCAAGAATGGCCTAACGAATCTGTATGCGCCGCCCAATGGCAAGGCAGCGCATCACCATGGAAACGGACACATCAATGGCGCCTTTATCATCAATACGAATGCCAAACAGAGCGATGTATAGAAGTGGCGCAACACGGAGCCCGACGAGGAGGAGCTCCTGTTTCAATGAGGCAAAATTCCAATATCCTTGCTATGACCAACTCTAGATTCACCAACCCCCCGCCCCCGCCACCAAACCACACCACTGAAGCTGAATGTAAAGAATCGTATATATGTATGTAGATGAAAATCTGACTAGACAAAACAAAATTTCACATTTTTGCAAAACTCTCATCCTAAAATTTCATTCTATCTGTATGTGTATCTGACTGTTTGAGTGTAGCTGTGAGGTGTGTATGTGTGCATCATTTTTTTTTGTTTGCATCATTTAGAATAAAAGAGATTGGTGAAAATTTGCAAATTTTCTATATTTCCTGTGGCCTTTGTTGACGAAAAGAAGAAAGAAAAAAAAACAAAAATAGAAATCGAAAGCAAATACAAAAACCTAGGCTAATTAAGAGCTTATCATTCTGTTTAGTGTTATATATAAATAGTATTAACTGTAAGCTAAGCATAAGCATACCTAATTATTTTGTACATTATACTACTTATGATATTGTAAATGTTATGTTTAAGTTTAAAATGCACGCTTTAAGTGCTTACAATTTGAGGTTATTGTTTTTACAAACTTTCTGCACGAATCTCAAAGTTTTTTGAACAAATTGAGCTTTATGTTAGTGTACAATCTATGATTTGTTTATAAGACTATAATGAATTGCATGTGCATTCATTACATACATATACAAACATGCATACATACATACATATGATGTATCCACATAGTAGCATATTTAACTATGCCGTGTACTGAATGTCACTAGAAACTATAAACTTAAAACAATCTATCAATCTCTCTTTGGTACATGTATGTATGCATTGAAATCTACTGACCTAAGCGAGTTTAAAAGCAAATTTACCCCACTGTACATACAAATCTCATTCAAATATTATATATATGTATTTCTCTTCTTATTATGACGCAATTAACTGAAAGTAATCATTAAAAACATAAAATTTCACTCTATACACGGCATTAAATCTCATGCATAAAACTACATACGAATCTATATTAATTATATATACTTATTTCATTTCACAATTCAACAATTAATACGCATTAACGATATGTTAAATATATTGTAATTAGCCTTAAATACACACATACATATAACGTATAAGTAGCTATGTCATGTCTCTCAAAATAACAAATGTATTGCCTAAGGTACCTACAAATTTATGCAGACAAAAACACTCATTTACTATATACAAAAATGATCAGTGTACATCATTCAATGTAATTGTGTACACCAGTGTGTGACGTATACAAATACAAATACAAATAAATAAAAATATATTTTAAAAATTATCCAACAACAGAGTGTATTTTCTTTTCATCTTGTCTAGTATTTTTTTTAGTATTTTCTAGATGACAACGACAACTTACTCAATGCAATTCTGTTTGGCATACCAGGCGAACAGAAGTCATGAACAGGCCGATCTGTAAGTTTAAATGTTAACTAACAGCTGTTGAGCTGAAGAGTAACAGCGCAAGAGCGGCTTGAGTAAAGCTCTGCTTGCGCCCTTCTCTCATTGGTAGTTCTTACAAAAAAACAGTTAGCTGCTGCTAGTTTCTGTTCGCCTGTTACTTTACCAGGCGATTGTACGCTAAGACGGCCTACGATGAAAATTCTGTGGGAGAGGAGTAAAATTTTTAAAAAATGACGGACACACATTGTTTGTATATTAATTTCGCATATATTTTTGCAAATTTCTTTGTTTTTATACAGAGCATATATAGATAGATTTACAGTTATTATATACGTAGTTTATAAAAGAAAACTGACATTTTTTACATACAGCTTAAGCTTATTGGAAAAAAGTTAATAATAAAACAAGAATAAAATAGTATTTAAAACAAACAACAAAATTAAGTACATTTAGCCCAGTCTCATATCACACAGGAAATAAGAATTACATACGAACTAAACAAAACTAGAAAGAAAAACATTTTAAAAAAATGCTAATTGCGGGCTTGCATTAGAGTTGAATACTTTTAGAAAACCAAACCGTTTGCTTTGGAAAATGAAATACTTTTTAGAGTTGTAAAAAAAAAAACAAGAAACAACAATTGTCGCATGCAATTTTCTCTGGATTAAAAAAAACTATAGCTACTATTGATCTTTTGTTGTTTTTGGTTTGTTGCCTTTACATATGTAAAGTGCTGGTAGTATATAAAATATATAATATATATGTATATAATATTGTTGAGGCATATACATTTTAAGTTCCATTAATTGGGATTTGTTGTCGTCGTTGTTGTTGTTGTGGTTGTTTTTGTTATTATCTCTCGACATCGCATTGTACAGTAAGTAATAAGTAATTTAAGTATTATAAGCTTCCTTCCAATAATCCAAAAAATCATCACTTGTCTACTATCAGTTTGGGTTTTGGTTTTTGGTTCTTCTATCAGTTGCACATTTTTCTCGTCTAGATCTTCTTCTTTGGTGTTGCACGTTCCTAACTCATGTCTTTATTTATTATGTTTTTTTTGTTAGTAGTTTAATTTAACGCTCCATCACTTGGTTAAAACAGCCTGGATTTTATAGATGGTGGGCATTGGTTACCCTCTATGCTTACAGCAGCATATCATCATCGCTTTCGGTGAACTCGCCATTGGGTTCAAGCAAGAGATTTGCCTCCTCGTTCGATTGTACCTGAAAGATTATTGGAATAGGTGTTTAGAGAGCCAAGAGCTTGTTGTTGAATTTTACTTACCCTGGAATATCGAACCGCCGAGTTGCTGCGCCGGAAGATGCGACGCACACGATGCCTTCGTTCCGGTGAGAAGGTAAAGATTCCCACGCATGCCACAAAGAATGTCAACGACAGGATAATGCCCAGAATTGCTGCAAATGATTAAGCAGAGTTGTTAGCGCTCTAACTGCAACAGACGAGAGATTCTTGGCTAGCTGGACACTTACTGCCCACGGATGCCGTTGGGCGGACAATAGCTTCCGCTTGAGCTTCCGGTGCTGCAGTTGTTGCTGCCTCAGCTGGCTGCTTACCCGTTGTACTCCTCGGGGTTGTTGTTGTTGTAGTAGTGGTCGAGCCACTGCCGCTATCATCTTCCTTTTTGTCCTGTGGCGGCTTGCTGAGACCCAGGAATGGGCAAATGCTCGGCGTACGTTGCACATAGAGCAAACTGCATTGTGTATCCTGTGGAGGGAGCCGAGAACATAAGAATTCTTGCAATTAGAAACTTTCTTCATTAAGTGAAAAAGCAAAAATATCATAAATAAATAAAATTGATATGCAACTCAAATACATAAATTTCAAAACCCACAGCTACACTTAAAACAAATATTGTTTGTATTTTAAAGTAAAGTTTTAGTACGCTTAAATCCATGTCTCTATTATTAAAATGTCTTATTACAATGTTCAAACATACTTTTTTTCCGCTTGCCAAATATTAGATAACATTTTTTATTTTTTGCAGTGACTTTAGGCACGAGCCTTTGGCGTTTACCAAAGAACTGCAAATTGTGGCGCAACAACTGTTTGCCAAGCCTCCCAACCTTTACAAGCATCAACAACCCATACTATCCCTCGCTTCAGAGTCGCTGCATGGCATCCGTTGAAGCTGCACGCTGCGTGTAACACTTTCGGCCAAAGACCATTTCCGACGCGTCCAACAAGCAGCAGCAGCGGCAGCAAAAGCGGCAACAACAGGAAGAAACATGGCAACAGAAACAACAGTGTGAGGGAAGGGGCAGGGCAAAGGCGCTGCAAATGTGCGCATAATTTAAAAACTTTTGCGGCGTCTGTAACTGGCAACTGCAAGTGGCACAAACGCGACGACTCGGCTCGTTGCAACAACTTTTGCCTGGCACTACCCAGGCACACGGGGTTCCAGGGTCTCGACACGAACTAAAACAGACACAGGACAAAACACTGAACGCAAGGAGCGAACGGAGCAGGCAGTAGACGCATTAAAAAGTTTGCAGCCATTTAAAATCCCATTTCATTGAATCGCTAATTTTCCGACAGCGTCGCACAGACAAGGTCTTTTTTTGCCATTGTTCATTTGTTTCGTTGCCTGTTCGCTGTGCTTGCCAAAAAAAACGAAATACAAAAAAGCTGCAATGAAGTTGAAAGGGAGCTAGAGATGTAGATACTCTGTTGACTAGTATTTTATGCGATTACATAGTACTGATGATAACATAATCCTAAATTAACATAAATTGTATCCAGTCTTATTGAACACACTCTTTTTAACACTACAAACTAGTTACTTAGAACAAGTGATATCGATTACTGGTTCAAAAGAACGAAGAATGAACTAACGAACGATCAGCTGACTTAACTAATAAGCCGCGTGCAAAACACAACAAATATTTAAAATACTAATGTCATGTGTTACGTCCAAAGTTGTTTACCGTGGCAACTTAACTACATTTGGATGCATATTGAACAACTTTCAAGCTGCTGATGGAACGTTATCATAAAATATACATTTCTGCTTAGTTAACAATTCAACAAAAATTATAATTTGTTTACATGCATAGCTTTTAATGCATGAAATATAAATACAAAATATAAATGTATATAAACAGCTGTTTTGCTGTCAGAGTTGACATTTAGACAAAGTATTTTTAACAGAAATATATTCTTAAAAGCAAAAAGAACACAAAACTTTAATTAGACTTGCTGTAAACTTAACTAAACTTTTACCCCAAAGGGACACGCAATAAAAAAAAAACGAGCCTTGAACTAATACAAGTTTAAGCATTAATTATTGATTATCTGAATGTGGCACAGTCTAATTAAAAATGGCTGCCATTTAATCACTTTTATGCAATGCAGATAAGCTGCAGCCAGTTTTAAATACAATTAATAAAAGTTATACAATCGCATTTAATCTAGAACACACCCAAAGTGCTTATTTAAGCTTAATTGTCTACTGAACGAAACTTGAAGGCTGCAACTGGAAACTTGCAACCTGTTTGCATTCGGTTAATTGAGCATGAAATGTATGTCAACTAGGGAGAGGTAGATGCTAGCACGTAGATGATCCAATGGTGCGAATCCAAATGCCATTACATCCACTTGACAAAGAAATCAAATTAATAACACCTACACCTAACCCATCCAAGTGTGTAATGCAATTAACGGCAATCAGGCAAACAATAACAATGCAGCAATGTTACCCCCAACACATCGGTGAATGAACCCTCTTTTGATTCACCCTGTACACAGTGAGAAAAAGTATATTGCTGCATTAGCTTGAAGTTTTTAAACAGTTCTTAACGTGTTTCTCTCAGTGTTCTAATGTCAAACTGTGTGTTTGTAAAAGGGACGACGGATATGGTTGCAAGCTGCTTGCAGCTATTTGTGAACAGGTTTAAATTTGGGTCAATTGGTTTGTGCCACATACGTCTGAATACAGATACTCTATATATATAGTATATATAGTGCAACTAAGCTTCACTGTAACAGTGAGGGAAGGGAGCGCAAGGGGCAGGAAAAAATAACAAACAAACAAACCGAAAGCAACAAAAACAACAGAAGAGAGAATGAGAACACGAGCCTTTCCACAAAATGGACAGGCAAATATTTTTTCAATTGCCGACGGCGATTCCTTTTGGCAATTTGTGCGTAATGGAGTACTACGCTGTTGTGCGTGTGTGTGTGTGTGTGGCATAAAGTGTGTTTTGTTAAACCTCAGGCACTAATTGCTGCATTTTCGTACCAGGCTAATAAAGTTGATAGCCAGACAGCCAGTTGTTCGATGAAAACCACTAATTACAACGTGCTGCAAATTGACAATTTTGTTGCTGCAACATGCGGTTTTTTGATCACTCGTTCGTTCGACCGTTTGTCCGTCTGTCATATACAAAGCTAACTATTTATCACTAGCTACATAATGCAAACAGTGAGCAAAATCAATTAAGCGATTGGTTTGCAAACACACAAAAGTGTTGCGTCAACAAATGACGCTAAAGTTGAAGTTCAACATTACTTTTAACTCTTTCATCAAAAAGTTAATTACATAAATTAAAAAGTTTTACCACTTGTTTAAGATCAAACATAAACAATAAGTCAAAGAAAATTGTTTTGGTTCATTGATAAGGCAATGAAATGTTGCCAGTAGAAACTTACAAAGCCTGCAGCCTGAATACTACAAACTTAATAATTAAACAAAAGGTTATTGGGCCGCAAGCGAGGCAAACTTTAATTAAGATATGCAACAAAAGAGAATTGAATTTTATATGAAAACTTGCTTTGTGCCAGGTGTAAGTAACTAATGCAACCTTCTGCAGTAAAGGACAATGACAACTTTTTTGTAATAAGAGGCAAGATGCAGAGCAAAGCATCAGTTGCTGAAGCGCGAAAGCAGAGAAAGGGTCAGCGTCAGTCAACGATGGCCCACAGAAAGTGGAAAGGGAGTTCGCGTGTATCTGGGATCTAAGGTAAAAGGCCACAACCCTTCAAGAAAAACGCAGCAACAACAATACTTTTGTTGCTGTTACGCGTCAGGCACGTTCTCTATTTCTACACTGCAACAAAGCATAATTATGTATCAATCTTTCTACTTAAGTAACGAATAATATTTGATAATATAGTGTATTGTTTGCAATTGTCAAAGAGCTATTAATATGATTGAGGCACAAAGCAGATAGACTCCGTTTTGGTTAGTGTATGTTAGCTTCGGCGTGCCTGAAATTCTTGTATGTTCTTGTTAGCTATTGCGATTGTTGAAGACAACAAAGGCTTTGAACCAAAACAATAGCACACCCGCCGGCTAAAAGCAACAACAACAAAAATAACAAGAACAGACACTATGAGAAAGAGAGAGACAGAGGGGAGGGGAGCAGTGGTAGCAATGTAAAAGCCGCACAGGTTGGCACAAGCAACATTTCTGTTGAAAGCAGCAATAGCAACAACAATAAACGGCTGGCAAAGCGGATTTGCCAAGTGGTAAGCATAACAAAGAACACCTGCCACATTGTTTTGCGCCCAGTTGACGCAACACGCTCCCCTTTTTGCTTTGCTTTGCTTTACTTTGTTCTGTTGTGCGGCCCTTTTCTGCATATTTCTTATACATTTTTACTTTGTAGCAGACCGCGACGATGGGATCCTTTTGCACAGACTTTACATAAGAAACTCTGGGTTGCCGCAGCCAGGACATGCAGGAATGACGACATGCAAAAATGTGTGTGGGTGTGTGTTAAATCCACTTGGGGCTTGTCGCCTTTACTGCGTTTGTCAAGTTGTGCTTTTTTTCCTAAGCGCACAAAAGTATGCTACACTTTTTACAACTTTGATCTTAAGCTGGCTTTGAGCGCATTTATAAAGTATTTAGCAGACTGTGCACATATCCGAAACAATATGTTTTAACTGCCAAATCAATTTAAAAGGGTCAAACATAAAAAAACAAATCAAGTTAAGATCTTAAAAAAAAACGTTTCTATACTATCTTAAAGCCTATAAAATTAAATTGTTAAAGTTTTTTGTACTTACATTCGTAATGCTGCTGATGCTTTCGGTTCTGTTGCTGCATATCAAACGCATCTGAACATTCATCTTGCCTGTAATAAAGATAGAGTAAATGGTACAGATATTAAGGTTTTAATTAGCCTAAACGAGGCCTCTTAGCACAAAAGAAGCCACCCAAAGGCTTAAACAAAACAAAAACAAAAACGAAAAAAAAAAAAGAACCACAACAAACTTGACCCTAATAAAAAGTGATGAAAACCAGACTAGAGAGCCCATACATACATAAATACATAAAAACAAAGCGGCATTTTATTTTAATTGACCGAGAAACAACGCAACACAAGCTTAACAACAACAACAACAGCAACAAAACAAGATTGGCTGGGAATTGGGGCTTAAATGAATCCTTATCGTATTGCAAAAGCCTGGACAAAACTACGGGTTTCGGCCTGGTCTGCAACGCTGCAAAGTTATCACATAAAAGCCAAAAATAATTATCACTGGAGACGACAACAAAAGCCGCATGATATGACTGGCAAGGGAGAGGCGGGTGGGTAGAGGCGGTAGCGGGATCGGATGGTTGCCTTTTGTGGCTGCTGCCTGTCGTTCAAATGCGCAACGAGAGTGTGTATAAGAGAGTGTATAGGTGTGTGTGTGTGTGTCAAACAAAATCTACAGACTAGCAATTGAGGCAGGCACAGTGGGTAAAAGTTAAATTATCTACCATAAACTAATTCAACAACTTAACCTTGCATTTTTTAGGAACCTTTAGCAAGCGTTTCACTATAGAATTGTTCTAAATATTTATATTTCTTGAAAAATGTTTGCTATAGTGCTCTCTTGGGAAAGGCAGCGATGAGCGAGAAGCAGTAACAGAAACTGTTGTGGGATTGGGACTCAGGCGCACAGGCAAGCGACCAGGACACCGCACCACCCTTGTTGCCGAACGTAACCCTTTTTGTTTGCATTTTGGTTGTGCATGTCAGTAAGCACATTAGAATTGTCTGATCGCTTACAGATTGTCAACCACAAAAAAACAAAAATTAGGCGGAACATAAAGAAACCAAATAAAAGGGGAAACATTTTATAATACTCAGTTGGATTTGCATTGTGTGTGTTTTATGAGTGTGTTTTGTGTGTGCTTTGAGGGAACGTTGTCATAATTAAATTGTCAGTTTTATTGCCACACACACACACACACACACACAAAGTACATTTTAATGGCAAAGTTATTTGTTTGTTGTTTTAGTGCCACACCACGCGGACTCTGATGGTGCCAATAAAAATCATTGCCATGCACGAAACAACGAACAACACTCAGCAAAAGTCAAAAAACACTTCTCTCCTTTTTTTGTATACATAAATGCATAAGTGTGTGTGGCGGTTTGTGTGTGCGCCTTTAAATATTCATGGCTTGAATGCAGCAAGCAACAGCAGCAGCAGCTTGAAATAAAAAAAGGGGTTTCCAAATGAAAAACAAAACTAAAGTGGGCAAAAACTTAATGATGAACTATTCAATATCCTGTTTGCAGGAACAGAGCCATAAGTTCTACTCAAATCTTGTCAACAGGGTATTGTAAGGCTGCTGTTGGCAGCAAGATTATTTTATCGCATTATCTTGTGAACAACTTTATTTTATGTGCTGTTGTTTTTATGCACTCTTTTTTTTAGCGCCTGCCTATTTTGATAATTTCAAGTGCTTTGCGTTTTCTTTTTGCGAGCGCCACAAAGGACTCCAAAGATAACAGAACAGAGGGAAGAAAAAAAAACTGCAGCACAGCGTGGAGAAAAAGTCTCGATTGCAATGGCGCCGAAAAGCAGGCAACCCTCAAAAGACGTACTCAAGAGGCTCAAGTGAGCTAGTGTGTGTGTTTAAGAAGGGGGCTTTAGGGTTGTGCTCCGGGTTGACAGATAAGCGAAAAGGAAGTGCATTGGGCTGTGCGCCAATTCTAATGCGATTTTGTCATTACCAAAAAAAAAAACACAGCTCAAGAGAAGAGGACGAAAAAGTAAAAAAAAAATTACAGAAGAGAAATGGCGTGGCCGGAAATGCGCGTGTTGCGCCAGCGGAAGTGCAAGCGGAAACAGTAGCGGATACGGAAACGGAAGCGACAAGCAGCAACTTTCGCTATAAGAAGAAGAAGAGATGAAGCACTACACGACCTTAACGCTAATTCGATTAGCGAAACTCACCCTCCTTGCCACAACCGGGCAGGTCGTGTGTAAAGAACAAGTTCACCAGATCCTGCGAATAGTCCGTTATAGCCTTGCGATGCAAGCCACAAATATTCAGCTGCAGCTTAGTCTTTTTATACACGATCTGCAAAAGAATACACAATCTTAATGCTTAGTTCTATGACCAAAGCGCGTTTAAACTCACCTCGATTTTGCCATCCTTGGCAAAGGATGCATTCTTAAAGTTGTAACGCATATTTAGCTCATCCTGGACAATCTCACATGTATCCGCACTGAATGTGCACTCGTGCGGCGGACAAATGACGCTGGTCTCCCAATCAAAGCGATAGTTACAATCATCAATGGAACTCAACACCGGCTGACCCTGGTGGCAGCGAATGAAAAGAAATGGTAAAGACCCAATAGCCACATGTATTCCGCTTTGTACTTACACGACCAGCTCGCATGTTGCAGCTAAAGTGAATACGCGTCGATTGATTCATTGCTTTGTCTGTGGCACACGGATCGCCTCTTATGTAGAGCAGCTCGGCGGCAGTGCGATTGATGGGCGATAGACTAACCAGCGGGAAACCAAGACTCTGTGCAGCAAAAAAAGAAAAACAAAAGAATCAGTAAGAGATGCAAAGGCAAACAGAGAGTGCGAGAGTAACCGACAGGTAGTTACCCTATAGCACTGAGCATTGCCGCATCTGAAAGATAATTATATTCACATTTTGATTTATCGATACGGATGGGCACTTGGAGCAGAGGAAGCAACAGTAAAGCATGTCAGTGGCCAAGCACATGTCGAACTTTATGACTGAGATTGCTGCAAATAACTCGAAATCTCTCCATCAGGGATACGTTTACGTTCTGTCGCACTTCTCAGCTCTACCCCTCTTGGACAGGACATGCGTTTGAGTGGCCTCACATATCGATTGAGTATAGGTCGAAACGTTGAACGGTGAAACGTTGAAAACTATAAGCGTCTCGCAGCCACCGAATGATTGGATAAAATGCTTTAGCTTCAACTCGACACAACACAGCAAAAAAAAAACGGAAAGTCAGTCAATGCAGCAGGCGAGGACAAAACGACAATTTAATGGATGGCATTTTCAAGTACATTTCAACGAACAGCCGACAAAAGCTATAAAGCAATAATGTGCGTGTGTTAAGACTGTATATTAACTAGTTAATCGCTTACTGCGAATATCATAGAAATTCGTTTCGTTGGATTAACTAAGAATTATTAAGTTATGATGTATCAATTACAAACTCAAATGCAACTATAACTGAAATATTTAGGGTGTTGCAAGTCAACTGTGTATGCAACAACACTCTACAATTGCAGCTTGAAACACAGCAAGTAGAGAGAGAGAGAGCGAGAGAGAGAGCGAGAGAGAGAGTTGAGAGTTTGTGCTTGGCAAAGCATTAGCTGAGCGTGCAAATTGCTCGATAATCGACCTTTTTGTCGCCTGTTCAATGGCGCTTCAATTGCAACAGGCCCTTTGCACCATGCAACTCCACACTGCCAACCCATTTACAAACAAAGTGGATAGATGCATGCAGCACGCGCCAACTGCCAGCTGCTGCTTCTGTTCCTGTTCATCCTTTTGCTGTTGTTGTTGGCAATCAGGCAGCTTAAACATTGTCAGCAGCAGGACAGCAAGTGAGTTGGCTACACTCAAGAAAATCCCTTATAACTGCGAGCAGCATAAAGTTTAAAGAACCAACTGAACCTTTCGTTTCTTTGAGTGTAACTCAGTCAGTTGGGGCGGACATTCAACTGTGGACGTGCGCTTAATCCTTGTGCAAGTGAAGCAGTTGCAGTTGCACGAACGGCAGCAGCTAGGATATGGCGCTCGACTGGCCAAAGATTTATGCCCCGGGTCACTGCGACGTCGATTGCGACATCGACGTCGACGTCGAATTGGTGGCAAACGTTGCACATGTTGTCGTCTCATCTTAAACGTATTAGCCACTGGCGAACCCGAAACCCGAAACCCAGACTCGAAACTCATTTCGTATGCAGCTCAGGCAAGGTTTTAAGCAGTTTGCTCGATTATTTATTGCTAACCGTTACGCTAGCTGGCTGCTTTTCATTTCCCTGTCCATCCTCTATCTTTGATATCCATTGCAAAGCCATTGAAAAAACTAAAAAATCTCAACTAATGCTGACATCAGCAAACAGCAGCATTTCGAAATGTCCTTCAACAAATATTGCTCATTAGCATTGGGTTTATGGTTATAGGAACTCTAAAAATACATATATGAGTTAAGCTGGCGCCAACTTATCAGCTTAGCTGTTCAGACGGCAAGTTCTGAGTAAGCCGCCTGCCTTTGCGCCACCCAAAAAATGTATTGAAAAACTTTTCTTATCGCATTGCTACAAGCCAGCTGGTTGGCCTGAGTCCTGGGTTTGTCTATGTTTCCCGGCCGCTTGTTTATATATATCTTTCTTAAGTTTCGTGAACTTTTCGTTCTTATAAGTTAAAACAGAGCGCAAGAAAGCTTGCATTAACCGGAAATAGCAAAAAAAAAATAAATGAAATAGCTAGCTTAATTGTTTGCAGATACCAAATAAATAAGTTGCACAAGAAATGGCAAGAGTAAAATCTATACAAAAACAACAACAATGACACGAGTTTTTGGCGAAAAGAACTTTATGTTTATGTTCCGACTCTAATTAAAATTTGCACTCAAGTTAAGAGCATGTTGAGAGCAGTTAAAGCAGCAAGACTCAAGCCATAAATTGAAAGAGTTTGCAATCTATAGATTAACATTTTTTGAAGAGCTTGAAACTAATCTACCCAATACTGTGCCAGAGCATAGATTAAAGTGGCCCGCTGTGTGTATTTGCTGGGACACGAACTTTATTGAGTTGAAAACAAGAAAGGAACTAAACAAAAGCGAAAGCTTCTCAGTTGAAAAGCAATAAAGATTTGTGCAAGTTCAGCGTTTGGATTTTTTTTATTTTGTTTTGTTTTGTTTTGTTTTCGAGAGCTAGCTGGCATGCAGGACAACCAACACACAGGACACAGGACACAGAGACACAACTGGAGCAGCGTGGAGCTCGACGCATCAAATGTCCTGTGGCGACACACAGACCATGTCCCTTCTGGCTAGCCGAATAGACGCCCCACAACCAGTGTGTGTGTGTGTGTGTGTGTGTGCTGGTAACACACAATGGACAGCAGTATAATTTCCTATGTACACTTGAAGAAATGAAAAATAAACTGAGATCAGCAGTTTCAAGAAAAGTTCTTCATTTTGAACAGTGCATAAAGGTTCTTTACAAATATATTCTTTATGCTTTGGACAATAGCACAATGACAATGCTTGATAAACTCAAGCATAGATGAATAAAACTAATGTTGAAGCGAAGAGGCTTTAAGGCATTATCTAATTTTGAAGATGTTTGCTGAACAATTTCTGCCGATAAACTTGGCATTGGCAGATTGTTGCATGACAATGAGCCGAAGCAAGTTGCAAGTATCAAATGTGCCAAGTCAAGGTTCTTATGGCTTCTGGATGTGCAGCAACTGGCAGCCACATTAATATTCACACTATTTGGCAAGTCGAATCTAAAACGGCGTTTCGACAACTGTCAATAAGTGTGAGTAGGAGTTGGGGCTGGCGTTGGGTGGCTTCGAGTGGGTTGGGCTGTGTGGTAAGTAAAGAGTTGCTGCGTTCAAGTGCGCGTTCAGCTAGCTGCTAGCAGCACATTTCCGTTTCCGCACACGAAATGCCGCGCTGAAAACGAAGCATTTTCCAAAAATGCAAAAACGTGGCGCAAATGTCAACAGCAGCAGAATGGTCTCTTTTTCCTCTTTCTCTCTATCTACCTCACAGCGTGTGCGTGCGTGTGTGTGTGTGTGTAAATAAAGCAATATAAATTTTTAGAAAAAATATGTATATATGTATAACCATGGCTACGTTTATTTCTAGGCCAGTGGCATGCAAACAAAAGCCGACGGCACTTTGCCCCAGTCGACAACAGAATCTGCAACCCATCCATCCTTGCCGCCCGCCCTTGCCACACCACAAGCCGGAAATGTTCAGCACAGCACGTCGCATGGGGCACACACTCAAACACACACTCGCATTCAGAGCTCCCCATTTTTGGTTTTCAGTGGGGCAACCACTGATGGCTGTTGGCCGCTAAAAGCTGTTTTTACAGTTATATATGCACATATATACTATATATGTATGTGTATATAGAAATATTCGTATGTGCGTGTGTGTTTGTCTTTGTGTGTGTGTGTGTGAATATATTTTTACACCATCGTCAACGACATAGCCGCATTTTGCCATATCCTTCCGTTTCGTAGCGTTACGTTACGTTTTGTTGTTGTTGTTGTTGTTGCCCATTGCGCTGTTACGTTCACAAATAATTCTCGCTCGCATATCACAAGTCCTGCAGTACTCCCAGCCCAAGCATGCCTCCATTTTCCGTCATTTTCAGCTGCGTACGTGCTTATTTTTTTTATATTTTTAACAACTTTTACAATGTTCTCGGCCTCAGGCATATGATAAAAGTTATGTTGCCTCTGGCCAAGAGGGGGAATGTGGCGGGAGCGGGGAGCGGAGAGCGCAGTTAAATGGGATTAGGGGCATTGCCTATGGCATAAGCAGTGGCAATGATTGGTTATACATATATAAAATTTATATAATTATCACAACAAGAGTTCCCAAAAATCTAGCTAAGAACAATCAATGAATTGATTTTGTATAAGCTTTGTTGCCTTTGCTTGGCGCAAAACGAACGTATCATAAAGGTATAATATATATATCATAAATTTTGTTTATATGCATTGTAACATTCACAATTATCGCCTTTTATGTATAAAGAGAGAGAGAGAGATATAGGGAGAGGAAAGCTCAATGCACTGTTAACGGGCCAATTTGTAGCATGATTTGGAAATCTCATTTCAAGCGAATTTCATAGCATACTTTTGTGGGCTTAAGTACTTATTTAAGCACAGGCCAACGCAGCCGGCAAAAAAACGATATGTATACTGTGGATAAATGTGTAAAAGAGGACACACAGTTAGTGGCATTAGGCAAGTTTTTAGACACTGCTCGCCCTTGTGTCGGCTCCTCAACTGTCAACGACAGACAGACAGACAGACAGACAGATTAGAGGGAACGCCGAGTACTGGAAGAGAGGGATTTAAGGGCGGTGGCGTTACGCTTAATGAAGTAACAAAATCCACTGGTCACTCAGTGCTGCCAAAGAGCAGCCAGCAAGCAAAAGTAGAGTGAAGTGAAGCTTAGCAGTTGGATTTGTTGCTGCATATTAAATGCATGAATTGCCTTCACCATTATTGTTGGGCATTTGGCCAAAATGGCTTAATGGTCAAATTTATAGCATTTACCCACGATTCCACAAAAATGATTCAATTGCACATTTATATAGAAGGTAAACTAAAACTTGTGATGTCCAAGTTTTCTCCGAGTGTGTTTTGGGCAAAGGAATTGCCGCCAATTAGAACGAATATCAAACACACACACAGACGCAGAGAGACGGGATGACATGCGGTCGGCTTAAGCGTATAAGCCGCTTTTGGGTTTCAATGATGATGGTGTAGAACAAGAGAGAGAGAGAGAGAGAGAGGGAGGCGGGTACTTACTTGCTCCTCCTCGGGCGCACCAGCTGCCGACATTTTGGCCATGCAGGCACCTGAGCCGCCGGCGCAGCCTAATTGGTATTTCGGCACTAATGGACGGCACACATTCAAAAAGAACTGCAAAAAGACAAAAGAAGGGAAAAAGAGTGCAAATTAGTAACCACATCCCTGTGGGAAATCAATGTACAACAGACACGCTCGCTCACCTTGGTGTTTTTGGTTAGCTGCTGCTGCTGGTTAGCTGGCAACTGGACCAGAGCCTCATAATTCTCATTGGCGTTAATCAGTGGAGTTAGATCGACCAGTTCGTCGCCACCGGAGCCGCTGCCATCGGTCGAGTGTTCCACATAGACTTTGGCTTTGCATCTAATCTGCTGTTGGCAGGCATGTGGCGTCTGATATTGAATTAACAACTGACAGTTCGAGTCCTCAATTATTTGGACAGCATCGATGTGTGGTGTCATTGTTGTCCTTCGTTGCATTGTTCGCACACACAAATTCGATTTTAGTCGACCAACGACGACCACCGCTCGCTTCGCAATTTGTTCCATCCTCGTATAGCAGATACGGCGAACCACTCTGATTGAAACGCAAATGCGTATTGAAGTTGCCCAGGTTATAGGTTTGGCCATTCTGTTCGTAGCAGGCGCCTGCAAAAGTGCACAGACCATCAGAGTTTTGACAATACAAAAAAAAAACAAAAAACGTAACGGAAAACTCCCTTTTAATCTAGCCACAAACTGGCAGCCGAATGGAGCACACATCACATCGCATCGTATCGTCCATCAAACCGGGTTCAAAAGGCAAAATTAATTGTTGCGCTTTTATGTTGCTTTCGTACCACTTTTCCCATCTATCAACATTTTCCTTCTAACACAATCAAGTGCTTCTGCTGCTGCTTTTGACAAGCTCGGGTGCAGGATGAAACCTTTGCCAAGTGGTAAACGATCATCATAAGCAGCAGCAGCACAAATTTAAACTTTTACTGAGCTTAGAAATAACTTAAAGTTTAAAGCAATTCAATTTACTCTTACAGAAGTTCCCTTGATCCAAGCTATAACTGTTAATTAACATTGTACAACACTTTGCTATGCTGTTAATTAACAGGCACATTAACATTTATTTGTAAAGGACAAGTTTACAAATTGAATTGAATATAATATTAGTGTATTCCTCTACAAACCTACCCAATTCAAAACAGCCAAACTTTTCGTTTCTGTTTAGAAAATGTATTCAATCGCAATGCCTGATTTTGATTGAAAACCGTACACACAGAGTGGAAGACAGCATTAAGATTGTGATTTGACTTGAATATGGTAATTCCACTCCATCATACACATTTCTCTATCTCTCTCTCTCTCTCTCTCTCTCTGTTGCTGTCTGTGTAGCTATCGGTTTGCTGCCCCTGTGGCTATCATTCCATTTGTTCATTTTTGTACTTTATTGCACATGCCACAAGAGCAACTAGCAAACCAAAACCAGCAAGCAGCAAACAGCAAGCAGCAACAACACAAACAGCTTTTGATATCACTTGGCTTTTTTGATTTGGTCGCACAGGTTGCACCGCAAAAACAGCAAGAACAGCAAGAAGAGACAACAAAAAGTCAATTCAAGTGGGCTATTTGGCATCGAATTGAAAAGAAATCGACTGTCAACTAAATTGATAAATGACAATTTTGTAGCAGCGTGACAATGCTTATATAAGTATCAATGCAAGGTTCAAACACTATGTATGTGTGTGTGTGTGTGTGGTGTACATGTCCTGCGGAAGCATGCAATTGAGTCTGCTTGGTTGAAGCATCAAGCTGTTGACCACCTTCTGCTGGAAGTGAAATCATTTCTTTGTCAAGATTAGCCAAAGAGATTGATCTGCTG
The DNA here is from genome assembly GCA_035044725.1 of Scaptomyza caliginosa. NCBI lineage: Eukaryota > Metazoa > Arthropoda > Insecta > Diptera > Drosophilidae > Scaptomyza > Scaptomyza caliginosa. The sequence goes on from JAWNNR010000467.1 coordinate 140,955, forward strand.
CTGCCAGACAACAAGGAGAAAAAAAGAAGTAAACAACCTGAAAGTCGAATAAGCAATACCCTTACAAACAGATTGATTTAGATAGTTATGAAGTGTTACTATAATATCATACTTTACATTGTCATAACTATCCATTTCAAGGGTATATTAATAACAAGCAAAACACTCAGAAACTCAATTTCAATGCAATCACAGCTTGGCCAACAGCCCGAAAAGGATCTAAGGATAAAAGATAATGTGTGCGTGGCCAGCGGCTAGAAGTTGACTAAAAACGAAAACAATCTCTTAAATTGCATAAAAGGGTTAACTAAAACCAGAGCCAAAGACTTCAAGGCTTGAATATCTGCTGCTTATCAGACTAATATGTATATATATATATATATATATGCAAGTTGTAGATACTTTATTGCATTAAAATTGACAGGGCAAGTGGAAAAACACAGAACAAAAAAAAACATATAATAAAATAAATAAATAGAGAGGCGAGCAAAAAACGAAACGAAATGAAACTCTTGCAAATTGAATTTCAATAAATATATAGAGCAAAAAACAAAAAAAACCTTCCTCAAGAAACAGCGCCAAGAAAAAGGGCTTAAAAGCAACAAACACACAAAAAAAAAACAACAACAAAACAAAACAGCTACAAGAAAATAAATAAAAAATGAGAAAAGCAAATATATAAACGATTTAGTAGCTGCCGCTGCTTGCTGCTGCTTGCTTGGCTGCCATATCCTGGCGCATCCTGGCACAAAACAGCTGCTGGAAAGTGTCAGGAATGGGGCGTGTCTCTAAATTGAATCTGCCCAGCGGCGCAACAACAGCAGCAAGGATAGCACACACTCAAACAAACTAGTTGAAAATAGATAGGAGCAAAAACAGAACAGAAAACAGCAGCAGCAATAGCAAAAAACCCACACACAAAGATAGAAATTGAAAATTATAAACAACTGGCCCTTAACTGGCAAATAAATGAAACACATAAAAGTATGAAACTGTGTGTGTTCTTGGCTATTTTAAGCAGCTATAGTTGCATTTTGTTACATATAGCTTGGATAATATTAGTTTCAGACTCTTATTCAAAACGATAATCAAATTCGAATGGAAAGTGAACTTGTTAAACTCATTCAGCAAATGAAACTAGATGGAACGACTGCCAATAGCTTGTCACTTACTCAATACGCTTAATAATATCTCAAATTGCTGTTGGATTTTTTTGCATGCATAAATATATCATACGCCACGTTGAACAATCCAAAAGTGATATTGATAGTGATACGATTTGAAGCTGCACATTCATCATTCGAATACACGAATTTCGTATCTAATCTGTGTAAAGCAAATGTATTTGCAGCAAAAATATTATTCCATATGCATATGCATTGCATAAAATGACAGCGTGCAACGTGTGTGCGGCATAAGCAATTAACAGCATTTGCTGCTGGCCATGGCCCTAACATGCAGCATGCCACAAAATGCGTAAAAGCCAACAACAGCAACTACAGCGACAGCAACGTTATAGAAAAATATAACAACAACTGATTCGAAATGTTTGACCAATGCCGTTGAATTCTTAAATGGCTAAAACACAGCAGGTCAGTGGGAAAAGCTACTTAACTGATATAAGACTGAAAGTTACCCTAGATAACTAGAAAGATTAGATTAGGCCCTCTTATGGAAACCAACTCTTTTTCGTTATAAGTAAAGTGTATATGAATTACTTTCATAGGTTTTCTACTGTGTTGCATACCCCATAGTGTTTGTGTGTCTAAGGTTGCATGTAGCAGTAACAGCAGCAATATGGCTGTCAGTGTCATCTGGGGCGCCGAGAGAGCGGCTCACTCTTTGCTGCTGTTTTGCTGTGTTGTTGTTGTTGTTGTTTTGCTGCCTTGCTGCATTCTGTTTGCGTGACCGTGTGTCTGTTATTTGCTTAACAAATGAAATTTTCGTGTACTATGCCGGAAAATGTGATGGTGTCCCCCCCCCCCCCCCCCCCATCCTCCCATCCCTCCATCCCTCCATCCCTTCAACACTGCTCACCATTTTGGTGTCCGGGCAGGATAGCAATGTCAGTTGCCAAATGCAAGTAAGCTTATTTATTTGTTTAGGCCCAGCGGTGGTCATGATTTTATGCCACATTCTCCTCTCCTCTCCTCTCTCTCTCTCTCTCTCATTCCGCTGTTTTTTTCAAAACGTGAGCCGCGAACAGGCGCATTCAAGCAGCTAACAAAAAAACGCGACGCTGCAAACGGAATTGCGTCTGCAGTCAACTAGAAATGCAGGCACACATTTCCACTGAACGTGTGTGTGTGCGTGTGTGTGTGTGCATTGTGAATATGCTGGCGCTTTTGTATATTTCATGGATATGCCCAGGCACGTTTGCCTTTGCCAACGCAGAGCCCACATAAGGTTGATATTTACTGTTTTCGTTTACGTGCATATTGCTAAACCCATGAAAGTACTCAACTAACTTGGCAATAACTGCAGTTGTCTATAAAAACGAATCCACCTTAGTTGTGCAAGTTATCTCAACTACAAAAAAGATGCAAAACTAGTTGGTTCTACTTATCGCGCAGTCACTGCACAATTCGAGCAATAAAGCTTCGATGACCTCATCATTGCATCACATGAAACACTCATGAAACTAATTTTAAAACAGAAAATTTCAATTCACAAACGGGGTCAATTTATATATAGCTATATGTTGATGATCGCCGCTAAACAGGATAATATAATTGAAAACGTTTGATTTATACAGTTGCACTTGTGCGTTGCAAGTTAAGCGTAGTAAGCTGTTTAAAGCATCGAGAGTCAATTGAAATTTTACTGTACTCAAGTACATACATATGTGTATAGCCATTAAATTTTAATTACACTTGTTTCACTACGCCCATGTGACGTGCAACATGCTGTCGCTGCGTTTGCGACTGCACTTAAAATCTTCATTAATATTTCAGACAACAAATGACCGACTTACCACCATTCGCCAAGCATGGTGCACCGGCACTGGCACACACGGCCACCGTGTAGCTTTTGCCATCCTTGCTCAATTTGTGCGCCGCCCGGCTACTGAGCGCACTCAAATCCAGCCTAAAAACGAACATACACGTTGAGTGTTAATCACAAATAGTCAGAGGCCCAAACTACTTACAGTTCATTGCCTGCAGCGACTGCCGTGCAGGGCTTAACATCCTTGCAAGCTAGCGGTGTGACAAAGCTAAACTGATAGGTGCAACCATTCTGGTCAAGACCCATGAACTCCGGATGCGCATTCTAAATGAGAGATTCGAATATTAAGCAACTAATTTGCGAAGTTCTGTTTCAAGGCACGCACCATAACACTGCGATCACAATAGAAGTTAACAATGCTTGTATAGTTTACGCTCGCATTTGCGGCACAAGGCGTCCATGACTGATGACGCAGCAACAGCTGTCCATCCTTGATCTCCGGCTGCGACTGTACATTGCCAAAGTTAATGAAACTGCAAGCAAACGCAAAATGTTATTCCCGTATAAGCTGATTTAAATAAAAGGTTTAAAACGTACCGCTTTTTGGTGTCTGCATTTTTTGGTGAAAAGAGACAGATACTGCTGCCGGCTGGACACATGGCATTCTCGCCATATAGCACCGGTTTGCATAGATTAATTATGAAAAAGCCGCCCTGACGGTTTGTCGTTCTATAGTTAACATCGCTGAGTGACATCAAGTCGAATCTGTTGCCAGTATTCGTATAGGCCACATTGCAACTATTCGATTGCATGGCATCTGGTATGGGTAAACAGGCCAGCGGTGTCTCATAGGTTATATAGTAAGAGCAAGCATCGTCAGCCTGCATAAATGAAAGCAAAAATATTATAATCTGCTAATGAGTCACATAAGCTAACCAGACGAATGTATATAAAACGAATTCATTATGTTTTGATTGAATCAAATCGCATTTGTCTGGAAATGAATTCATTATATATAAGGTTCGTTGCACATTGTACACATACATAAGCAGTAATACGCAACGGACTGGTGTCCAATGTATAATCACAGCTAAGGAGCACATGGAGCTGATAGTTGGGTTTCTCAGCGGTTCCATTTTCACATTTTTCTCCACTCGTATAGTTCAGATACATTCGCCCGTTGTGATAATGCAGCTTGTGTTGGTGACCTGAAAGAGCAGAAATTAAGTTTGGCAAACTGATGACAGTGATCATATATTTTGCTTACCCAGCACATATTCTTTACCCTGCTTCTTGAGACAAGCGGCAGCATTGCTATCATTGTTGCAGGTGTGAGTTAAGTTGCCACAGATGTTAAACTCAAAGAGATCATTGCTAGAGCTGCGCACCACATGAGCCAGATCCGAATGTAGACCGCTAAAGTCAAATTTGTAACCGTAGACGGGCTCTGTTAGCGAGCAATCACTCGTTGAAAAGTCCTGCAAGTATGGAAAATTTTTAAAAATTAACCGTCACTGTAAATAGTCTGCCAAAGCTGCATAGGCTTTGAACAGTCACTGTTAACGCTCTGTTAGCTGTTAACAATTGTGTTGTTGGTGGTTGGTTGATTGCATATATAGATGAAAACCAACAGTTCATTGTTATGACTGGCCAAAATATATGGCTTATCGTTCTTTGACGTGTCGTTAACATGGCAACAAGTGCGCAGTACGAATTCTTTACAGCTGTTAGCCAAGCAGTAAACGGCATGTAACAAACATGGTAACAAAAACAAACAACAAAAAACTCCCAACCACCCTCAACCCAGCACTTACCAGCTGATTTGCGTCATCTCCAGCGCTAGCGTTGCACACAAACACAAGCAGCACCAGCAGCAGCAGCGTCTTTGCGGCGCCACAAATCCCTTTTATGCATATATTCCTCATGTCATATAATAACACCACAGTTTCTACATATAAATATTGGTCAGCGAGTTTTTGCAAGCAGATTGAAACAAAGCAATTGTTGTTTAATTTTAGAAGTTAATACTTTTGCGCATCGAGTTCTAGTTCGATACGACTTATCAGCCCTCCACTTATTTACTGTTTAGCACTCTATTGTTTATTTAGACACGGCTACTATTATTGTTGTTTCGATTTTTCAAAGACCGCTGCGCCTTATCTGATTAGCGCGCCTGCAATGCAACAAACGATAAACATACACACACACACGCGCGCTTCTGCATACAGTGAATCAGCTAAATTGTACACTCAGTTTGGCTTTACTTAAATTAAAGGAACTGCAAATTTTTGCAAGCGCTGCAAAATTGATTAAAACACACAAACTCAGTTGGTAATCGCACCGGAGCCGTAACGGTGAAGGTGGGAAGTGCAAGAACAGCAACAGCATTGAAGAGGAAGAACATATTCCAGGGCGGCAATAAAACAGTGTTTAATAACGCATATAAACAGCTGTTCACTTTGCGGCGTCTGTGGTTTTTTCTGTGTTTAGTTTAGTTTCCATCAAATTTGCAGCTTAATTATTAACTGGTGAGTTAAAAACACAGTTGGAATAATATACAAAGACTCAAAAGATTGTAATAACACTTAACACTTATTACTTATAGCACTTTAAGCACTCACGCAGCTGTTGGTTGTTCCTAAGCGACTCGACTTGAGCGGCTCTCGCATTATTTATACACAATTCATAAAGAATGGCAGCAAATATTGTTGCAGCAGCTGCTGCAGCTCAAGAAGTTGACCCCATGCTTAAAAAAGCAATTAAATTGCTGCACTCCACAAATCCAACCTCTGCCTCAGAGCTTCGTCTGTTGCTTGATGAGGCCCTTAAGCTGCGCTTTGGCCCAGAAAAGATGATATCGAAAAACATGAGCCAGCGCATGATGGATGATGAGGCGAACTTTCCGGGACGCGCCACACCACAGCCACCAGCACAGGCAATGGCCACAGATGAGATCATCAATTTAACTAATTCACCGGACAAGGTGCCATCGGACTCTCCGGATACTATTGTAGATTCGGATGATGGCAGCGCCGGTGGCCTAGCTATGAGTGGTGTCGTCAATACTGGAGATACCGGAGACTTTGGTGATTTGAATTGTTGTGTGTGTGGTGAAATGGTATTTACGGCAACCAATCGTCTGATTGAGTGTTCCAAGTGTGGAGCACTGTATCACCAGGAATGCCATAAGCCACCCATCAGCAATGAAGAGGCCAGTGACGATCAGGAACACATCTGGCAATGTGACACCTGCTGCAACAAGCCCTCTACCAGCCGTGCTGCTGGCACCACAACAATTGCTGCGCCCGCTCCAACTCCAGCGCCTGCACCTACTCCCACTGTTGTTATTCCGGACGAGCCTATGCCGGTGGCAAGCAAGCCCAAATCATCAGTGCCCTCGTCGCGTTCATCGACATCCTCCAATTCATCGTCACCCTTTTATAAGCCTGAGGTGAGCAGCTCAACCAACGCAAGCAGCAGCAGCGGCAGCAAGCATGGTCACAAATCCTCATCCTCCAAGTCACACAAAGAGGAACGCTCTAGTAAATCTGTGGCACATTCACTGAGCACCATCACTGCACCTGAAAAGCACACCACCAGTAGCAGCAGCAGTGGCGCCTCATCCTCCTCGCGACGCGGCAGTTCGAACACCAAATCCAGTTCGAGTAAAAGCAAGCATCACGAGAGCAGCAGCGGCAGTAGCAAACGCAGATCCAAACAATAAATTATATCCAACAACTAAATATAATTTTAATTAACTATTAGTATTGTGCTTAACTTTTATTTAATTGGTTTTGCAATTATATATTTGTCTCATAAAAAATATCAGCTCGGATCGTATCAATTTTGAATCCTTTGTATCGAAAACAAATATCAACAATTGTCGTTGTCTTAAAATATCCACAACACTTTTATGTCTATCAGCATTTTATTCCATTAAGTTATAGAGTGAAAACATTTATGTAAGATTAATATGTATAAAAATTTAAACAGTTAACGTTGATATTTTCGAACAGTGACAGCTGGTGTACGTGGACTGCGTGCTGACTTGGATGTGGGTGTACTGGCGCTATCCTCGCTGTTCACCTTACGCAGATTAACGCGTGTGGCTGGCGAATCCCGTTGCGGTGGCGTTCGAGTGCTTAACGATGATGGTGTTCTGGGTGTTCGGCTGCCACTGCCTGTTGCCTGTGGCTTCTTTTTGCGCTTCACATTCACTATGACATTGGCATCCATACTGACATCTAGCTCAAAATTAAATTCATATGTTTTTTTGGAGCGCGGCTGCGGCGTTAAGTCATCGTTGATAACTGTTTTACCAGCTCGACTACGCAACGAGAGCGCTGGACTAAAGTTAATCTTGGCACTGGCATTCGGCGTGCCATTATTAGAGTCCACTTTTTGTCGCTTTGCAGGACTGATACGTAAGGGTGACGAGGCTGGCACTGCTTCTCGTTTCTTGGGTGAAGCTGAAGTCGGTTTGGTTGTTGCAGCTTTGCGTGGAGGCGTCACTTTAGTGCCGTTAAGGCGACCGGCAGCTGGTAAGGCTTTAGGTGTTGCCAACTTTCTGCGCGGCATGTCCTCTTCCCCATCGCTGGCAAGGATAACATCATCCGTGGAGGAGTCTATGATGAGTGATGCTTCCTTTTTAACCTTGGCCCGTGAAGCAGCAGTCTTCTTGGCCGGCGGACTGTTGTTATTATTGTTGCTGCTTTGTGGCTTCAGCTTGAAGTCCAAGTCACCGCTATTGGGCACTTTCATTTGCTTGAGTGCATTCTGGAAAATTGTGCAACATTTAGCATAGTCGGGCGCCTCGTTATGCTTAAGTTTGGCAACGTACGTCATGTATTCTGAGATGGGTACTGGCACGCCTCTTGGAAAAAGAGATTTCAGTGCTGTGCCAACATCTGACATAAATGCTTCCTTGGCTTTTTGAACTTTTAGCGGCACTGTCAACAGCTTCTCCTTGATCCAAGGCAGCTCAACTCCCAGCCATTCGATAAGATTGTAGCCAAGTATCTCCAGATCGGCACGTCTTGTGGCAACTCCCAAATGTGCGTCTCGTGATGTGTATTCAATAGTGCCATTATGCATCTTTTTTGGATCCGGCTTAAAGTCCCCCGTCACAAAATGTGATGCTAGGCCAAAATCAACAAGGTAAGCCTGGCTGCCACCTCCTTTGCCCAGGCCAAGCAATATGTTTGCTGCCTTGAGATCAGCATGAACATATCCAGTGCTATGCATAAACTCGTATACATCCAACATTTGTAGGGCCAACCGGTAGACAGTGGCTTCAGGCAACCGTTTGCCATTCTGGGAATAGAACTTTGAGATGTCGCTGCCGTAGCGGGGCATAACAATGAAGCGATGCTTTTGACCGTTTATGTCTGCTGATCCGTTGGCCAAGATGTGAGGCATACCAAGAGACTTGAGGGAATGCTGTTGCTTAAACTGCTTGATATCATCCAATTTAGCATTGCGCAAATAGTAATGCATCTCGACAAACAATGGTCCATTGCCATGTGGCTCCTGCAAAACGCAAAACAATAATTCAAGCTAACAATATGGGAACAACAGCTGATTTCGAGGCTTACGCATTTTACAACAGCGTCATAGTTTTTTTCACCATTGCGACACGCTGCATAGATTTCACCGAAGCCACCAATGCCAATCGAGGGGCCAATGCGCCATTGTCCCTTTGCAAGATCTGTTAGTACTGTGCCCTCTTTCAGCTTTTCGGGCATGGCATACAATTTGCTTTTGGCCTTCTTAGCCGGCACTGCTTTAGGTTTAGCTACGCGTGGCATTTTGTAGCCGTACCGTAAATTTCAAAATATTTAATATATTTGCTACAATTGTAACACAAATTGCAACTACGTTTTAACTGGACACTTTTCTAAACAAAATCAATGTACAAATGCCGCTACAACGCATCTTCAGCGCGCCATTATACACAGGAGTGCTGCCATTCGCGTGTTTACGGCGCGTCATATGCATTAAAGCAAGATGGCAACGCTGTGAACGCACTGCGCGCAACTAGTTAAATTTAAATACTGAATTGAAAATGTGAACAATAAGTATCTTATATTTTCACTGGGACTACTTAAAACTTCAAGTCACCGCTATTTTCAATCTTCAATTGCTTAAGTGCAGTATCAAAATATTTAATACATTTCTTATAATTGGGTGCTTCATCGTATTGCAATTTGACCACATACTTCATATACTTTAGGATGGGTGCTGGAACGCCTTTTGGAAAAATTAACTCAAGAGCTGCGCCCACATTTACCATAAATGCCTCTTTGGCCTTTTGGACCTCTAGGGGTACTGCGAGTGCTTTCTGCTGGATCCATGGCAACTCAGCGCCTAACCATTTAATAAGATTGTAGCCAAGTATTTCTAAATCTGAGCGACGTGTGGAAACCCCCAAATGTGCGTCTTGTGATGCGTATTCAATAGTGCCATTATGCATCTTTTTCGGGTCCGGCTTAAACTCCCCAGTCACATAATGCGAAGCAACTCCAAAGTCAACAAGATAAGCCTGTCCACCTCCTCCTTTGCCAAGACCAAGCAAAATGTTGGATGCTTTGAGATCTCCATGGATATAGCCGGTGCTATGAATGAATTGATATACATCCAGCATTTGTAGTGCCAGTCGATAGACAGTTGCATTGGATAAGCGATTATTGCTTAGCATAAGGAACTTTGAAATGTCGCTACCATAACGGGGTATGACAATGAATCGTTGCTTTTGGCCATTTACTTCGGCAGATCCGTTAGCCAATATATGAGGCATGCCCAGAGATTTGAGGCCATGCTGTTCCTTAAAGTCGTTGATATCATCCAGTTTGGCATGTCGCAAATAGTAATGCATCTCCACAAACAATGGTCCATTGCCATGTGGCTCCTGAAAAGACCAAAATCTTAATACAAAACCACCAAAGTACAGTTAAATACTTACGCATTTTACTGCCACATCGTAAGTTTTCGAACCGTTGCGACAAGCTGCATAGATTTCAGCAAAACCACCCGACCCAATTGACGGGCCAATGCGCCATTGTTTTTTTGCCGTATCAGTTAAAATTGTTCCCTCTTTAAGGATTTCGGCCCTGGGATACAACTTACCCTTTGGCTTTTTACCAGGCACTGCCTTTGTCTTAGCGCGTGGCATTTTATGAAACGTTTTAGTAAGTATCTCGAATTGCTTGTTGATGATTATTAAATAATCGAAACAAATCGCAAAGACTGTTTAGACTGTAAAGTCTTTGACGTAATTCTGAGTTCAAATTTGTTTTCCACCACAATGGTGAGTTTCGATAAGGCGACAATAGGTAAGAACAATCAATTGCTTACATTCACAGCATCCACATACAGTGCGCAGCTGTTTGGGCTGTCACCCGGCTTTTGAATGTCATCCACCCTCAGAACTCACATTGTATGCGGCAACAGGGCAGCGTTTAAAAGAGCGAAACTCTTACAGAATATGCTCAGTAGATGTTTCATCTCTGTTGGCGATACAACTGCGCAAAAATAAGCAATAGGGAGGACAAGTAAACAGACAGAAAAATGTTGTAGTGCGCGTCTTACAATAAAAAAAGAACGCACTAAAATACATTAGGTAGTGTGCTACACTACAATTACGAATAACAAATACCAAATCAAACCAGAAGGCGGAAAAGCAACGTTAATCGAAGCCTGCAAAAATGCAGCCAATTGTCGGCAATAACGGTTTACTGCCGTTTCTGTTGCTGCTAATGCTGCAGGTAGCATTCAATTGGCGGATGGCAATCGCATTGCCAGACGTCATTAAAATAGGTAAGTTTACCGCATCAGTGAATGGCACAGCTTAAGCCATTCACACATAAGTATGTGTGTGTGTGTGAGTGTAATAACGTTCTCATATTTGTCGTTAATAATTGCTTGATTTTTAAGACGGCATCTTCAACTCGTATCGATTTTTTTCACAACTAAAAGCGCGAGTGTGTATGTGTGAGTGTATCCTTATAAATAGCCTTATACATTGAATGAACTGTGTGTGTGTGTGTTGGTGTGTTTGTATTTTTGTTTGTGTTGTCCTCGCAACAGCATCAGCAGGAGTTTCAGCATTTCGCGTTTCATATTTGATAGCGGTTTTGTGCGTGTGTGTGTGTGTGTTTGTGTACTCACTTATTTATTAATAACATTGCTTTTGATTGTCTTTGTGCAGGTGGACTCTTCCATCCCTCGGACGACCATCAGGAGCTCGCCTTTCGCCAAGCCGTCGAGCGCATAAATGCCGACCGCTCAATTCTGCCTCGCTCCAAATTGGTGGCCCAAATTGAGCGCATTTCGCCATTTGACAGCTTTCATGCCGGCAAACGGGGTAAGCAAATAATACCACAAGGGGCGGGGGGCAGATGGCGGTGGGCTATACATACACCTGCAGCCACAAATGTATGTGTTATTGTTCTGATTACAACTCGTCGTAATTCGTTTAGTTTCTAGCTATCTCTCTCTCTTTCTCTTTTATTCCTCTGTATTTGCAATGTGGAGCTTTTGTTTTTATTTATGCTCTATTAGATTCTATATGATATTTGAATTATTATTGTTAAGCAAATCGAATCAGCGACAGCTTGGGCTTTCATTCCATATTCACACGGGTTTATTTGATTTGTATTCATGAACTACTCCAAAAGCTACACGAAGGATAGAGACATTTACTATTCGCTTCATAAAGCAATGTAAATAAAGATATTTTTCACGGAAAAAAACATCTAAAATAAATCAAGTAAAAAAAGCTGACGAAAACATCTTGTATATATGTAAATATTTAAAGAAATTCTTTTGGGTATATATACATATAGTTAAATCGCACATGATAGATCACGAAATGTAATCGAAAACAAAACGAGCCCAGTTTATGCTTAGTAGAATGTATTTTCCATTAAATTTGCCAAGTCAATAAAGTTGCAGCTGGTAGAAGAAAAATGATGCTGAGGCACTATAAAAATCATTCAATGCACTGAAACAAACCTGTCCAAAATGGTGTGATTGTGATAAATGAGGGACAAAAGCTCGTAAAAGGACGCTCGTTTGGGCCTTGTCCAGTTGAGTCTCAGTCCTTAGTCCTCAGTTTACAGTCTCATGGCCAGAAAGAGTAGCTTGAGGGCACACACACTGTAGAGAAATCCAAACCAAATACGTTTTAGCACGCCAGTAATAACAAGCTTAAAAGGACATACGGAATATACAATCACACAAGTGCATTATTTACCACAAGGTGGGCGCTGGATCACCCAACCATCCAACCATCCAACTACCCACATCAAGCAAACAAGACACAAGTGTATGTTTGTCCATGCAGCTACTCTTACCCCTCCGCCACTGAGTACACCTGCACTTACACGTGCTCAGTAATTTGATGAGCCCAAAAGGATGATGCTGCCCGCCTGCCTGGCATAAAAGGTAAAGCCAAAAAGCAAAATGGAATTATGTCTTTCTGAAGTGCATTTTTAATATGCCAACGAGGCGAACTGACAAACATTACTGTACCTCTATAGCCTTATATCCTTAACAGCCTAGTTAGCCTAGCCCAACTACTTGGGCTTATTTTCAGTGATGCCGCTGCCAGATCGAGATAATCTCTATTGTAAATGGCACAAAGGACATTAACTAAAAATCAATTTAAGACTATGTAGCTTAAGGTTTTTTGTTTTATTTTTAAAGAGTATTCTTACTGCTGTGTAGCTTATGAAAGTTATGGCCAATCTTGTTGATTTTATTAATGTTGTAAAGATAAACATTTTGCCGTGATGGAAAAAGTTGCAATATGCATTTTTGCGCAGTGCTTTTAATCAGCTCAAGACTTTTGGCAGAGTCAGTGCACAAAGTTGGCCAATAACTGTCTGAATGCGGTCTGTTCTTTATCCCTTTTACAGTTTGCGGCTTGTTAAACATTGGCGTTGCAGCCATTTTTGGACCACAATCCTCCCACACCGCCAGCCATGTGCAGAGCATTTGCGATAACATGGAGGTAAGTGGCGTTTCCACAGGGCAGGAAGGATGTGAAGAGATTTTTGTAAAATATTACAACCATTTACTGTTTGCACACACACACACACACACACACATACACCTATTTAGATACCGCATTTGGAGAATCGCTGGGATTACCGACTGCGCAGAGAAAGTTGCCTTGTGAATCTTTACCCACATCCTAATACGCTCTCCAAGGTAATTTGTGTCTCGTTCTTGTTGTTACTCAAGTGTATACTTCAACGTTTTGATGTTACAGGCTTATGTGGATATTGTGCGCCATTGGGGCTGGAAGACGTTCACCATCATCTATGAGAACAATGATGGCATTGTTCGCCTCCAGGAGCTACTCAAGGCCCATGGCATGACACCATTTCCAATTACAGTGCGCCAGCTCAGCGACAGCGGTGATTACAGGTAGAGTTAACCAACAAAACAAGCACTCTTCAGATGTATAGCATTGTAGCCCAAATCTTTTATTTGTAGACCACTGTTGAAACAGATTAAGAACTCGGCGGAGGCGCATATTGTGCTCGACTGTTCCACGGAGCGTATACATGAGGTGCTGAAGCAGGCACAACAAATTGGCATGATGAGTGATTATCATAGCTATTTGGTAACCTCATTGGATCTGCATACGGTTAATCTGGATGAGTTTCGCTATGGCGGTACGAATATAACCGGATTTCGTTTGATTAACGAGAAAATCGTTACGGATGTGGTGCGTCAATGGAGCATCGATGAGAAGGGCTTGCTGCGTTCGGCCAATCTAACAACTATACGCTCCGAGACGGCGCTAATGTATGATGCAGTGCATCTCTTTGCCAAGGCACTGCATGATCTGGACACATCGCAACAGATCGACATACATCCGATTAGTTGTGATGGCCAAAGCACTTGGCAGCATGGTTTCAGTTTGATCAACTACATGAAGATTGTCGAAATGAAGGGTTTAACGAATGTCATCAAGTTTGATCATCAAGGCTTTCGCACAGACTTTATGCTGGATATTGTTGAACTAACTCCCGCTGGCATACGAAAGATTGGCACCTGGAACTCCACACTGCCCGAGGGCATAAATTTCACACGAACTTTCAGCCAAAAGCAGCAGGAAATCGAAGCGAATTTAAAGAACAAAACCTTGGTTGTCACAACCATTTTGGTGGGTGTAGATATACATACTCTCGGACTCTGTTTACTAAGAGAAAGTCTTCTTTCAGAGTAATCCGTACTGCATGCGCAAGGAATCAGCTGTTCCTCTAACTGGCAACGATCAATTTGAGGGCTATGCTGTGGATCTTATACACGAGATTTCCAGATCTCTGGGCTTTAACTATAAGATACAACTAGTGCCAGATGGAAGCTATGGTAGCCTCAATAAGTTAACAGGGTAAGTTTTTCCAACAACTTATAAGGTATAAACAATTTCTAACTCTTCTCGTTAACAGCGAATGGAATGGCATGATACGTGAGCTTTTGGAGCAGCGCGCAGATCTGGCTATAGCTGATCTTACAATCACATTTGAGCGAGAACAAGCTGTTGATTTTACCACACCATTTATGAACTTGGGCGTTTCGATACTCTATCGCAAACCCATCAAACAGCCACCAAATTTGTTCTCCTTTTTATCACCTTTATCCTTGGATGTTTGGATCTATATGGCCACAGCATATTTGGGCGTTTCCGTATTGCTTTTCATCTTGGCCAAGTGCGTTTTTAATTATAGCTTTTATGAAACTAACAACTAGTTAAGCTTTTTTATTGTATTTCTAGATTCACGCCCTATGAATGGCCTGCTTATACAGATGCACATGGCGAAAAGGTTGAGAGTCAATTCACATTGCTCAACTGCATGTGGTTTGCCATTGGATCGTTAATGCAGCAAGGATGCGATTTTCTACCCAAGTATGTTAACACATATTGATTAACTGTTATGATTAACTTGAAACTTACAATTGTTGCAGGGCTCTTTCAACTCGCATGGTGGCTGGCATTTGGTGGTTCTTTACGCTTATCATGATATCCTCATACACTGCCAATTTGGCTGCCTTTTTAACCGTTGAGCGCATGGATTCGCCCATTGAGAGTGCTGAAGATTTGGCCAAGCAAACAAGGATCAAATACGGTGCACTCAAGGGTGGCAGCACAGCAGCTTTTTTTAGGGTATGTTCAGTATGCAGTTGCATAATAATAATAACTAATCGCTTTCAAATTACAGGACTCGAAAATCTCAACATATCAGCGCATGTGGTCGTTTATGGAATCGGCTCGTCCTTCGGTCTTCACGGCCAGCAACGGCGAGGGTGTGGAGCGAGTGGCCAAAGGCAAGGGCTCCTATGCCTTTCTTATGGAATCCACATCCATTGAGTATGTTACCGAGCGCAACTGTGAGCTGACCCAAGTGGGCGGCATGCTGGATACCAAAAGCTATGGCATTGCAACGCCGCCAAGTGAGTTTGAGCATTGATAAACTTCTGTAGAAAGCGCACTTTAACGGGTACTTGACTGCTTAAATTCGACATCAATATTGAATGATTTGCCTTTTACAGATTCGCCTTATCGCACTGCCATTAATAGTGTCATATTGAAGCTACAGGAGGAGGGCAAGTTGCACATACTGAAAACAAAGTGGTGGAAGGAGAAGCGTGGCGGTGGTAAATGTCGTGTGGAAACCTCAAAGTCATCATCGGCGGCCAATGAGCTTGGCCTGGCGAATGTGGGCGGTGTGTTTGTGGTACTAATGGGCGGCATGGGCGTGGCCTGTGTCATAGCTGTCTGCGAGTTTGTGTGGAAGTCACGCAAGGTTGCCGTCGAGGAGCGTCTGAGTGCCATATTGAATGAATGAGGAAAATTGTAAACCCAGGATGAATGGGTTTAGACATTGTCGCGTTTGTCAGTTTGTTCCCGAGTAAAGCCGAAATATCCAAAACTGTAGTTTAGTATATATATATATACCAGAAAAATACCTATTTTGGCAAACTGATTAAGCAAAAGATTTGGACAGATACAAAGGAACATTCAGCAGTTAAATATGTTTCTACGTTTTCAGTTATATTCGCCTAAGCTTGAGCTAAGTTGAGTGTGAGTGCAGAAGTAAAATAAACAAAAAAAACGTTTCATTAAGAAAACTTTGGAAAATTAGCAATAGTCGAAAAGTTTATACCATACATACGCACAGGTTATATGATAAACCAAAATTTCGTAATTCTATTATATATATATATATATATATACATAAACATTTATATACATATAAATATATATGACTCAATACAAGTACCGATTACAATCGAAATCGTATGCATTTATATTTGAAAGCATTTTTGGAATTGTATAATAGTTAATAAGAAGTAGCTAAATTATACATACATTTACAATAGTTACATAAATAATACATACAACATACATACATACATATATAGAGAGAGAGAAAACCTTATTATGCTCATAGAAACTAAGTTAGAGACTAGCCAAAGAGTTAATACCTTATCCTAAGTGAATTGTAACTCTAATAGTTTAAAATCATTGCCAACCCTAAGCCGCTCCCACCCCGCCCCCTTCCCCCATTTCCAGTTTCCCTTCTAGCCATAAGTATGTAAAATGTAATTTACCTTACACGCAATTTTGATGAACAATTTCATATAAATATAATTAAATAAACGAAGTTAACACCGCAAACACAATAATTTCTCGACTCTATCCCGGAATCTATCCTAGCCGAACACCTGCAACAATTTTTCCAAACTGACATTTTTACCGACGCCTAACCGCAAACTGTCAATCAGCTATCAGCCGCAGACTGTAGACCGCAATAGGGTTTTCCGCCGGCTTTTACTGCCTGCCCCAGAATATTTAATGCGCCTCTCAACGTTCCACACACACACACACACTGACACGCCTTTATGCGCTTCAATTGCTCGATTTTAATTGGCTTTACTATCCCTATACATATATCAATTCTCAAAAACAATAACCTAGCCAACTTTGCGAGTATATTTAGCTTTCACTTTTCAGTTGGCTTTCAGCAGTTCCGGCATCATGAGGTTATCGGCCTTATCCTTTGTCAAAATCCTATGTGGCTTACACTTTTACACATTTGCACCGGTTCAGGCCAATGACTTTTCCTCGTTCCTAAGTGCCAATGCGTCAGTCGGTGAGGATACGATTTATTGTGTGTGTGTTTAGGATAGTCTTAAAAACGTTACCAACGATTTCTTGCAGCGGTTGTTGTTGATTACGAGTATATGGCGATTCATCGCCAGAATATTGTGGCACACTTTGAGAAGATACTCAGTGATGTGATACGGGAGAATATGAGAAATGGTGGAATTAATGTACGCTACTTTACTTGGAATTCGGTGAAAATCAAGAAAGGTATCGGTGGCTAGATCTTGTGTTTGTTTTTAAATTAAGCTGCAAGTGTTTTATAGATTTTTTGGCTGCCATTACGGTGGCGGATTGTGAGACTACTTGGAATTTCTATAAGACCACACAGCAAACATCGATTTTACTGATTGCAATCACGGATTCCGATTGTCCACGTTTGCCATTGAATCGCGCTTTGATGGTAAGATACATTTAAGGACTTTAAATAACTCTAAGCCGCATTGCTTGCCTAACATTCCTAAAGATACCAATGGTTTCGCATGGTGATGAGTTTCCCCAGATCGTATTGGATGCCAAGGTTCAGGGTATTTTCAAATGGAAATCAGTTGTAGTATTTGTGGATCAGGCTATACGTGGGTATTCCTATGATTTTACAGAATTTTTCACATTCATATTAAACATATTCCAAGCACAGTTGAAAACAATCCCATGCTGGTCAAGTCTATTGTGCACGAGAGCACCACAAACCAAATACCACCCATATCGGTGATTCTGTACAAGATCGATGGATCGTTGCATGGCCAGCAGAAGAGAATTGCCTTGCGTAAGGCGCTGATACAGTTTGCGCCCACAAAACACGAACTGAGGCGACAACAGTTTATGGTCATATCCCAGTTCCATGAGGATATCATTGAGATAGCTGAGACACTGAGCATGTTTCATGTCAACAATCAATGGATGTTCTTTGTGCTGGACGATCCACGCAGCGGCTTTGATGCCAAAGCAGTGACCATTAATCTCGATGAGGGAGCCAATATTGCCTTTGCTTTGAATGAGACCAATTTAAATTGTGTGGACACTTTGAATTGTACAATTACGGAGGTCTCAATGGCTCTGGTCACATCCCTGTCGCGCATGATACTTGAAGAGCAATCTATCTATGGCGAAATATCCGATGAAGAATGGGAATCAATTAGGTTCACCAAGCAAGAGAAGCAGGACGAAATGTTGGAATATATGAAGGTGAGGTGTAGCTTTTGAATTTTGCTGTTACTCAAAAATAATTCTATTTGATCAGGAATATCTGAAAACTAACAGTAAATGTGCAAGTTGCGCTAAATGGCGCTTTGAAACGGCAATTACTTGGGGAAAGAGTCAGGAGAATCGCAAATTTCGTTCGGGTAAGAACGCGAAAAAGTCTTTTGTTACAGTTTTAGAGTCACTTACCTTTTAAATTTCTTTGTAGCACCGACACGCGATGCAAAGAATCGAAACTTTGAGTTCCTAAACATTGGCTATTGGAGTCCACTGTTGGGTTTTATATGCCATGAGCTAACCTTTCCCCACATCGATCATCACTTTAGGAACATTACTATGGATATTGTTACTGTGCATGTGAGTCTTTGAGCCAGGAATATAATTATATCATATATATTGGTTCAAATGTCTCGTAGAATCCGCCCTGGCAAATTCTGACCAAGGACAGTCGTGGTGCCATTGTCGAACACAAAGGTATTGTAATGGAAATCATCAAGGAACTGAGTCGAGCCTTGAACTTTAGTTACTATCTGCATGATGCGAGTAATCAGGTTTACGAAACTCAATTGATCCCGAGCACAAATGAAAGTGTAAGTGGGTAACACAAAAAGATAAGAGAGATTTCTGAGTTTAGAATCTCTTTTTCACAGGATGAACTAATGGGCTCGATGACCTTTCGCATTCCCTATCGTGTTGTGGAAATGGTTCAGGGCAATGAGTTCTTTATGGCTGCTGTGGCTGCCACCGTTGATGAGCCAAACAAAAAGCGTTTCAATTACACCCAACCAATAAGTGTGCAAAAGTATACGTTTATACTGCGGCAACCAGATGAAGTTAGTCGCATCTACTTGTTTACGGCTCCATTCACCAATGAGACCTGGGCAAGCTTGGCGGGCATATTAATAATCACTGCACCCATGTTGTATCTAGTTAATCGTTTGGTTCCACTGCCGGAACTACAAATAAGTGGTCTGTCAACGGTTAAAAACTGTTTCTGGTACATTTATGGAGCACTGTTGCAACAGGGTGAGTGGTATAATGGCTATCATCTAGTCTGTTTCGAATGACTGCAACTCTTTTAGGTGGCATGTATCTGCCTCGTGCGGACAGTGGCAGATTGGTGGTTGGCTTCTGGTGGATTGTCGTGATTGTGCTGGTTACTACGTATTGTGGTAATCTAGTTGCTTTTCTCACATTCCCCAAGTTTCAACCGGGCATCGATTACCTGAGTCAACTATTTGGCCACACGGAAATCAAGCAGTACGGTCTGCGCAATGGTACGTTCTTTGAGAAGTATGTGGAGACGACAACTAGGCAGGAATTTAGGCGCTTCGTTGACCGAGCTGCGATTTATAATAGCGTGCAGAATGAGAATATAGCTGCTGTGAAGCATGGCGATCGAATTAACATTGATTGGCGCATTAATTTGCAGTTGATTGTGCAGCAACACTTTGATAAGGATAAAGAGTGTAGATTCGCATTGGGCAAGGAGGATTTTGTGGATGAACAGATTGGTTTAATTGTGCCCTCGACCAGCGCCTATTTGCATTTGATCAATCAGCACTTGGGTAGGCTATTTCGCATGGGTTTCATTGATCGCTGGCACAAGACGAACCTGCCCTCGATGGACAAGTGCAACGGTAGAAATGTCCAGCGACAGATAGCCAATCACAAGGTGAACATGGATGATATGCAGGGATGTTTTATGGTGCTGCTATTTGGTATTATTTTGGCACTGTTTGTTAGCTGTATTGAATACTGGTACCACCGCTTCTTTGTTGTCAGCCGGGAGCAGAAGAACATTGATTTTGTCAATTGATAATTCACAACAGGAGACGCATTGGATTACAACTTGTGCAAAGTGTGTAAAATAAGTTGTTTAATTGTTGAAAATTACTATTATGAACATGTATTATTTTGCAATAAAAATTAGCTCAGCTTTCTTCTGTTCAAATCATTTCTGCTTGCAACTTGATCCACTTTACGCCGAGTTGGCGTTGGGGCCACGACGGCGGCCGAAGCCGAGCACAATGTTGACGAAGCGGCGATTGTACTGAATCCTGCGCTTTGCACGGCCGGTCTTCTTCTTCTTCTTTTCCTGCTTCTCAACCTTAGGGGTCTGGCCCTTGACCTTACCGGCACGCGCCAAAGAACCGTGCACTTTACCACCAATCATTGGAATGGTGATGTCCAACTCGAAAGAGCTGAGAGCTGTGACGGGTGTCTCATCGGTGAGACTGGCACCCTCGCAGTTCAGGCTGAACTCTGCGGCATCAAAGCCATGCAGCTGGGCGAGCTGGGCCTGAAATCGCAAAACATTGAGGTTAGGGGGAACGTTTGTTGTTGTCGCCGTCTCAACAGCGCGATGCGACTTACCTTAACACCAGCAATGGTGGCATCCTGGGACACCTCCAAGGTCTCAATCGACTCCAAACCACGTACGAAAAGCTGCATATTGATGTGCTCTGCAAATCGAATAAGAACCAAATTTTAATATGTCATTCACAGCCTACGCCACTGTCGCAGTACGAGCAAACACGTGTAGCACTTCGTGATGCCATTTTCACAGCCTAGCATGATGCGATGTTTGGCATTTGATGCACTACGCACTTCGCACACTGTTTGCAATACTTTTGACATTGTATTGTTGCTAAAACCTTTTAAATATCCATAAATTCAGCAAAACTTTTTGCTCACCTTGTCACTTTTATGCGGATCTATCGAAAAGAAAGAAATTAGGGTTGCAAGCGATATGTGGTATTTCACAATCGACTGAGCTAGTCGCTAGGTGACGCTTACAAGTTGCGTGCAACTCTGGGAAGTCTTGTTTATAGTACGAGTGCTGCCAGATAGGTAAATGATAAACGGCGGCAAATTCATATGATTTGAATTTTAAATTGTGCATTGCCGTAAGTATCAAACTTTATTAGAACTATAAGTTTAGTTTTTATTTAAATATACATACGTTTATATATCCCATGCAATCACTATGTAGAAAGCCCAGTCTGACTGACGCCAGACTAATCCACACATAGCGATTACCTCAATCTACGTAAAAATGGGAATTACGTTAATCCAACCAAGTTTAGTCCTGTGTCCCTTATGCATTTAATGCGTGCGCCTGCTCAGCCTTTGTATGGCTCTAAATGAGAACACAACTCAAAGAGAGTGTGGACACTTACAGCCAAAATGACCGGCGCATGGCTGTGTTATTCTACGCCATTCGAATAAATATTGCCGCATTGTTTGTCAAACAGGACTAGATTAGTAACATAAACATTCTTTCAATGGACACAAATCATAAGCCGATTTTGCAAATTTACACGAATTATCTGCAACTAATGAGTGTGGCTTAAAACGTAAAGAAGAAGGAGGCTTCAAGTTTGGGTATGTTTCTTGATCTGCAATATTGAGAAACAAATATCCGGGGACTGTAACGCATACTTTTATATGCCAAGAGGAAGTTATGCTTAGCTATTGGTTAGTTAGTTAACCAAGTACTAAAAATACAAAAGTTTAATTTAAAATTCTCAACGTGTGCAATATGAGTTGATATAAAGGATAAGCTTTGTGGCTAAATGAAATGTAATTGATACTTTGTGTTGTGTTCTGTATGTGTGTGTTTTAAGGGTCGCTGAATCGAAACTGGTTTGGCAAATGGGATTTTGTTGTGAAAACAAAATTACAAATCAATCAAAACATATTAAAATTTGAGGCTCAACTCGTATGCCCATTGAAAACAGTGCAGCCGATGAGTAAATTGAGTCAAGGGTAAGCCACAAGCACCACCCCAAAAACGATAAACCACAAACAATTGTTACCACAATAAAAACACTATTAAACAAACCATACACGGAAGCAGTCGCTGCTGATGCAGAGATAAACGATACAAAGATACAGATACTTGAGCCAAGTATTCATATCTGTATCTTTGGCGAGACCCGGTTTGTTCTGTGTCAACTTCAATTACTTGCGCTGCCTTAATCAGGGTCTGATAAGGGTAATATACATGTTCAGCCTACCTGATGTTCTGGCTGATGATGGTGATGAGAAGGGCAACGCCTATTTAAGCGCCTCATTGCTTCGCCATTGAAAAATGTGATTCGTATAAGGGGCAAGAAAGGGACGACAACAGTTCGTTGCACAAAATGGCGTTTGGTTGACTGCCTGCGCTTGGCAGAGAGCGTAGGTCCTTTAAATAGCCGCAGGATGCGCAGAGATCTGCACAGTAGCAATTTTGCATTCGACACGCATTCGACACAAGGATCAGAAACAGAAACCAGTATGAGTGATTTTAGCATTGATTATATATTGAATCGCGCTGGCGATAGATTTGTGGGCACCAATGCATCCGTTGGAATACTTCAGAGGCTGCGCGTCAATCTGCCACATCCATATCATCCGTATGCGCATTCCACACGCAGAGAGTCGGAGAGTCCAGGCGCTTCGCTGGAGGAAGCTGGACCCATGTACGATTGGCTTCAGTATACTCGTTATCATCCACCCAAGCTGCCTAGAGCTCTGCGCCAGGGTCCAGCAAAGCGCACACCGGGTCGTCTGCCAAGAATTCCCTTCACACCCGCTCAGCTGCAGTCGCTCGAGTGCGCCTACAAGCGATCCAACTATCTGAGCGCCGAGGATGCTAACAAACTGGCCGAATCCTTGGACCTAACGAATACCCGTGTTAAGATCTGGTTTCAGAATCGTCGTGCACGTGAGCGACGCGAGAAACGGGAAAAGGACGAGAGCTGCGATTCCACCATTTCATCGAATGCATCCAGTCCAGAGCCGGAGATGATTGTCATCGTTTAGTGGCAGTCAAAGAAAGATTGTTGAGTTTTGTTACTGTGTAACTTGTGATCCGGAAAATGCCTATTTTTGTAAATATTTATATTGCATTTGTGTAAAGCTAATATAAGTATATCTAATTTATTCTTAAGCATAAATAAAATAAAATATTTTTAATGAAAATTTTGCTTTTTAACTTAATTAATTAAAACTTATCTAGCATCTTTGGAGATTTGGAGATCAATAATATAATAATTATTGAGCGATTGCCAATGAACAATCTTATAATAAATGAACATAAAGAAGCTTTGTTAGAATCAGAATAACTTTGAGTTTTTGAGATAACATTGATAACAGCGTTTTTTAATCTATGTTTATATTAAGCTCTAATCTGGTTTTATACTAAACTGATGACTCCCATAGGGCTTATGCAGAATACACAAAACAAGTTAGGTAATTTGATCTTAAGTTAACATCAGTTTGACTTGATCAATTCAATTCCCACATATGGTTTAACTATGCATCCTTGCCGCCAAGGATATCACAGGATATCATGTGTGTGCTAATTATATTTAGACCACAAAACATGGGAAATTTGTGTATTATAAAATTATCAATGAAAAGAGAGAGAGAGAGGAAGAGACAGAAGGGTCTAAATGAGACACAAGAAACGGAAGGCGGGGAGTGTATGCTTAAGCCGATTCCGCAATTGTTGCTGTTTTCATGGTCAAGAATAATTTGTTTTTCCGCTTTTCCCATTGTTTGCATAAATGTGCAGCCAAAAATATCAAATTACAAATGAAACTTGCCGACAAGCAAAACGAGAGAGAGAGCGGGGGAACTAAGGACCATAACAGGATAGAAGAAAAGGCCGATGTGTATAATTTTAGGCAAATGAGTTTACGCAAAATCCTGTCCGATGTCTGCGTCTAAGCCACAGATAAGCCGATTTATCTAAGTAAGCACAAAACCGAAAGGAACAAAGTGGGCAAGAGCCAAAAGAGAGAGAAAAATGAGGAAAGGGTTTTTTTTCAATGATATGATATACATTATTGTGCAACAAATTATAATTTTTTCTTATATTTATTTTTAGTATGCCATGGATTTAGATTAAAGCCTTAACTGACTGACTATCAAATGGGTTTTATAAAATAAATAATATATATACATGATTAAAAAACAAACAAAGCGTGAAACGTTTTCATAGAAATACTTATGTTTGCACTACGATAAGATACGTGAAGCACTTTCTTGTTTAAAAACCATTTAAACATTAGACAATTGAGAATTGTTTAAGGTAAATTGCAACAGCTGTATTCGCTGATTGCAGATACTTTCATGGCAATTATCTATCTATTTGCAATTGTCATATAATTGTCAACTAATTTGTCAGGCAGCTAGCAGGGTTGAGATCGAAAGTGAAAGATAGCATGGACTTGGCATACCTTGAGCTCTGGTCATTGTGGTACGCCGCACAGAGCAAGGATCATTTGCCGCAGATGCAGTATTTCTTGGCAACGGCATCGTTTACACATAAGGAGTATTTCTGGTATGCAGTCATTCGGCTGATGCTTGGCACGTAGACATTTAGGATCTGTTGTGTGGCATTGTTCCATGAGACAGTTGCCTCGAAACGTGTTGCGGCCGGCTGTGTTTCATATCTGACCAGATAGGATTCGTATTTCGTTGCATTTGAACCGGGTATCATTTTCTGTTGCACTGCTTCAATTTGACTTAGTTTTAGTTTCTTACACTTAGCTGTCAGGTTTTTAGCTGCCAAATAGTTATTTGTGGCATCAACTAGCTGCTGGGCCATCTTCAATGCTTTGGGATCACTCACAGCCAGCTCCACGAAGTCATAACAAGTGCACCAATGCTCATCAATGCCCGCATCCTTGCAATCTCTCGTTTCGGCTACCTCGTGGAAAACACTGTGACAGCTGGGACAGCCTTCAGGACGGGTTAACTCGCTAAGAGGTGTCTCCAGTTCGAGTATGTGCCTCAATGTGGCATAAATATCATATGGAGATGTTAATCTATTTCGATTTAATTGCAAATTATGCACATATTCAGGATATTTATCCTGAAACCATTGTGGCAACCACATATACATAATCGGCATTCGTTCCTCCAGATAACCCGTCTTTAACACACGCAATTCACCGAAACGCATGCCATGATCACTGAAGAAGATCACAATTGACTTCTCAAGGACACCATTTCTTGTCAGTGTGCCCATATATTGCAATATCTTAGCATCCATCGAAGAGGGCAAAGCAAAGTTGTTGTGACTGAAGGAGTTTGTCCAGAACATGCCAAAAGAAGGTTGATCCTTGTAGGCATTGGTAAACTGCAATGCCGCATCATAGATATACTCTGCAGAATGACGACGACCCACACAGTAGGGTATATTCATATCGAATACCTTTTTCAACACTTGCTCTGCGGCCAGTGCCAAGGGACGTGCATAATAATCCGTTGGTGGCTCACGAAATCCCTTGAACAAGTAGTTGAATGTGGAATACCTGGTCCAATCCTCGGCAAAAGCTGTTGCATATCCCTGCCGCCTGTAATGCTTCCACATAAATGGACAGGCATCCAAGCCACCCACAGCTTTTGGTCGACATGCGGCTATGGCTTGCGTTAGATTGAATCCTGTGAGCACTGCCATCAAATTGGGAAACGTATTATCGCCCATCTGTATGTTACAAGACAAATAAGTAGAAGTCTTAATCATATTTATTTATGCCACTCACTTTATTATAGCCCTGCAACTCGAACCAATTCTTCTCTTTGAGATACTTGAACATCAGCGGCATTGTTCTCTTAAAGTTCATTCGGGACATTGAATCAATGCCCCAAAGCAGCACACTTGGTTTACTCTTAAAGGAGTCATTGCTTAGCATTCGTTTCGGTTGCACAAAGCTAAAGGCATCCTGTTGCAGCAACTTTTTATCCTTGAGCCGTCGGCATTCAGTTAGCACAGCACTCACATGCTGTGGAACAACAAAGTCCTGATGAAAATTACTGCAAGGCAGTAATCTGAAATTTCGTGGCATATACATAATTATTTCTTGCTGTTCTTATATGAAACTCACTTGAACTCATTGTCCACTTTGGTGGGACTTCCAGATCTCAAGATTTCCTTGTAGCAGCATGTAATGTTTACTTCATTCAAATGCAAACTATATTTGCGATTGGTTTGGTTATAGTTGAGTGTTATAAGATCCTTACTGGTATCACACTTGATGTACGTTCTCTTTTGATACGTTCTCAATACATCTGGCACAACAGGCATTCGGCACTTGGAGGTCTTGACAAAGTAATTGGCTTCAACGGCATCTTGCTCCAAACCACTTAAGGTTGTACTCCACTGTACTGTATTCAGTTGCAAAGTACTCAGCTTTGTGGTTTGTAGAGCAAGACCCTCGATTGCACTCAAATGATAGTAATAATAACAATAATAGAAAACAGTTAACAGCACGACTCCAGCAAACAAGAGATACTTGAAAGGTTTTTGAAGAACTTTTTCCTCATTCCGTGCGGCTTCTTCCGGTTTGATTAAATGATATTTCACTGTCGCCATCTACACTAAAGTTTCCTTGCTGTTCGCTCTACGATACGTTCTACCTGTTGCCCCATATCCGACTAATCACATGGCCAACTGCCGAACTGATTGCGAACGTTATCGCCAACCCATTGGCAGTTTGTTGGAAGTATATATATATGTATGTGTGCAACGCACTGATTTCTAATTCCTCTGAGAGCCCTGATACCGTGCTATCATTTTAAACACTTCAAGCATAACATTAATTACCAAGCTAATGATCATAATTTGGTTTATATTTTAATGGTTTAACTATGCTGGTTTTTTTCGGTAGTCTTTACGATGAAAGGCGATTAAGATTAACCATATATTTGTCAAGAGTTGATCCTGACTTAGCGTTTGATGCATTTTTACCTATCTTTGTCGGTTAACAAAGCCAAAATGATTCATAGCTTGATAAAGCATTTACAATATGCAATAAGTCGTATCCGATAAAAATGTTTTTGTTTATTTTATTTATGCCAATTTAACAACTCAGCTAAAGGTTCTTTTAGAAAATATATAAAAAATAAAAACTATATATGATTTCATTCGAGTATTTATAACCTTATAAATATTCATATTAATAATACATTGTGCACTTCATATCACAACTTATAACTAGTAAATATCAATATTTGTGTAATTTACTATGTTAAACGATTAATTTACAAACTATGCAATAACCAAATCTCGATCTAAACATATGCAAAACTTTTTGGCAATATTATCCTCAACACACTTGGATAATTGAGCATACGAATCCAAACGACTGATGTCTGGTACATGAATTGAGATTTCTCTTGTACTATTATTCCAATCTGTGGAGGCCTCGAAGAGAGCATTCTCTGGCTGAGCCTCATATCTAACCAGATACGAATCGTATTGCTTCACTTGCAAGCCAATTTTACGCTGCACCGACTCAATGTTTGAGAGTTTTAGGGGCTCACAGAGGTCGGTTAAATTATTTGTATTGAGGTAAGCATTTGTGGCATCTATGAGTTGTTGTACCAACTCCTTAATGTGATTGTCACTCCTTGAGTTATTCTCAAAGGTGTGGCAAGTGCACCAATGAGGATCAATGCCCGCATCCTTGCAATCTCTCGTTTCGGCTACCTCGTGGAAAACACTGTGACAGCTGGGACAGCCTTCAGGACGGGTTAACTCGCTAAGAGGTGTCTCCAGTTCGAGTATGTGCCTCAATGTGGCATAAATATCATATGGAGACGTTAATCTATTTCGATTCAATTGCAAATTATGCACATATTCAGGATATTTATCCTTAAACCATTGTGGCAACCACAAATACATGATTGGCATTCGTTCCTCAAGAAAGCCACTGTCCAAGCTTCGCAATGGCCCAAAACGCATTCCATGATCACTGAAGAAGATCACAATTGACTTTTCGAGAACGCCACTCTTTTTCAGTGTGCCCATATATTCCAATATCTTAGCATCCATTGAAGAGGGCAAAGCAAAGTTGTTGTGACTAAAGGAGTTTGTCCAGAACATGCCAAAGGTGGATTGGTTCTTGTGGACTTTTGTAAATTGTATTGCAAAATCGTAAATGTATTCGGCATAGTGACGATGACCCACACAGTAGGGTATGCTGGAGACAACAACTTTCTTAAGTTCCTTCTCAGCGGCCAGCATTAGAGGACGCGGATAATAGTCTGTTGGTGGCTTAGTAAAACCTTTCTTGTTGTAGTTAAACGTTGAGAACTTGCCCCAATCCTCAGCATAGGCGGTTATATATCCTAGTTTCTTGTATTCCTTCCACAGCAGCGGACAAGCATCCAAACCACCCACCGATTTGGGTTGACACACAGACATTGACCTTGAGTTATTAAATCCGGTCAGTATAGCCATCAAATTGGGAAATGTATTATCGCCCATCTGTAAAACAAAGTAAATGTTAGTGCGTTTCGGAAAGAAGTTGAAACAAGCAAAGTTTACCTTATTATAGCCGCGCAACTCGAACCAATTCTTCTCTTTGAGATACTTAAACATCAGCGGCATTGTTCTTTCAAAGTTCATTCGCGACATGGAATCAATGCCCCACAGCAGCACACTTGGTTTACTCTCACTGTTAACTGAACTATTGCCATTTTGTCTTCTTGGTTGCACAAAGCCAAAGGCATCATGTTGCAGCAACTTTTTGTCCTTGAGACGACGGCATTCAGTTAGCGCAGCATCCACATGCTGTGGAACAACAAAGTTCTGATGAAAATTACTACATGGCAGCAATCTACAATTATGAATGAATTAAAATCGTTTGGCTTTCATTTTCGTGGCATACATACTTATACTTATTATCTGCCTGATCTCCAGTTCCAAAGCGTTGTATTTTTCGATAGCAGCACTTGATTTTGGGATCATTCATGTGAAGCTTGTAACGTCCCAGCTTATCATCATAGTCGACCGATATCAAGACCTTACTCGCATCGCATGTTTCGTACAAGGTCTTCTTATAAATCTTCAGCACATCCTTTGTAAAGGGATTCAGGGCAGGCATGCGACAATGTGAGGTGTATACAAAATAGTTATCCAGTATGTTCGGACCTATGGGAAAAACAAAGAAAAATACATTTTATTAGACATATGCAGCTTATAGATTAGTTATATTTACCCAAGGTTATATTTGGAGTTGTTGCACGATATATTTGTGCTGCTTCTGTTTCAATTTCAAACTCCAGCGTTGACCCCGTTGGCTCCAAGGCAAACTCCTCAACGACTATATGTTCCTGGCGAATCGTCCAGTTGTTGGGCAAGGAACTTGTGCTCGAGGATGCCTTACTATCACAGACAGGCCAATTGCTATAGCAAACAATTAATAGAAATGTGCCACATATTGCACCGAGCTTAAGAAACCTATATACAGCTACAGTTCTCTCGCCGGATAGTGTCACATCCGTTTGTATAAGTTGATACTTAATTTTTGACATATCGCCTATTGTGGTTTTTCATGAGCTCCGATCGCGATGACTTCGCACATGAAACTGCTAGTTTCATAATCAACTCTGCATGTTCCTAAGCGTTCTCTAGTTTGTTTCGACTTCATATTCAAGTATTTATCGCGCTGCACGCTGCTCACTCAATACTGTGAACATGACTTAAGTATACAAATATGAGATTGTTGCCCCTGATGCCGCTGCCATTGTTTGACACATACATACTACTGTTAATGCTATGCATGTTATTTGATAAAACTTTTTAAACTTCAACTTTTGCCAAAGCATCACTGGTATAAGAAATTATATATTATATTATTATATAGACAAGAAATCAATGCCACAACACGTGAGTTTGACTTAAGATAAATAAACCAACTGATAACTAAAAAACTAACCAAGCCATAAATAACAAAATATATATACATACACTTGCAAAGTGAAGTTCATTAGCTAACATCACTATGCATTACACTTAAAGATTCATTTATGTAAATGGCTTAACAATAGTACCCGCTAGAAATACAATACCAATGCCAGTAATGACTCTTAATGACTCTTCAGTAGTTGTAAGCTTGATCATGCTGCTTAAAATAGCAAACAGTCATTAAAATAACTTGATTGTCTTAGCAGAGGCAAGCAAAAAGATTTGAACCTATCCGGTGATTATGAATATACATACAAACAATCAAATTGCACTGACTAAGCAGTCAATTAAATATAAATAATAATTAATAGTTTCAATTTGCATACAATGATAGATTAGTTTGTTGCTGGCACTACTCAATGAAAGTGTTTTTGGAGTTTTGTTTTTTGGCTTTAACCATTTTATTTTAAACTAAATGCATTTCAATGCCAAGTTGGTTCATTTGAATACAAAATTTTGTCTACCAATCAGTCAAAACTGTTAAAGATACAATTTTATAGGGAAAAATACCATTTTGTTAATTGTTTTTTTTTTGCATGTTATTTTGTTTTTGTTGTTGTTGTTGTTGTTTTATTTCAATAATTTAAGTCATTTAAAAATGTACATATACAATATAATATACGTATACTTTTTATAACACAAGTATACACACAAAACTTCATAAATCATAAATAATAAAATAAAAATGTTCATGAAACGCATTACAAATACTACGCACATATTTATATTGTTGAATATGCTTTTTAAAGAGTGTACGCAGGCTACTTCGACTGGCTGTGACCAAAAAGTTCCTAAGTTCCAGTCGAGATGAGCCTAGTATAAAAAAATGCGTGCATATTCAAAAAGAACACACACGCACACTACACACCACACACGCACACATTATATCATTTAATTTTCGTTTTCTTGCTTTTCAGTTTCAGTTTTTAGCTATAGCATAATACAATATGTTATATAGTTTTGTAATATTCTTTTCATACTTTTTTTCCTTTCTTTTCTTTTTTATCTACTTTATATCTGTATTTTAACTTGTTTCTGTTTCATTCTACTACACTTTATTTCAATTCTACTGTGGGTGAGTTGTTTTCTTTTTTACGTTTTGTTTTGTTGTTGGTAGGTTGGGTTGCCTTTGCTGAATACAAATTCATTGCCTAATACATAAGTTGATGCCAATCACTCCATATTCATGGTTGAGTTGACAAAATTGCTCATAACAAATTCTAATACATATGTTTGATAATAATTCTCATTCAACGACTGTTCTTCTTTATCTCTGTAGCTTTCACTCTACCGCTCTCTCTCTCTCTCTCTCTCCCTTGCATTCTCCCACTTGTCATTCTCTCTCTTTGAAACACACAAATGTCATATAGTTTAATCAATCACTATATCTACTACTTCTACCCGCATCGCACACGCCCCCCAATTCGGTTCACTGCTTTATGAATGAAAGATTTCCACATAATTCGCTGGATATAAGCCCACACGTCCATTCATGCGTCCCTTGCACCAGCCCTGCTCATCCTCATCCTCCAGTTTCTCGAAAACCTCGCCTGATAAATTAGATAATAGAGATATAGATTGAGTAACATTCACTTGTCATGTATCGTACGCTATCGATACATTTAGATATATATATATAAAAGCACAAACCTTGCTTGAATGTGAGCTCGTCACTTTCAGCGCCATCGTAGTCATATAAGGCCTTCACGGGCACA
Organism: Scaptomyza caliginosa; assembly: GCA_035044725.1. Lineage (NCBI taxonomy): Eukaryota > Metazoa > Arthropoda > Insecta > Diptera > Drosophilidae > Scaptomyza > Scaptomyza caliginosa. Next base: position 172,747 of record JAWNNR010000467.1, read on the forward strand.
CCCGGCTCCCCGTTATCTACCAGCACATTGTCGGCCTCATCCCATTCCTCTTCCTCGTCGAATGGATTGGCTTCCACTTTGCCGTTGCCGTTGCCATTGCTGGTGTGTTGTGTGTTGTGTGGGGTGCATGCAAATTGAAATCAATTAGTTCAATGTAAACAATGTAAAAGTGCTCTCGAGCTGGACAATGAACGACTAATTGATACCCTTGTCATGCTATTTTCATTGTCTATATACAAGTGTACATTCAAGTTTCCTAAAGTTTGCCCTAAGTTGCCTTTATGAAGCTTAAAAAAACATTGCTAAGATAGACTAACATATACAAATAGATTCAATTGAGAAATCCTTGCTGATTTACTAACAGCAATGTGTTTGCACTCAACTACGATTGTTACGGGGTATAATGAGCAATGAATAGCAGACAGGCATTATGAGCGTTAGTTGACCAGTCGAGTGTAATCGAAAAGCAACAATACAATTCACAAAAACAGTTTGTTACTGGTTACAAAACTTACGTTACGCTCGAATTACGATTCGATGCCGCCGCTGCCGTCGCTGCGGCTGCTGTTGTTGCTGTTGTCGCAGCGCCGACGGCGGCGGATGTTGTCGACACCGTTGATTTGGCTTCAACTGTTGTGGCAGAGGTTTGATTTAATTGTTGTTCATTCTGGCTATTCCGTCCGCTCGCTTTACTATTAACGCTCGCGTTCTTCTTTAGACTATTTGTTGAAGGGTATTCCTGTGTGCGGTTAAAAAAAACAAACAGCAATTAATTCCATGTTATTAGTTATTAAATACCGTTGAGACTTACGTGCACATCCTCAGCAACGGGTCGCTGATTGATGAGCGTTATGGGTGCGGCTGGTAGCGCTTCTTTTGATTTGTTACCCTTGGCTATGTCACGGAACTCCTCCGTGTATTCCTGCAATAGAATTAGTATTGTGTGTAATTAACACATGATTTGATTAACTTGAAACTGCCACAAACTCACCACAAATGCAGGCCAATTCATAGCCATGTTAATGCCATGGTTGTTTGACCACCATTTCAAGTCCTTTTGTTGGTCCGCATTGTTGATTGTATGATAGAATTCCTCATAGATTTGGGGCAGGCTGTGAAGAGAGGGAGAGAACGATTAAGATTATACAATATTAACAATCAATTTGCTTACCTTTGCACTTTGGTCGGATCGAGAGATGCGTGCACATTGAATAGAACATCTTTAAAGAATTGCAATCGTGTCTTCTCCATGTTTTGGCACTTCTCAAATACGGATGTCATATCCTCAATGTAAACGGAATTATATTTGGTTATTTCACTAATGGCCTGCTCATATTTCTCGCGGCACTTTTGCACTTGATCTTTGGTCTTTTGCACGCGATCGTGCATCTTCTTCACCTGCAATACAATACAACAAAACGAATGTAGTTAAACAAAGCAAAAGCCATACAAATGTCTGTCTATCAATAACGTACCTGATCGGGTGACAGTGAGCTATCCGCATTGGCGTTGCGCTCTTGATTGGTGGCGCTGCGTTCCGTTTTGCATGCTGAATGATAATCGGCTTTGGCCTTCTCCACTTTGGCCAATAACTTGGCCCACGGTTTCTGTGCCTTCTTGAACAGATCCTCCATATCTTTGCGCTCCTTAATCTGCATGAGCGTGTGATGATAGTTATCCTTTTGCCAGGTCTTTATCTGACTGTTGACATCGTTGCACAGATTATCCTTTATCTTCATATGTACATCGGACAAACGTTCCGATTCCGTTAAGACACCCTTCCATGCCGCCTCTGTCGTCCCATATTCCGGCCCTGTAAAGTATATAAAAACATTTGTTAGTCAAACCACATGTATCTTTGGGGTTCTAATAGCGTAAATCTGTTTTAATCAAATCGTAATTTATTGACTATCAACCTAGTCACATCTTATAGACATATAGTTGGTAATTATGTGTCATTATTAAAAGATTTCTTTCAAGCACTTTGTCGTTGCTGATGTCATCCGCCTGCTAAACGCTTCTCTCTCTCTTGACGGGCCTTTTTATCTAATCAGTTCAACAATGTGATAGTCTTAGTTCGTGTGTGTTGGGTGTGTGTTAGCGTGTGTGAGGCACATATTTTTTTGGCATGTGCTAAACAAATAGAAATTATCAAGAAAACAAGAAGGAAAACCGTAATAAAGTTTCTATAAACGAGATGACTTCCCATTTAATAATTGTAAATTGGGAATGCACGAAACTCGATTTCTCGCTTGACCATTTTAACTAACGGGCCACTCAACTTATTCTCAATTGGCACCCACCACACACACACACACACACACATCAAAGACATATTGAGGAGCTTAGCACAGAAAGAATAAACACGTTCTATATATTATTGGTGTTTTCGCGCTCATCGCATTGATTTTTGAAACCATTTTGCGCGACGCTTTGGTGCCGGTTTTTAAGTATTTTCTACTCTTGTCAATTGGTCGGTTGGCTGGTTGAGTGGGTCTTCGTGCCCCTCCCCCCTTCGTTTACCCCATTGCCCGGTGCTGATAACTCGGGGTAGACGCAACTAGGCAAATAAAATACTAGAAGCAGCTTTGTACACTGGCAAAAAATAAGAAGCAGCAAGAAAATAGTTGAAGATATAATAAGCAAAAGCTTAGCTTGCAGAGTATTTTGTAGTAAGAAAGTAAGTAGGAAATTTCTTTAAGTGTACTTGCACTAACTGTCTACTACTATTTACTATCGTTCGTCCGTTCGTCTTGCTTACTGTGAAAGTGGACAGCCAACCGTAAGCAAAGGCGATGGCGGTGGGCATTACAACAACAACATATGCTCTCAATTTCAAGCAAGACAACAACAAAACAACAACGCACACTGTCACGCAAATTGTGCCAAAAATGGCTGAAATCGGAGCAGTGACATTTTTTTTGTTTGTTGCTTTTTTACAAACATATATAGGGCAATACGACATTCCAATTGCATAGCCAAAAAAAGAGAGGTAAAGAAAAGTTTTGCTTACAACTTATTACTGGATTGGAAAAGCTTTTGAAATAGCGAAAGAGTTTTTATTTACAAGTCGTAGTTGAACATAATGTAGAAATAGACATTTTTCAAGTACTTTTGTGCTTTTTACTAATGATCAAATATATTCTGCTGATTAACTAACTAACTGACTAATAGATTAAAAGCAAAGATCAAATGTTGTATGATGAAAAGAAAATACTAAGTTGTGTTATTGTATTAAGTATTAGTTAAAAAAAAGTATTTTTTTACTATGTCATTCCATTTACTTTAATTTTCTTAACTTAGCGTTCTCGTTTATTAAAAAATATATATATTTAAATGTACTATCTAACTGAGGCAAAGATAGTTAGTCAAGTTGAGGTCACATTGTATTTTTAACACCTGACCTCTACTACACTGGCTTTTGGTACGTTTTTCTGTTGTTTTTAACCACAGTGCGACAACGCTGGAGATGACAACAACAGGTAAAAAAAAGAGGAATAGGAAGAAAAAGTGCCAACAAAAAAGCCCATTAATAGCTTAAGCCACTTATCGCACAACAACAAATTGAGAACAATGCGCAGTAGTATGATGTACACGAAATGTGGCAAATAAGAAGCAGAGCAGAGTGTGTTGTCAGGCCGCAAAACGATGATTCTGACGTTGGCAACGGGTCAACGTGGTTGTTGTTGCTGCTGTTGTTGTTATTGATGCTTCATTGGGCCGTTGAGCAGGCGTGAATGAATGTGTAAACAAATAACACGGTTAACACACGCATTCACACACAATAACATACATATTAAGCATTAAGTTTATAGTGTTTCTTTAGGTATTTGCTTTGAACATATATTTAAGAGTTGCCATTCGCTTACCTTTCTCAATGAGTTCACCCCATTTCTTGGACCAGGTTCGCAAACTTTTTGCATATCCCTTCTCAATATCGGCGCGCTCCTGAATCAGTTGCTGTAGGTCATTGCAGAGTCTGTGCAGGGTTGCCCAAACATTATGAGAGAATGAGCAATAAGAAGAGCGAGAGAGCAATAGAGAGAGTAAAACTGGTTATTTGATTGTTTTTGTAAAGTTGTGTTCACTTTTATTATTGCTGGCAATGACCCAACATTGTTGTTTATTTATTTACTTTGTTTGTTGTAGGTATTTTTTACTCACTTGTAGCTATCTTCAATGCGTTTGGTGGTTCGTTTATAATTGCCAGGCTCCCAGAAGGAATCACTTCCAGCCTGCAGAAGCTGATCATCGCTGTGGTGGGACATTTCCTGTTAAGCACAAAAAAAAACAACAAAAAATATATAGACACACATTAATTACCCAAGCAACAAGTGGTTTTGAATTCTCTTTGTAGCAGGTAACAAAAATCTGCATGCCAAAAATGACGCAGCTTAAAATACTCATCGCAGACACAAAACCAGCTTAGAACCTGATATGCAAACAATTTTGCTACTAACAAATTCATTGGCTAGCTAGGCATTAAAATGCACCACCCATCGATAAGACAAGAAATGCATGAAAGAACTGCTTACTTTGGTATGCTGAAAGTTGCATACCCTTCGTAAAGAGTGCACAAAAGTGCGAACACAAAAAATAAACATAAATATATTAATATTATCTCAATTAGTATCAGCTGCAAAGTCAATATAGACAGTTATGTAAATATGCAAACTACTTTCGTACACTTAACTGTTTGATAACGAGTAATTGATAAAAATGTTAATGAATTTAAAGCTTTGGATTTCTGATCGCACACAACGACAAGGGATCAACAAAAACCACCTATTTTTCAGTTTATACACCTGTTCTTATGATATCATACGATAACATTGCAGTTAGTTTTAGCGAACATTCAAATTTAGCACACAAATTGACAATTTCTCAATTAATAATCGCAACACATAAATCAATGCCACTGACTCGATGGCAATAAATTTAATTGCTTACCGAATTCGAACTCGAATTCAAATTGAGTAGCTAGACAATTGTCTAACTTTTGAGCTGTGTGACCTGCTTTTAATAAGAACATATCGATAACAGTTGTGTGTGTTCTGTGTATATAGTAGAATTGGGAACATTCCTATCACACTTATCGCCTAGTTGACGCAATGCATTAAAACTTTTTGTACTCTCAATGAAGTTTTAAGGGCGGTGTCAACGAAAAGAAAATAAAAAAGCCCATCAGCTGTTTGTAAACAATGCATAGGTTGGGTATATGCACAGATACATGTGCATTGCTTGTACACGCACACACAAATGTTATCAATGGCAGCAGGAATGCAGACTGGCATACGGTCACTGACTGCCGGCATTTGCTGCCATTCGCCCCAGCAGCGCCCCTCAATAAGCAACAATGTATGTACGTGTGCGTGCGTGCGGTTCATGTATATGAAATGCGAATGGCAACTGGGCGGCTGGATCAAGCTTTATTTTACTTTGCTTATGACATCGTCATCAAGCGATATGGCATCGATGTCCGTCATCGCGCTTACGGTGTATTATATTCATTTGATGTGGTTGCTATTGTATTGCTTTTCGTATTGCTATTAATATCTGCATGCAAATCATACATATATATATATATACATAAAAGTTTAACTGCATGCAGTCATAACTACTTATTTAGCATTGTACACGTTATGAGACTTTGATTTCTCGTATTCAAGTTGTTTATTTATTTGGTGCTGGTTGTTGTTGTTGTTTTTGCAGCACTTGCAGATGCTTTAGATTGGAGTGGTTTTTGTTGCTGTTGTTGTCGTCGCGGTCAGTTAAGTAGAAATTTTGAACAGAAAGTTTACAAACTGGTTGACGCATACTTCGCATATTTGTCGAGATAGATAAGCAGGCGGAGAGCAACAACAAACCAAAAACACACACTTGCACACACAGGCAGGTAGTCTAAGCACACACACATACACACACTCACACAAACAGTAGAGTCGTCCAAAAAGATAAGGCCTGAAGAAACTCGTTTATCTGGCCCCTAAGATTGAAAATCTTACGTATTTAAAACAAATATTTGCACCTGTATCTAGTTAAGCTTACATAAGTTCTAAAACACACACATATTTCCAAGCAATTTAACGTTTTGTTTAAAAAAACATTCACATAAACAGGCACACACACAGGCGCACCTAATTTGTTTCCTTTTTTTTTGCACTAATTCAGCGCGCAGCTCAGTGAAGAACACTTTACTCACACACTAGCAAAAAGTTAGACCTACACACACACACACACACACATACAAATAAACACACACGCATTTAAAAATTCCGCTACACAATTCCCGCACACCCGTTGTCCGCACCCAGAAAACGAAACGCGTTCATACAAAATTCTATGTAATGTTCTTATTGCTGTTTGCGTTGTTGTTGCTGCGGCCACATTTGCCACATATAGTTTTTCGAGTGATATTTGATATTTTGCATATTATGGCACAACACTTTGATTATGCTTTCGTTGCCGTGTCGTTTAATTAAGACATACCAAAAAACAAAATAGCCGTAAAAAGCACTACAACAACTTGCGTGTGTGTCTGAAATCGCCAACTAAAAAAAACTAGCAGGGCTGGCAAGCAACAACTTGATTGTGAGCTGGCGAGGGCTGCCATAGCTAGTGGTTCATTGTGGCGGAATATAAGTTCATGTGCGGGGATGACACCTGTTTGTTATAAATACCAAGGAAAAATACACGAAATCAAGTGTTTATTAAATTGTTCAGCCTACTGCGCGTTTAAAAATATTATTTTAAGATTTTGTTTGAAATTTTACTTCTGAATTTTTTTTTTAGCAAATGTGAATATCCACATTTTAAAGTGAAAACCGGCAAAAGAAGTTTGTATATTTCTTTAATTCAAGCTAAGGTCACACTGTAAACTCATTTGTAGTTTTGATTGAAAAAAATCGTGTTAATGCAAATAAATTAAACAAAAACTTACATTGGGTTGAACAATTTCTAGAGCAGCTCTTAACAATTTAGCTAACGTCATACGCCAAACAATTGTTATATTATTATTCGTTTTTACCACATTCATATCAGATTTCGGCAAAACTATACAAAATATTTAACAAATAAATTTATTCAATTGACAATAAATTCAAGGAACCTCCTCCCTTGCCACATACGACAACATAAACTCTAATTTCTTAACTAATTGGCTTAACTTATTGCGATTCAATTCCACGCTGCCGTTGCTCAAAGCAAATAACTTCTGAAACGCAGCTTCCTCGGGATTCTGTCTTTTACTAAGCGCTTTCGATTGTCTCAGCAAGTGGAGAATATCGCTTAATGCTGCCAATTTGTGTTGCCTGGTGGACATGAGTTGCCGCGCATCCTGCTGCAGCTGTTCACGACTCTCCACAAGGAAACTGGTGCCGGCACCAGCTGGTGTATTTCCTGTGGTACATGCCTCCATCTCTACAGAGATTATCGCATCCTCTGCATCGTCATAGTTGGTATTGTATTTCAGTGTCGCACTGAGATTCACTAGGTGAGCAACTGACTCGCTGGGATTTGTTCGTTGTTCGCCGTTGAAGAAACGTGCAACGCAAGCATAGGCACTGAGGATGTTCCACAGATTATAGTGCAGGCAGGGTGAAGGTGTTTTCTTGCATATTTCTGAAAACTTGGCAATGTTCTCTTCTATTTGTGGCATATCTTCCTTGGTTTCGTTTAGTACTACAATCTTGGAATTCTTTGACCACCAGGGCTTGTAGTCTGGCATTAGTTTCATTATGTCACCGCTGGCAATTAATTTCTGGAATTCCTCTTGCTCCTCTGGTGTTAATCTGCTCCAGACTTCATCTGCATCATTTATGTCAATTCCCTTAAGACGCGCTGCAATATCAATCACCTCCTCTGTTTCGTCTACAAAGGACTGCTCTGTGGCATCAGCTACCTCCTCTTCCTCCTCCTCCTCACCCTCGCTTTGCCCTGCGACTGCTTCATCGTCGGAATCCAAAGGATTATCAAGTCCATCCGCATCAAAATCCGCCGGCTTGAAACCGGCATCTGTTTCGCGCATACGCTTCAGGATGTCATATATTTTACGCATATTCTGCTGACTCTCCTGTGTTTTTGTGGCACTAGCCAATTCCTCTTGAATACAAGATTTAAAAAACTCCTCGGAGCATTTCAAATGTTCCTTTGATTTGTAGCAACCCACACTGCAATAAATTGCATTGCATTTGGGGCAAGTGTATTTAAAGGGCACTGCCTTACAGCTGCAATTGAAGACCATGTAAATAAAAAAAAAAGGACCGTCAGCTATGTACTTACAAATGACAATATTCTATTGTTTCAGACATTCTAAACAAATTAAGAAACGCGTCTTTGCCAAACTGCTAGCCAAACAACAATGCCGCTTCCATATGATTACGCAGTGTTGCCAGCTAACTGAGTTTTTTTCACTTCACTTTGAATGGCAATTTTGATAACATATTCACTACAGCAAAAAAATACTTAATGTGCTATAACCAAAATTAACAACCACTTAATTAATTAACTAACCTAAGTAACTTGATATATTTGTAATTATATATATTATTTTACGGCCAATTACTTAAAATCAATACGCACGCCTGACAACTCTTGTAAATATTTTATATACGGCAACTCTATGCGGTGTGACAGCTGCGAATCAAACTGTATTATAAAAACAGAACGTGTTCCGTTTTCAAGCGAGATCAACGTCGTGTGCTCGTTTATCGTGGTCGTGCGGAGAGTTTTTTCCTGATAGTGGTACGAAATGTCAACAACAACAACCAGTGCTGTTAACGGCAATCACTATGAGCAATTGCATCAAGGACGCACTAAGATGTACAAGTCAAAGGTGGATGTTGTCCTAGGCGCCCAATGGGGTGACGAAGGCAAAGGCAAGGTGGTCGACATGCTTGCCTCCGAGGTGGACATTGTCTGCAGGTGTCAGGTAAGCAACGCATCAAGCCAATAAAAAAAAATTGTGTTGGTATAAGAAAAATTAAAAGAAAAACACACGATTGATAACAGCACGAGGCAATTATCCTTGTGTCAAGGACATGGCCTGTGCTTGAGGTTCGTTGACGCCGACGCCGTCACTTCTCAGAAATGAATCCTTGCGCGATTTTAATCACTTATTGCAGCAGCATCTGCGAAATATACAAACAGATACACCTATTTTCAACAGATTTAGCTATTATCGCCGCAACTGGCGACCGCATGCTTTGCTTTTTCACTCGTATATACATATACATACGTGTACGCTTGTATGTATATCAACCGTGAATGTAGCGGGTGTGTGTGCGTGTGAGCGGTGTTTTTCGTTGTGTATGTAACAATGCTGCTCGCATTTAAAGCTAAAACAAGCCAAATTGGCAAATTTTAATTGCAGGCGAAAACTGCAACTTACTAAGCAAACACTATTAAATATTTCTTGTGAACTAAATAAATATACTGATACAGGCCATCAATAGGTTTGTTTATAGCCGTTCACATTCAATAGCCAAACGATCAGCACTATGTGTGTTTGAATGTGTGTGTGCGCTCAGTCAGTCAGTCTGCCAACGTCTGCTGCTGCCTCAGCATATTCGTCACTCGTTCTATTCGGCTTGTGTGTTCCCTCTTTTCTATAGCTAGTATATGTATATATGTATGGATGTACACACTTGGGCACATATACTATGTATGTAAAATGTACACATTTGCTTTGCTCAGCAAAACAACGCCAGCGTTTACATAACCCAGCCATTGTGAATGTCCCGCGTAGTATTTAAAAACAAAAAAAAAAACGTCATTGTGTGTATATACAAAACTAACCATATACCCATATGTATGTGCTATATACATACATATGTGTATTAAGTCATCTAAGCATTTCACAAACTGTACTCGCAATTTCAATTGTGTTTGTTTTCGCAAAACAATGATCTGCCGCCTATTTTGCCATTTTCACAATTTCTAAGAATTGCGTGTGGCACTGCAGATTGTTGGCCCTTTCTAAGCAACTTGTTGATTTCCTTTCTTGGTTTAACATAGACAGTTCAATGAACGAATTCTATTTCATACAGTTCCCTTTAAGCACACACACGCACACATTGATAATAATATCAGTATCATCCATTTTTTTTCGTTTTCCTACATTGTTATCAGTTGGATTCTTATGTAATTCACAGCGAGTTGAACAGATTTGTTTCATTATCTGACTCATAAAGCACACGCCTCCGTTTTGTTTTATTTCGTACTTTTTTTCTTTCTTGTTTTTCATATATTGCGCAGCGAAAGTAGCTTGAACATGAAACTAGAATATTTAAGCAAAAGTTTCTGCTACAATCTTATCAACAGAAAATGCAACCATATTTGATTATCTTGTTGACGTATGGTTCCAGAACTATTTTTGTTTTTCTGATGTTTTTGTTTCAACGGATTTTTGCATATTAGAAGAGATTACCGCATACCAAAACGAAAATTTGTACAGTTGCCAGTTTTCTTTCGCTTTTCTTTTATCACATTTTTGATACATTTTGTCTTCGTTATTTTTTTTTTGTTGATATTTATTCGTTTCGAGTATACAAAGTAGTTGTCCAATTTGTTGGCTTGATACGTATTTATTTGTTATTTAATACTTGCTGTTCAACAATATTTATTTATTTATCCCAAGCGTTTTAAACAACAATAATACACTTGTTAATTTTGTATATAAACAACAAAAGCTCTCTCTCTCTCTCTCATATAAAATGTTATAGATATATTTTTTCTTCTATTCAGTTTTGATTTTACTTATCTAATTGTCTACTTTTCTTAACACTTTTCAGGGCGGCAATAACGCTGGACACACTGTGGTTGCAAATGGCACCGAATTCGATTTTCATCTTTTGCCCAGCGGTGTGGTGAACGAGAAATGCATTTCGGTCATTGGTAAGTGTGTGGAATCGGTAATGCCGGAGTAATGCATGAATCATGAAAGAAGAGTCAGTGCAAGTTATTAAAGCAAGCAAATATCTTTTTCAAAATGAATATTTCTCAATGAATGTAAGCATCTTTTTTCTTTCTTACTTGCTATTTGAAAACAACATACGTATATCTTAATATATATATTTAGTGAATTTGTTTTTAGCTTTGTTTTTCTTGTTTCTGCTTCTAGCTGTTAAAAGTGAAATTGAGCGTATATAAACGAAAAAGTATTATATATAATAGGTATATGTGTAGTATATATATATAGAGACATTTTGTTGGCATAACTTAATGCAACATTGACATTGGCTTTTGCGGTCAGTTGATTTTAGTATTTGGCTTTGACATCTGACCAAGATAAAGGCTATTTGCTGTCTATTTGCGTTTTATCTCTAGGCCTTTTTAGCATTCTGACAAATTTCAACAATTAGTAGCACATCGATTCCCGTTCCCGTTTTTGTTCTCGTATATATTGACGTCATTATTTTGAGGGTAGGAAAAAGTTATCTTTGTTATTCTCTCGCTTTAGACTGTTGCCTGCAACAGGGGCAAGGTCATTGCCAAAGCATAAACTTTCTTTCTTTACTTACTTGGTTTGTTGCTTAAAGTTTAATCGATGTTGTTTCCCTTTTTGGTTTGGGTTGTCACAACAAGTTCCATTTGCCTGTCATCGCTTGTCACAAGACTAATTTATGAGATAATCACAATCTCGCACCAATACCAATACATGTAGCAAAACTTAACAAAAGCATTGTGTGTGTGTGTGTGTGTGTGTAGTGTGCTTTTTTGCAATTTAGATATTACGTTCCAGGGTTAAGCAAACAAAAGCTTACATACAAACACACACACACACATAATCGTGAATATATATGGAAAATTATTCTAATCAAGCAATTAACTTATTATTTAGTCGATTATACTATAACAACAACAATAAAGTTGAATGTGTCTCGCGTGCTTCATTCAACTTTATAAACCTGAAATACGTTTCGAAAATAAAAAAACGCATTAATATTGTAGCTACAAAGTTGCCAGACATGCAACAACTAGAAAGATTTTCACAAGTATCTAGCAGAAAGAAGAAGAAAATCAGATATGGTGCAAAACAGCTGATGCACGTGTTTTTATGGTTTGTTATAAAACATTTCTGAATACCCCACAAATTGATAAGATATAGTGTGCTTAAAGTTTTATATTTTCTTTGTTGCAGTGTTCTTAGTAAACTGAATCATATAAAGTAGAGATAACGCTGGTGGGTTTGTTGAGAATAATCTGAAACTGACCGACTTCTTAGGGAACCATGACACATTGAATATATGTATAAAAGAAAAAAGAAATCAACCACATTTAAAACCAATATTAATAATATTCGTTACTATTTAAAGGCAATGGCGTGGTTATTCACTTGCCCTCGCTATTCGATGAGGTGCTAAAGAATGAAGCCAAGGGATTGACACATTTGGAGAATCGTTTAATTATCTCGGATCGTGCGCACTTGGTCTTTGATTTCCATCAACATGTTGATGGCATGCAGGAGGCGGAAAAGGGTGGCAAATCGCTTGGAACCACTAAGAAGGGCATTGGTCCGGCCTACTCCAGCAAGGCCACGCGCAACGGCATACGCGTGGGTGAATTGCTGGGCGACTTTAACTTGTTCAGCGAGAAGTAAGTATCCGTATTTAAACGCTATGATTCCACCGAACTAACTGTCTTTTTATGTTTGCTACAGATTTAGATCGATTGTGAACACACATTTGCGATTGTTCCCATCGATCAAGGTGGATGTCGATGCGGAATTGGCACGTTACAAGGATTATGTGGAGAAGATACGTCCGTATGTAAAGGATACGATTTGTTTCCTGCACACAGCGCTGCGCAATGGCAAGACCATTCTGGTTGAAGGTGCCAATGCAGCGATGTTGGACATTGATTTCGGCACATATCCGTATGTGACGAGCAGCAATTGCAGCATTGGTGGTGTACTCACCGGTCTGGGTTTGCCGCCGCAAACGATTGGCGAGGTCATTGGCGTTGTCAAGGCGTACACGACACGTGTGGGTGATGGTCCCTTCCCCACGGAGCAGTTGAATGTAAGCGAATACGCCCCCAAGCTATTCGTAAATAACACTAAATTGTTTTTGTCCTTTGTAAACAGGAAGTTGGCGAGCTGTTGCAGACGCGTGGCTTTGAGGTGGGTGTGACCACGAAGCGCAAGCGTCGTTGTGGCTGGTTGGACATCCCGCTGCTTAAATACACATCGCTGGTTAATGGCTACACTTGCATTTGCATTACGAAACTGGATATTCTGGATACCATGGCCGAAATCAAGGTGGGCGTCAGCTATAAGCGCAGCAATGGCGACAAGCTAGACCATTTCCCGGGTACCATCAGCGAATTGGGTGGCATTGAGGTGGAGTACGCCGTTTTGCCCGGCTGGCAGACGTCAACGGAGGATGTGCGCAACTTTAAGGAGCTGCCGCAGAATGCACAAAACTATGTTCGTTTCTTGGAGAGCCAATTGAGCGTTCCTGTGCGCTGGGTGGGCGTTGGTAAAGGCCGTGAATCTATAATTAATGTACACTAGCTAGCCATACACACACACTCACACATACAATCACACATATACCCATGCAAGCCAGAGAGACGGAGATGCGCTATAAATCCATTTAATCCATTATGCAAGAGAGTTGCAGCACTTTGTGTGTGTGCCAACTGGGCGTTTAAACTATCCTAACCACAAACAAACTTACCCGTAAAGTAATATTCCGACTAAATGTATATCTACTACAACAATTTGGACACAAATTTTTAGCCTATTGCTTTTTTAAGTTATAATTTATAGATTTTTGATGATAAACACACACAACATTATGATTCTGTTTTGTAACTGCACGTACTTAGTATTTAAGATCGTCAAAGTGCAGTTGAATTTTTTCAATTTTTATATAGTATGCTCAAAAGTGAAACATATATTTTTATTGTACAATAACTAATTAACGTTGATTTAATATTTAAATACAACATTGTGCTTTGATTTGTAATCTATATATATATATATATATTCTTTTTTTAATGAATATTTGGTCCCACGTCAATCGCATTTGTTTGTCGCAAATTAGTTGTGAAAGCGAAATAAAAGTAACAAAACACAAAAACCGGCTGTTTAATTTTTTTCAACCGCAGCGGGCTTTGGATGCGTTCGCTGTGAATGTCATCGTCAATCGTCGAAATTATGCTGCCACTTTTTCTAAAGTCATGTGGCAACGCTCGGCTAAACCAATGTTCGCAATGTTGTGACTGGCACTCTTCCCATTTCGTTTTTGACCAGCAAGTTAACTGGTTCAGCGCTGCTCAATATACCAAGATTTGACTATCTCGACCAGAAAAATTGCTAAATAATGGTAAATATTAATAAAATATGTATTTAATGTGCAAGCAAGTCGTTTGTTTTGTGTATTCATACATTTCTTATCCAAAGTAGTAGTGCACGTGTCGGACGTGCGACATAACCTCAAAGTAATCAATTGCTTTTTATAAATTGCAGGCTGCTGCTCCCAAGGACATTGAGAAGCCCCATGGCGGCGATTCTGCATCCGTGCACCGCATTCGCATCACCCTGACCTCCAGGAACGTTCGCTCCTTGGAAAATGTGTGCCGTGACTTGATCAACGGTGCTAAGAACCAGAATCTGCGTGTCAAGGTAAGAAGACAAAAAATGCTTGCCGCATGTTGATTTCCGCATTTACCTGGAGGCTTCGTGCGCCCGTTTGCCGCTTAGCCTAGTCATTATTAAATGCTAGAACAAAATGCTTGAATCGGACATTATTTTCACATTGACTTTCAAACAGTGTGAAGATATTACATGATTTATGCAACAAACGCAATATTTATAAATTAAAACTGGTAAAACTAATTGTTTATTTGTTAATGATTACAGGGCCCAGTGCGCATGCCGACCAAGACCCTACGCATCACCACCCGTAAGACTCCTTGCGGTGAGGGTTCCAAGACCTGGGATCGTTTCCAGGTAAGTTTCATCTCAGACAAAAACAGTTATATTATGGTCAGATCAGATATCGTTCAATGGTTAACTATCTGCCATTGTACAGTATCAGCGATTTGCCCAGATTAAACGTATTCTCATAGTCCACTTTGCTGATATTTTCCACACAATTTGGCTCTCCGAATTCGACAAATATAAATAACTAAAATTTGCTACTCTTGCTTAAAATGAAATCTTGCTAAATATCTTATTTTGTTACAGATGAGAATCCACAAGCGCATCATCGATTTGCACTCTCCATCTGAGATCGTCAAGAAAATCACCTCGATCAACATTGAGCCCGGAGTAGAGGTTGAGGTTACCATTGCCAACTAAATCGGCTGAGGAACACCATCTCATTATGCTGAAAAGTTTTGCATTTTAATAAAAACAACAAACTTTTCATAAATATGTGATATGTGTTGTGAACAATTTATTGCATTTATGCATGCTGGGTTAAGCATAAGTTTTTAAATAAGTACTGGAATGTAAAGTGTGTTTTGTGGAGAAACAGAAGATCTTACACGTGTTCAGTAATAGTCTGGCACAGGTGCACAAGCTATTTTCACAAAGTCAGCATAGCGTACGGCGCTATGGTTATTAACATTTGCCTCCCGGAAAATGTTATCCACCTCCCTGACGGATAAGCCCTCGCCCCAGTTTTGCAGCAAGTTTCGCAGCTGCTTGGCAGATATGGTGCCCTTATTGTGTGGATCGGCTGCCTTAAATGCGGCTATAACTTCATCTGGCAGATTCTCCACCGAGGAGTGTTGATGCATAATATCCAAAAAGTCAGCAAAACTCATTTTACCGTTCTTTTGCTTTAGATACGAAATCAGTTCTTGAAGTGTCGGCGATAAGCCCAGAGAGCGCATAATAACCTGTTATTAACAGTCGTTTGTTAAAGTTAGACGTAGACATTTATGCGTAATGAGTAATACTTACCGTTAGTTCGTCCAAATTGTTAATTTGCCCCGAACGAGCAAATAGATAAAAACACTCACGGAATTCTAAAGTGAGATAACGAGTATTTACCAGAATGAGATCATTTTATTATGTTTTAATCATATTTACCATCAATATCCTGTTCCTTAAAGTAGCGTGCCTGTATAAAATTAAATGAGAAAGTTGCATTTTGCAACAAAATAGTATAAGTATGCAAATTGGAAATGGGGGCAGGCACTCAAGTGGAAAGTAGCTTAGAAAGCATTTCCCAAAGTTCTTGTATAAGTTTTATTTTTGTCATTTATTTTTTGTAAAAACTTTCAACCCTAGGCACTTTTGATGGCTTACCATTATGTTTAAAGGTTTGTTTTTGCTCCTTTATCAAGCTACAAGAAAAAGTAAGTAAATAAATAAGCAAACGAAAAACTCAAACAGGTTGTGCTCTAAGCGCTGCCACTTAGTTGCAAATTTAGCGATGGCAGTTTCGATAGCTGCTTTACCTGTGCAACAGCTGTCGTGCCATGCTACTGTCAAAAGGTAAAGAAGCAGCATCAATTTGTGTACGTGTGTGTTTTGATAGCTCGAGCTACTCTAGCTACGTGGTGATTGTGCGTACCACTAAGTTTCGAAATCCTCGCAAGAAATCAGCGCTTCCACTTAACAAAATGCATTTGTCAGACTACACAGCAGCAGTTCTGCTGCTCGCCTTAGTTGGCTATGCGACCGCCCAGCGCGTTGCACCCGGCGTAAATCCCCAGCATTATGTGAGTACTTGCAATATGCATATTGTGCAACCAGCTGGCAGTCGAATTATGAACTAATAATGAACTTTTTGAAATGACAAATAGCAGCAAGTGCCACAGCAAATGCCACAACATCAACAGCCGCCGCCGCCACAACAGTATCAGCAACAGGGGCATGGTGCACCCGGCGTCCCACCGCAACAATATGTAAGTGAATCTTGAAGGTTGTGAACTTAATGAATTAAACAAAAGTGTACATTCAGGTGCCACAGCATCAACAGTATCAGCAGGTGCCCGTACAGCAGCAGCAGCAGCAACAACATCCACCGCAACAGCAAATGCATCAGCAGCAGCCGCCCGTGCAGCACCAACAGCCACCTGTGCAACATCAGCTGCCACAACAGGTGCAGCATCATCAGCAGCAGGCGGGTGGACATCATCACGGTCAGCCGCAGCAGGTCCTAAACACAGGCAACATTCAGCAGGAGCGTGCGTAAGTTGCCTGCCCACCAACCTATCAAATCAAAATGCTATCTAAAGCCTCCGTCGTAATTAATCAATAAGTACTCATGATAGGGTTCATAACAACTTATCTTATCAAATGTTAACTGACAACTGGCTCACTTTCTACATATTTATTTATGAGTCTTATGATAAGGATTTGGATGTCAATATCTGATTTAATATACTCTCAAATCGGAAATTGTAATACATTTTCTCTTCCTGCAGTCACATCCAGGAGCACATGCAAGTGCCCATCGATACGAGCAAAATGTCAGAGGCTGAACTGCAGTTCCACTACTTCAAGATGCACGATTCGGATAACAATAACAAGCTAGATGGCTGTGAGCTGATTAAATCGCTTATTCATTGGCACGGTAAGGAACAGTTGGGTTTAACAATTCGTAAATGTTTGTAGTTTTGTTATTACTTTATGGTTTTGTTGTTGACTTGTGTCTTTCGTTTTTATTTTGCATATACATACGTAACACAATTTGCTACATTTTCGATTGGTTCCCGGTATTTCTTCTGGTTGTGGTTGTGCTTGTCGTCCAATGCTCCAACATCATCTCAAACCCATCTATAACAAACTCATACACCAACAACCAAATCAATAAATGCAGAGCAAGGCAGCAAAGAGCAGCCCAATGGCGAGAAGCCGCACGTGGAGGAGAAAGTCTTTTCGGATGAGGAGCTCGTTGCGCTCATCGATCCAATACTCCAAATGGATGATACATCGCGTGATGGCTTTATCGACTATCCGGAATTCATTAAGGCACAGCAGAAGGCTGCTGAGAAACAGCAGCAGCAGCAGCAACAACAGCCCCAACAGGATCAACAGCAGCCAATGCATTAGTTATTGTATAGTAGTTTTGAAACAATCAATTCAATCATAATTTTGTCCTGCAGCGCATCGTACTCCCTGTTTCGCCTCTTCACACACATACCCACACACACACAACACACACTCATATTCATTAAAATTAAGGCGCAAACGAATTCCAGCTAAAATTGTTATATACTTTAATATGCTGCAAGCATTCCATTCGGCCAAACTAATTTGAACAAATTGTGTAACTTTTCGAAAAAAGATAATGCGAAAAAATATTCCTACATATTCGAATAGCACAAAAGAATCTCATGTTCTGTGCAAAGCTTGTTTTTCTATTGTTTTTCTACCCTTTTTCTCATTATATTAGTTATGTGTTCGACTTGAAGTTATTTTTAAGCGTCAACTGAAAGCAGCAAAAGTAAACAACAAATAAACAAATGAAACAAAAAAAAAACGTCAGACTGATTGTGTAAACGTTATTTTGTACAAAAAAAAAATCGAACTATTAGAAATTGAAAACTACTCTTTTAATACAACACGCATGCTACTTTATAGTAAAAAAAGTGAATAAAAAGCGCACTAAGAAATAATATTTCCTAAATGTATTCTAATATTATCTTTTTTGCAGCGGAAGAACCAAAAAAGCCTTCTGGTGACGCTGGTGCAGAGAAACCAGCTGAAGCGGAACATAAAACTGGCACAGTTTATACTGATAAAGCTCTGGAGGAGACCATAGACTATGTGCTTAAATCGATGGATTTGAATAATGATGGCTATGTGGATTATGCTGAATATCGCAAGAATGAACTGAACGTCGGCGCCGATTAGGCTTGAAACAATACGAACAATTAGCTATAGCCATGGAACTAATTCGATGTTTGTTAAAAACTACATATTTTTTTATACATTTTTCTAAATAAAATTGATTAAAAAAGCTAACAACATGTGCCTACTCTTACGGTACAACACAAAACATTTAACCACTCTTACGGTATATTAAACAAAACAGCCGGCCGGCACAGTTGCCGTAAAAGCTTTTCTCACATAGAAGCTTTTCTGCGTTCTATCGCTGTCTGTCGTTCAATCTGCGTCGAAGCGTCGCTGCGAAAAGTAGTGGAAAATAGCAAAGCGTAAAAAGACGCAAAGATGTGTTGATAACAAGAAAAAATAGAATGCAAAATTTATTAAATAACAACTATAAGCAATAATTAATGTAAAAGTGATATTCGTATATTGTTTACTAAAGCAATCGCTGTGTGCGCCAAACAAATCTAAATACCTTTCGAAATGTAAGAGTTATGAGTTAAAGAAAAATGCCAGTGCTAGTTTTAATTGCCACAAATTCCGTTGCTCTGGGTGACATTGTTGACTGAAAATAAATAGCCTCAAACTGGGGGTAACCGGGTCCGGATCCGGCTGGTCCTATGGCACGTGTCGCGTGCCGTCAATTTTAATTGGTATCCCCAACTATTTGTGTGCTTGTGTGCGTGTTGTGTATAAATATTTGTTGTTGCATAAATAATAAATGTGTTTGTGTCAGCTGGGGTGTAATATCGATTTTGCCCAAGCAACCCAAGCAAAAAGCTACCCAACTGTGGGTGGTTCGCTGTGTGGCTAGATTTGTTGATAAGCCGGCCGGCATTCTCTTAGTTTACTTCATGTACATTATTATGCTGTCATTCACATCGGTTTCGTGTTACTTTTCGCAGGGCTGCAATGCAGTCTGGCAGTCGACCCCGCGAGCGTCTGCTCTATGCCTTTCGTGGTTGGATTGCGTTTGTGGCTTTCATGGATCTTGGCACTGCCTTTCGCAGCTATATCGAAAGAAGAAGCTTTCTCGGTGATCACAGCGATACGCAGTTTATTGAAGGTGAGTTTCGAAAAGTAATCTCTGGATGTACTCAATCGATTTTAAACAACTTTTCAGGTGATTATACCATATCCCGCATAATTGGAATGTATTGTCTTTTGAAAGCAATTGCTCTGGTCCACTGCACTCTCTACATACACTACAGACCGTAAGAATAGAAACATATTAAGAAAATTGTTACTCCAAATGTTTTATATTTATAGCGTTGTCAGCATGGGCGGTTGCTCCTTGGCTTTAACCATGATCTTCTATGCCACTGAAGCACTTTATTTCCGTTCGAGCACATTGAACTTTTACGTTATTTTCCCATGCGTGCTGAACAGTAAGTTAAAGAATAACAATATAATAACAATATTTAATCGAAAAACTTTGCAGCAATTACTTTACTGGGCTTGATTTACATACCGAAAAGACTTCGCTTGTGGGAACCTCATATGGATATGGATGATGAGAATTCACAATTATTAAAACAAATGACGGGCTATAAAAGGCGTCGAGCGAAAAAGCAATAATTTTATGTTTAACGGACTGACAACGAACCTAACATTTACAATTTGGAAAGGATGAAAAAGAAGTTGAGTGGCATATTATTATTATTATTATTATTATTATCCCCATTATGGACTGCATCGATGTGTTTACATCAGATTATACTTACACACACATATAGCAATACTAACCAATGCCAAATTAGTGATTTTTCTTTATAAATATAAATATAAGAGCAAAGGAGTTGAATACAAATACAAAACAAAAAAACAATCTCCTCATACATAGTCAATTTCTGACATAATCACTTAATAAACATTTTATACTTCCGTTTTTAGAAACCATACATATACATATTACACATTTTTAAAAAGAAACCCATTAAAGTAGGTTATGCCATTTAAAAATTATTGTAAAACATAAGTTGACAAGTTACAGTTAAGCTAAATTTTGTATTCGACTAAGAAAATAAGAAAATGGCTTTAAATTTACAAACACGTTTATATTATCAAATATTTATGGTATTATACATGGAATTTTTCCATTAGGCTCACAAGTAGTTTATTGCAATATTTGCACATCATAAACAATGATTTAATTATACTTAAATATATAATCAACCATCAAATACATATTTAGATGCTTTGTATCAAACAAAAATACGATTATTTATTAAAAAAAAAACCAAAACAATTACAATAATAGACTTAGTTAATTAAAAGGTTTATACTCATATATATTCAATAAAAATGTCAAGTTACTAACAGTTGAATTTTATAAGTGGATTTTATTGGGGGAATCAAATAATAACGTTTTTAGTCACAAAGTATCGAACTACTTAGCTAAAGGTATCGAGTTAACAGAACACTTTGGCGCCAAACAGAATATGTTATGCTATTAACATCGATAACTATTTATCGATGCAGCACTATTGCGCCTCAACCCGGCGAATATTAAAATTGTTTTTATCATAATATTGTTATAAATACACCATGTATCGCAAGTTTAAGAAACGCACAAAGCCACTAAATGCCATTGACGAAAATGCATCTATTAAAATAGGGGTAAGAGATTGTCACAGCAATTGATATTCATACAGATCGTAAACAGAATATATCATTTGTCCTTGAAGCGTGTTGAGTCTGTGCAAAAGAAAGATGACACAATCGAGGCGCTGACTACGGAGAGTGAGGAAGACAAAATACCAGCATCACAGGAGCAGACGCAGCGTTTTCTCTCACAACACAGCATCGCATTGGCCGCAACACTGGGACGAACACAATCCTCGTCGAGAATCAATAGTTCCCGCCAACCGAATAGCTTCTTTGAAATGGTGCTGCTCAATGCCGGCGTTCAATTGGATCAAGCGGACACATTTGTGCTCTCCTGCGATCATATTGCGATTGTCTCTAAGCTGCGCGACATACTCTCACGCTCTCCCAAGTATCCCGAGAATATAGAGACCTTTAAGACAGGTTTAAATGCTGCACTGGCGCCCAAATCAAAGCTGGCTCAAAAACTACTCAGCGGCTGCACTATTGACACTGCTGGCGAGGAGCAAATATATCAATCGCAGAACAGCATGTTCATTAATTTCCTAATGATTGACTTTCTACGCGAGCCCTGCCTGGAGGTGCTCTTCAACAAGATCGAAGAAGTAGCCAAGTTGGAGCGGGTGCAAACTGTGCCTGGTTGTGTGCCTCTGCTGCCCTTGATGTTGGCTCAACTACGCTATTTGACGCTGTCGCACAGTGATCAGATCTACGGTCACATTGAACGCATCTTTAACAATGCTTCCGAGTTGTCCAAGCTGGATATCATCAATAGTGCTGAATTTTTGCTGGATGCAAGCAAACATGATGAGTTTGTTTATCTACTAACGTGAGTTAGATAAATTTGTACACTATTGCTTTTGTTATATGTTATTTTTTCATTTAGCATCAACTATTCGAGCAGCAAGGATCTTTTCCATTTGAACACCGTGCAAATGTTGAGCAATTTGTCGCTGAGCACCGGAACTCAGGGAAGACTGCGCGAGCGTGTTCTAGAATTTATTAAGGACGACAGCAGTTGCTCCAATGCAGTAAGCCGTGTTACTATTGATACAAATATCTTTTCAATAACTTGAATTTTTATAGATGCTGCCGCATCTTATTCGCCTCTTGCTGAATAGTCTTAATCAAGACACGGATGAAGTTGTTCGAGAGGTATGCTGTAAGCAATTTGAAGAAAGTTATCCTCTTATTATATTTACACATTTTTAGCTGGTCTCTACACTGCGCGAGATCTTTAATTGGCGTCATAGAGCACCTAGTGGTGATTCCCCAGAAGCTGCTGGCAGCCTAACAGCCAATGATAAACAATCTCAATTGGAACTCTTTGGCTATCTACAACAAGGTCTAAAGCGTTCCAAGCGCTTCTATCAGATGTGGCAGCGTACGATCAGCAACTTGCCTGCAACTGGCTTTAAGTGCGTCTAAACTCTCGAGTAATACATATATTAATCATATGCCACTTGCAGATCGTTTGATTTTATAATGCTGCTGCTGCTCATTCACATCAACGAGGACAATACGCTGTTTATTGAGAATCTTGTAAGTGTAGTTAAATATTATATAAACGATGTTGTAACGAACACTATTTAATTTAGCTACGTCGGCGTATTAAACTCGAGCACATCACAGTTGATATCTTGGATGATATTAAAACACATTTTCCGCACATTTTGGAGCAGCATATAAGCACGCTAATGCACATCCTGCATGACTTTATGCGCGAAAAAAATCGCATTGTTTCGGATTTTGCAAAAACAGCTTACAGGTTAAACAATACAAACTTATCTAGTGGAACTGATTCACAACTGCCATTTGTTTTGCAGCATACTTTTCAAAATCTGCAACTCAATACAGAAGAGCATACTCAAGAAGCTATTGGAACTTACATTTGACAAGTCTTCGCAGCATGTGACTACCATGGCGTTAATACTTCTTCGCGAACTGCAACGGAAGAACCCGAAACATGTGCAGAATTGTGCAATGTTGTTGCTGCCACTGATTGATCGTCTGAGCGATTTGACGTTGCCACAAACACGTCTTGCCATGGATTTACTCTGTCACGTTGCATTTCCCGAGCCCGAGTTGACCGAGTGTGCTCCGCTGCAGGATCAAATCGAAATGGTCGTAAAGAAACAGCAAATCAATCGCAACGAGTACGTCAAGAGACAGGGCATCATTGGTTGTGTGCAGCTGATCGATGCTGTTGCTCGCATCCAGAGTGCCCCAGTGGTAAACGATTCGCAGACCAGCGTTGACAGCATTACCTCATTGCCAGATGGACGCAGCAAGCAGGCAGCTAACCTGATAAGTAAGTTTCATTAACACAATGCAATTGAACACAAACCTTAATACCTAATTTCAGTGCTTACCCAGTCGGCTATTGGAAACTCGGCTGAGTTGTTGGCTTTGTTCTACGATGAGTTGGCAAGCGTTTTGACTGTTCGCTTTTACAATGCAGAATCCATTTATATGCTTGACAATTCGTTTCTGATTTGGCTCTGTGAGCTGATGACCTATCGCTTCCAGCAGAGTTTCGTTAACGAACATGAGCCCACTGATATCAAGTGAGTATGCTTTGAACTTAAATGTTTAAATATATATTATAAAAGCTTTATTGCAGCGGCATCAAACTGGACTATCAGAAGAATATTAATGAACTTGACGAGACAAATGTTAATACGGAATCGGCTGTACTTAAAATTGGCATTAATATATCGGAGCTGGTGTTGACGCCAACTGGCAGGTGAGCAGATAATTAAGCACTTGAAGCATTAAACTAAAGTGTTTTTTTTGTTTTTAAGTGCCTGCGATTCGATTTATGTGCTTGCGCCATTCTTCCACCTGGTCAGCGTGCTGCACAATCAGAGCTATCAGCATAGCTTGGAGGTTATTAATGCCCTGCTTGGTTGCGCTCTAGTGCTACCCACATTCTTTGACGATGTCAATTACTTGGCTATATTCGATAACTACGAGGAAGAGCTGCAGAAGCGTATTTTATACATTTATTTTCATACAATCAACTGGATGCGTGTAACGATTTGCGCCTTTGCCTCGCAAAAGGATGCGGCCACACGCTCCAGAGTTCTGAAACGCCTTGCAGATTTGATATGCATAGAACAAAAGTTAAAGCCACTTTTGGCACATGCACCTGTTGGCTTTTCACCACCGCCGTGTCAGTTCCTAAACAATCCCAAGCAGACACCACAGCAAACTGTGCGAGAGAAGTTGCCTGCTGCAAGCAAGACAAAGGCAATTATCCACAACGAATCTTTAACCGAGGAACAGCATTCAAATTTAAGTATTAAATTGGGCTCCTGCAAGCCCATTAAGACAAAGATTGACTTTGAGCAGTTATACGGTCCCCTGGAACGTTATAGACAACTTGATGTGGGCATATTAATCTTGCTAAAAGAGGAGGAGTTTACATTAAATTATCCATTGGAAGAAGATGAAGTGGGCACACATTTGGGTTTGCTAGAGTTGCGATTTATATTGACAGATCTGGTTAATAAGCTGGACACCGTTGTCAACGGCCATCAGGATACAAGTGACATTGATTCCTTGAGATCGCATGTGGCCAAGCCGGAACATTTCATGAGTGATCTAAACAAGTGTCTCGGAGAGATCAATGCACGCTTGTTCACACTGGCCACGCACATAGATCAGGAACTGGAGAAGGTTAAGCATTTGCACAGCAATTTGGATTTGTTCAAGGAACGCTTTAACTATGTAAAAGCTTGCTTTGGCCTCTGCATTCGATTGTTTGCTTTGTACTTCTCCTGGAACGAATGGAGCGATAAATCACAGGCGGAACTGCTTCAATGTAAGTGGTTCCGTGGTCCTGCTTTTAAGTGTCATAACTTAACGCTTATCTTTTTAGCATCTCTGGTGGCTCTATTGCCAGCCGGGAGAAAAAGCTACCCAAAAGGACAACGCCAGCTCGTATTGCCGCTCAGGTTTTCGATTACTTCTACAAGTACGAGAAGTCAGTGCTTGTTTTGAGCACAGCTGTCCAATTTCAGCGCTTACTACGCAGCTTGCGTAAGCTAAGCGGCATTGGCGAGCATGCAGCACAGCGTATAAGTTCTCAGGGCGAGAGTATACGTAGGTGCTTAACATTACTATACATATATATATTAATTCCCTTATGCTTCAGGCAAACTATGTACGAACATGCTGCGTCGCAAGTGGTATCACTATACAGGAAGTTTGGAGAAGGGCGCTCAGTGTAACGTACATCTGGATGAGCTGGTCAAGGGTTTCCTCAAGGACTCATCGCTGGAGCGTCAGAATGAGATTTTACTTGCCCTTAAGGAAGAATGTTTGCGATTGCAAACAAAGGACAAAGCACTTGAATCTGTGCCCAATATCAAAAAGTCAGTTTTTCACCTGCAAAAAACTATTTTTAAACTAATACTAAACTTTGTTTTTTAGAGCCAATTTCCCTCTGCTGTTTCGTGGCTTGTGTGAGGTTGTTATAACCACGTTAAGCGCTCAGTGTACCGGCGATAATGAAGGAGATCGCTTTAAGCTTTGGGAGTTGACTGTGCGCTTACTAAATGGACTACTGGAAATCGTTCAGAACGTGGAACAGCCGCGCAACTTTGCTTTGTTCCTTAAACACGCGCAATTGTTCCTCAAGCTGCTGCTGCAACATGGTCTTCCCGTGCTCGAGACTATTGTGCGGGATGATCCCGATCGGCTCACAAAGTTTCTGCAAGAGCTCAAGAACATTACCAAGTTTTTGCATAATCTTTGCTGCCACTCCAAGTCGATCAAGAACACTGGCATTATTAGCTACATTCCCAGTCTACGCGAAATTCTCGAAACACTTGTGTTTCGCATGAAAGCTCTGCTGGCTGCCAACAAGTGCCATGCCGCCTTTCATATTAGTATTTTGGACAATAAGGATCTGCATGGCGATGCAATTGTCACACCTCGAGGATCCCTGATCAACGAAACAAACAGCGATGAGGAGATACCCGAAGATGATGCCAGTGTCGATGAGACAGTGCTGGATGAGAATGTGGCAGGCATCAGTCTGGAGACGACCTCGCGTCGCAGCACCATCAGTCGCAGCAAATCCTCATCACGAAGCAAATGCTTTTAAACATTGTTAATAATGCAATTGTATTGGCAATAAAAGTATTTTCTTCAATCACAAGTCGAGTTTTTTTTGCATTGTTTATTTAATTTTTTTTTTTATTTATTATCTGGATGCATTTTTATTTAATTTTTGTATTACAAATAATAACAAATGTATGTATATCAAATATTTTTAGTACAATATGCTTCATCATCTCTTCACTTTTGTTGATTTTCTTCATTAACAATAATTGTTTTTTGTTTTTCATTTTGTTGTTTTGTAAGACGTTAAAGTTGTTCTCTATTACCTTTCGCTGCTCCTCCTTATCAAAACATTTCTTGTTGTTAAATAATTGGCGACGTTACGTTCACGGTCTATATGTTTATATATATATATATATATATCTAATTCCCTCAAATGTGTTGTGATGTTTGTATTTAAAGATTAGTATTAATAAAAAATTAGTTACAATTAATATTTAAGACAACAAAAAAAAGAAAAGAAAACCAATATGGAAACACACACAAACTATAAGTATACATAGATTAAAAACTCCTGACACTGGAAACTGAAGACAAGTCCTCTAACCTTTAACTCGATCCTTTTAAAACAACTGCGTCTTTTAAATACCAATGCTGAAAATGGTTTTAGAAGAGCATAAATTTGGAAAAATAATGTTGGTTTTTTTTTTGATTTATTAATTTTTATTGTTTTCTTTATTTGCCAATTTTTCAAAAACTTAAAACATTTTACACAAATTAATTTTAAAAATTTTTTAATACGTACGCAGTCTGTTTAAAAGTAAAGTTAGATTATACACGCCTAACGCCTACATATACACTATATATATATATACTTTATATATATATATATAATTGTTATAGAGAAAGTTATATTTGTATGTATATAGATTTAGTGTTATTATGATTAAATCTTGCCTTTGCATCATCACAATTCATGTAAAGTTTAATTTTGTATAGAATTTTTGTTTTTCTTGGTTTCGCATTTATTTTTTCTTTTTTTTTTTGCTCAGTTTCCAGGCGCTTTTGTTTTAGTTTTCGGTTTCAGTTTCTATTTGAATTCAAATACATTTACACACGTTTACAGTTAATTATGGTTATGGTTGGGAGTAGATAAATGTTTCTTTACAATCAATACACAAAGAAAAAAAAAAACACAAATATATATAAAACATGGGTGGAAAGGTTCAAAAATTAATAAGAAAAAGTAAAACCAATTAAACAGTAAATATTGTTAACATTAGCGTATCGTTTAAGTTTATGTCGTAATAATATTTTGCTAAAAATTAATATTCATTATAGTTATTTAATATGTATATATATATAATGTATGTGTAGATTTATTTATATAACATAATATTGAAAACTTAAGCGCACAAACAAAACTAAATATTCAAAATTAAAAACTAATTTTGCCAAACGTTTTTGCTTTCCCGAAAAGAATTGTAAACAAAATTACAAATTACAATACAATATATATTTAACACAAATATCATTGGGAGGACAGGGGACTAACTCGAAAGTGTACAAAACAGTGGGAAGAAAGGAGTTTAAGGTTAAGGGTTAATGTTAGGTTAATAAAACAATTAAGACCGCAAAGGCAGCAAACGGTACATAATTCAAATAAAATTTGTATTGCATTATGATTTTTTTTTTGTTGCTAAACAAAATTTGAAAACTTTAACGGATCGTGGTAGTAGTAACAGGTAATTTTTTGTTTTTGTTTTTGTTTGTTGTTTGTTTTTTTGTTAACAATAAAGACTTATACGAATAGAACTATAAATTTAAAACAATATAAAATCAGTACATTTAATCGAATTAAACAAAACTTTTATCATTAAGCATATGTATACATTTATATTTGCAATTTGAATTCGGTTCAAGTTTCAAAGTCACCAAAAATTTTGAAAAATAAAAAATTGTTAAAGAAAAAAAAATTATTGGATGCGGTTATTTGCTATGTTTGTGTGTGTTTAACCAGGAAAAAAAAGAAAAAATTATTTTTTGTAGTTAACAATTGATAAAAAAAAAAATAAAATGTTTTTAAAGTTAGAAAATGGCTGCTGCTGCAGTTTACACTTTTTCTATTTTAGATATTAGGGTATATGTTTAACTGTGTGTGTGTTTGTGTGTGTTGTTTTTTTTTATACTAAATTTAAGCTTAACTATGGTTCATTTAGAATTTGTAGTAAATGTTCTTATTGTTGTTTTGCTAATGTTTGTTTTTGTTATTAATATTTATTATTAAATGTATTAAAGTTCTTTGCTGGTGTGGCAAATTTTTAATTTCTTTCTTTTTCCATTTTAAAAGTATTTATTTATTATTTAGGCAACTGCTTGGTGTCTGTGTGTGTGTGTGTGTGTGTAACTGTATGTGTGTGTGTGTATTGTTGTTTACTAATTTTAAAATATCATATATTCCGTTATGTTTTTGTTGTTGTTGTTTTGCTTAGGCGCTTGCTGAACAATGTTTATATAGATACGAAGAAACAAAAAGAAAAAAAAACACCACACATTTTTTTTTTCTCTTTTGCTTTGTTCATCGATTTAAAAATTGGAAGTTTTGTTTGTTTGTTTGTTTAGATTAGAACTAATTTAATTGTTTATACATTGTTTTCGTTTTTTCTTCTTTTCTTTTGTCGTTACTTGAGATCTAGCAAACAAAAAATTATAATTTAAAAATAAGACCAGAAAATAATTTTGAATAATTTTTTTTCTTCTTTCGTTTCTGTGTTTTTCGTTTCTTCTTGTTGTTGTTGTATAGGCATGGAGTTACAGTTAAATAATGCTTTTATATTGCATATTATAGAGTTTCTATATATAGATATATATATAGGGTACCAGTTTCGATTTGCTATGAAGCAAATTTGTTTTCAGCACTCTAAGTAGAGATAAAAAAGAACTAAGTAGTTGATGGAAAAATTGTTTAGTTTTTTTTTTTTTTTTTTTTGAGGGCTGGATGCGTTGGCTAATTGATTTGTATTTAATATATCATTTATTAAATTCCCTATAATATTAATTTATTATGCTGCTTGTGATGTTTCTGTTTGTTACTAATTCGTTGCTTCTCGATTTTTTATAATATTATTTTGTTTGTGCATTTTGCTCTTAGCTCTACGTTGTTTGTGGTTGGTGTGGATTTTGTGTTTAATTGATTTCAAGTTTACCTAAAATATATATATATTTGTTTATATATATGTGTGTGTGTGTGTGTACGTAGTACGCAATTAAATCGGAAAGTCTTTGCCAACTGTACAGTGCCAGGCATTATATAATAATGCCCTAGAACTGCAAATTCTTTATATAAATTTTTGTCTTATTTCTTCTTCTCAATCTCCAAACTCTATTTGTTAATAATTTGTTGTTGTTTGCTAAGTATTTTGTTATATAATTTCAGTCAATGTTACTTTTTTAAGCTTTGCTTTTGAATTACTTGTTATCAATTTGATTAATTTTGTTCTAGTTTTAGTTTTAGTTTTATATATTAATATGTATGTACAATTTGAAGGAAAATATTTATTTTTGAAATGTGTGTTTGCAATTTTTCTTCATTTTTTTTTTGATTTTATTTTATACAAATAGTAGTAAAATGTTTAGTTTCCGGCTATAAAAAAGTTGCTTACGTTTTAAAATCAATATAGTCTATATGATCCGAGCCTAATTGCCATACATATATATATATATATATAGATTATAGTATAGATTATTATTTGTATTTCTTTGCTATATATGCTCAATTATTGTTTTCGATTTCAAGTTAAAAACATGTACGTAATTCTCGAATTTAAAATTGGGAATTTTTTTTCTTTTTTTGCTTCTAATTCTTTACATTTTAAAATGCTCTAATTATATTTTATGTTTTTGTTTTTCTTTTCTTCTGTTTTATGCATGAATTGGAAACTGAAAATTATATATATGATTTTTGCTAAAATGCTGCGGCAAGTTTATAGTTTATATATATGCTATATTAATATTTGTTAAATATTATAATTCCTTTTGGAGTTTTTTGGGAGAGAAAGAGAGAGAGAGAGAGTGAGAGAGAGAAAGAGAAGGTTGTGTACTAAGCAGTTGGATTAAACACATAACAAAAACGGCTTAAGGCCCAATTATTTTTCCTTTGTTTATATATATATATATAATTTACGTATTGCTTCTCTGTTTATAGAGTTGAAAAAGATAAAAGTTGGATGGTTGTTGTTGTTGGTTGGTTGCTTGGTTGGTTGGTTGTTGTTGTTGTTGTGCCTTCCATAAAATTTTGTTTATTAACTGTTTGTTTTGTTTTTCGTTTCGTTTCGTTTCGTTTTTTAACTCCATGCCGGAAACGTATCCATATACCACTGTTCACCATTTGTGCCTAAGGGTTGCTGTGGTAGCGGTAAACTGCCCCAACTGCCGCCATTTCCTATTAAACCGCTCTGGTAACGTCGCTTAACATCTGCCGGATTTTGGTGACCTCCATCGAACTTACGTTTACCGACTACTAAAGTTGGCCAAAAACACACAAATGATGCAGTAAAGCGTTTTTTTTTTTTGGTTGGGTTTTTTGTGTGTGTGTGTGTGTTTGTTGTTGTTGTTGGTGGTTGTTGGTGGAACGGATTTAAAAAGAGAAAAAAGAGAGAGTTAAAATTGTTGTTAATACTAAAAATGGCACACAAATCTATTATTTCTTTTTGTCTGGAATTTCTTTTGATATTTTTTGTTTTTTTTTTTTAGTATTTTATAGTTATAATAAAGACACACACATTGTAATTATTCCATTTTCTGTTATGTTTTTTTTTATTTTTATTATTTGTTTGGTTTTTGGGGGGTTTCTTTTTTTTGTCTGCATAGAATATAATAGTAATAGAAAACAAAATGTATTCATTGGACATAAACCGTCGTCAGGGACTTGTTATTTAAACAGATGAGTATACATGTGTGTGTGTGTGTGTGTGATAAAGAGTGTGTCAGTGTGTGTGTGTGTGTGTGTGTGTGTGTGTGTGCAGGTGTAGATAAAACATTGTACATGATATTATCGCTCACAAGGACAACATGATTCATTCTAGTTTGTGTGTGCAGAAAGTGTTATTGTTTTGAAATGGAGCGCTGTGTCCTTTTGGGTTTTTGCTTTTCTTGATTGCCTGATCCCCTTGTCAAAGGATATATATATATATATATAATTAAGTGTTTTTAGAGGAAATCTTGCTTATCATCGTTAGTTACTTGCTTGATCTGTTGCGAACAAAGTATATAGTAAAAAGGTTTGAAAGATTCAGATTCAATTCATTTACCTTGATAAGAAATCGTTTGAAAGGATTATTTCCTTTTTGGAATTTTGCTTATCGATTGTAGAGTTTTTGAACTGATCTGAATAGTGTGTAAATGTTTTGTGTTTTGTTTTGCTTGTTTTGAATTTCGTTAGGGTTCCATTTCTTGTATATATATATAAATATATATACATATATCCTTATTTGAGCTGATCTATATGTTAAATGTAAACTGATCTGTATGGTTTTAATGTGTGTGTTTTATTTTTTGATATTTTTTTTTTTTTGGGTGTGTTTAGCTCGAGCTCCCCTTCTTTGATTTCTTGCTTGACTTGCGTAAATGCTTCTTGGATTTGTGTGACTTGATTTTCTTTTTATTGTTTGATGGTGGGGTTGGGGGGGAGGAGGAGGAGGAGGAGCTCTGACGCCTTAGTTTCTTGCTCGGCGAGCGATCTTTGTCGCTGCGCTCGGAGCTGATGTCAACGGAGCTACGCTTATATGTTGCCCTCCATGTATGTTTTGAGTGCAGATCCAGCTAGAAACAGATTTTAGTTTTTTTCGTTTTCTTTTCTAATACGAGTGTATGTGTGTGTGTGTGTGTGTGTGTGTAGAAAGAAAAGAAAGCAGCTGGCGGCTATTTATATATATTTGTATATGAATGAATAAAGCCGTGAGACTAAAAAAAATGAAAAGCTTTTCGTGTAATTTGAATAATAAAGTAAAGCGTGTCATATATATATATATATGTCTATATATATAGTCAAAAAATCACGCTATATAGTCAGCCATAATAACAAATTATATATATCTATAGAGTATGTTTAATGTGTGTATATTATAGTGTGTAAACATCAAACACAGAATCGATTAGTATTTGGTGTTTTTTTTTGTTTTGTTTTGTTTTTTTTTAAGAAAAAAATATGTTTATAAAAATGTACAATAGCTATATAAGTATATATGGTTGGTGTTATATATGTACATATATATATATTTAAATATTGTATTGTTTAAAAATGCTAAAGTAAATGATTAGCAAAGCATGATAACTTACATGATTAGATTTGGATTGATAAATATATATATATATATTTTTATGACAAACATACACATACATATATATTATTATATACGCTCCGAAACAACAATAAAAATTTAGAAAAAAATTAATACACATATATATATTTGTAAATTACTGTACACAGTGTAACCAAATGAAAAAATTGTAAGAAAAAAAAAATTATATACACGTACGTCAAAAATTTTGGTAATTTATATATGGGTCGGGTTGGGGCAGTTATTACTATATATATATATATATGATCTCTTCAACTCTCCACTGACTCTTTGACTTGGGTAGTAGGTAGGGGGTGGGCGTGGTCAGCTTTGCTTTTGGGTAAATACTAATCGATTCATAAACGTTTTTACACAGCTCTGAGAACATTTATACATTAACATGTCTGTGTGTGTGTGTGTGTGTGTAAAAGAACATATATAATTTGTTGTTATAGTGGCTTTCCATATACATATGATGTGTATGTGTGTGTGTTTGTGGGTGCGTGTGTGTGTGTGCTGCTTACTGCATTTGTATTGGTCGCGAGCTAAGATGCATGCAAGACAAAAAGTGTAGCATACATTTGAGCGCTGTCGATTGAAATTATTGACCAACTAATTCCAAAGGCAGCAAGAAGCATTTGAAACGAAATCACTACGAAAAAAATGTTTAAATATTATAAAGACATATATATATATGTATATATTTAAATAGAAAGTAGAATTGATTTTCGTTACAACATTGAGAACACGATTACAAAATGCAAAGTAAAAAAAAAAGTTGATAAATTATCATAAGATAAAAAAAAAGAAAAAAAATCAACACACACACGACATATAGAAAAAAGTTAACCCCAATTCATACCTCGTATTTTAAGTGTGTGCGTGTGTAAGTGTGTGTGTGTGCGAAAGGATTTTAACTTGGCTTTATTTTCTTTTATATTTGTCACTTTTTTTTGATGAATGTTATGCGGGAAAAGTATTTTGTTATTATTTTAATTATTTATTTTTTTTGTTTGTTGCAGCTTCAGTTGTTGTTGTTGGTTGCATTTGGAACACGTTGATTTTTGGATGGTTTTTGATTTGTTTCTGTTTGTTGATTGAGCTCACCTGGTAAATTTTGTAGCGGCTTGACGTGCTGGGTGCCAGGAGCGCTGGGACGCATTGGTGCCACCCCACGGACCACCCCCCCGGTTGCTGTTTGCGCCCCCTGAACGGTGGCCGCCCCCCGATGAGCCGCCGCCGCCGCCGCCGCCTGTCCCACCGCCGCCGCTACCGCTGTTGCCGCCTGTGGCGCTGGTTGGCCCACCAGACGACTGATGCTGCCACGCTGGCCAACGGCTCGGCCACGCGGGACTGTGATTCCATGCCCACGACCAGCCCCCTAATCATCATCATCATCATCATTATCATCACATCATCAATGGCATGCATGCATGTGTGTGTGTGTGATTGAGTGTGCGTGTTTGTGTGTGTGGGTGTGTGTGTGGTGTGGTGTGTATAGATTCAATTCATATGTTATCCAGAGAGCGTGGGTTTCCATATAACACAAGAGATAGAGTTTCCATATATTCCAGTTGGTTTTTTGTTTTGTTTTCGTTCAAGCGTCGATTTGTTTTTGTTTTTTTGGTTGTTTTTGATTTTTGATTTTTCGAATATTAGAATATATATATATATGGTGTGTAGATATATATAGCAATATATATGGATCGCCAAGATAATTGTCAAATTTGTTGGTCATATCAAATCGAATAAAACGTACATTTTTGGATTTTGGAAGAATTTCGAATTTAGAGTTGAGAAACAGGTTTTTCAGTGGTTTTTGAATCGAAAAGATATTTTTGTTTTGGTTATTGGTTTTATGGTCGTTGGTGGTTTCATTTTTTTGGTTGGTTTAAATTTAAGGTTGTTGGTTTTTTGATTTGGCAGAGGAATTTTGGTTTTGACGAACATATATATAATTTTTTTTTTGTATTGTTTTGGTTGCAAAGTTTTGTAAAAAGAATTTTGTTGTTACCGAAAAAACAAATTATGTTGTATATATATATATATGTATATATATATATATGTTGAGATAAGAGTATATAAACAAGAACATATATATATAAAAAGAAAAGAAAGAAAAGAAAAATCGAAATAAACGCGTTAGATTCTTGTATTTACATACACAATAAATATATATATATGTAATGTATGTAGTAGTAGTAGTATTTTATATATATATTGATATGCACATATATGTATGTATATTTGTTGATGCTTGTTGGTTGGTTTGTTGGTGTTTTATCGTTGAGCAACAAATGCAACAATTTTACTGCCTCTAATACAATAGTCAAAGTCAAAGTACTTAATAAACAACAAAACACAGCGCGCAAGAATACTATTAACAAAACTGAGCGGCTTTTGTTATTGTTTTTGTTTTTTCGTTTTTGCTATTAAAAAATAAATTAATTATAAAAACATACAAAGCGTTGGCGTTGGCGTAAAGCTAAGGCAATTGGGCGATGCTTAAAAGTATGCTATGATTTTTTGTTCTTGCTTGTTCAAACTTAAAATTAATTGCATTTTAATAAAAAAAAAATAAATAAGCATTTAATGCATATTAAAGCCAAATTAAAAGCATAATTAAAAGCGCATAAGGGTTTTTAATAACATTATAATAATAATAATATTTTTTGTTAGTTTCCATGGCAAAAAGCAAAGCGAAGCAAAATGAAAGTAAAAGCTGTATCCTTTTTTTTTTGCGTTGTGCATATGTGTGTGTGTTGGAGTGTATGTGTGTGTGTGTGAGGGCGAGGTTGATGTGCTGTTGTGTTTTGGCCGAAATTGGTTGTTGTTGTTGTCTTTGTTGGCAGCATAAAACGTGCAAATTTTGAATTGTTTGTAGACAAAAAAATATGAAAAATAAATATTAAAAATATATATATTAAAAAGCTTAAAGCAAAAAGCTGTGACAAAAAAAAAAACGATTAATAACAAAACTAAAAGCTACAAAATATAAAGGTTTCTTTTTCCAATATACCCAATCATCATCATCATTTGACCTACTTACAAGGTTACAAAAAAACTACAACAAATTGTTTCTGTGTGTGGCGTCTGTGTGTGTGTGTAACTGTTTTTTCAGGAAGAGACGCCGTAAGCTTTAAAGATAAGATTCAAACACGCACCATAACCATTGGGCTATTGTTGTAGGCTGCTTGGGATCTTGACGGACGCTGCTGCGGCGAGCCAAGAGCGGAGCCACCGCCTCCGGATGGAGAGTTTGGCATGACAGCAACGGAAGCAGCATTGCTGCTATTGGCACCGCCAACGCCAGCAACGCCACCACCACCAACACCACCGGCCGCGACACCACCGTTGCTTGCAAAATCATAATAACTGTAATCGCCCTCATAGGCACGATAGATATCATCGTAATACGGATCGGCGCCAAAGTTAGCCGGACCGGGTCCGCGAAAGTCCGGATAGCCAAAATAATCATAATCATAGTCTTATGGAACGAGGAGCGTAGGAGTAGAGTAGGTAGGAGGAGTAGGAGTTATTAACGGTTCATTAAACTGTGTGTGTGTGCGGTTGTGTTTGTGTGTGAAAAAAAGCTTTTGCAACCAATTGTTAAGCTCGAATTGGGTGCGTACTAAACGCTGGTTTATATGGTGGGGCGTGGCATTTGAGATAGATGATGTTTTTGGTTGTTGTTGTTGTTGTTTTTGGGTATTACTTACCGGTGATAAAACATCAAACAGTATACAGGGTGCTTAACATTCGCTACACAGAGAACACAATTGGCAACATTTAATTATGAGATTATACAAAAACACAGCTATGAACAACGTTTAGAGTTTTTTAAAAGTCTACCCATATACGTATACGTAATATATTAAATAAATTAGTTATTTTTCTCAAACAGCGATACACACACAGAGAGAGAGAAAGAGAGAGAGAGAGAGAGAGACCCTTCAGTTGAAGAAGTAGTTGGAGAGTCGAAGATAAATAGGTAAATCAAACATGCAAAGAACAATAATATTTAAAATAGAAATGGACAAAGAGAGCATTGACATAAAGAACTTGCATATGGAATACAAACAAAAAGAAAACAAAGAAAGGTTATGTTAGTTTTGTGTTCTTGGTTAGTTCTCAATTCTAGCTGGATATATACTTTTTGTGTGCGTGTGTGTGTTATGGTTAAGGTGCTTAGGCATTTGGGTGTACAAGTACGTGTGTACGGGTGTGTTTGATAAGGGGCAAGGGGGGCACGAGCGTACAAGTTAGTGGGCAGCGCGCTTTCTAACCTTTAATATACATAACTAACTAAAATGATATATATAGAGAGAGAGAGAGAGCGACGAAAACGATAAGATAAAGTGGATGAAATAATAACCAAAATATTATTGGCATATTGAATATTATTGATATGATGATTTATATAAGAACTAAAAGTTGTGTAAGCTGCAAAGCCAATTAGTATATTTTTTTACTGTTATTTTGCTAAAGGGTTAGTTTTTTTCTTGGTTCATTTATAAACTAAACATAAACCTAACATTTGTTGTACTCAATAACGAAGAGAAACTAAATATAACTATATAATCCTTCTCGATATCCTTCGCTTTACTCGCCTCGCAATTCAGCGAGTAGTATATACACATACATAATCGTTTTATATATATATATATAGTCGTATATTGATGAGAAGTTGTGCGTTTCACTTATTGGCGTATTTGCCCAACTTACCGTATTCACGGGGCATCGGCGTGCGCAGCGGCATACGCGTCCCTGGTAGACGCATTGGCGTTATGGACATCATGCTGGGATGTGTCGGCGACAGGTTTCTGTATGGAGACAATGTTTCAAATCTTAACAAACCGAAAGAATATTTGTTTTTTGGGTTATTGTCATGTGAGTGTGAGGCCGAGGCAATTGACAATTGGCATTGAATAAATAAAAGAAAAAATAATACAAA
Source organism: Scaptomyza caliginosa (assembly GCA_035044725.1). Lineage (NCBI taxonomy): Eukaryota > Metazoa > Arthropoda > Insecta > Diptera > Drosophilidae > Scaptomyza > Scaptomyza caliginosa. Next base: position 210,512 of record JAWNNR010000467.1, read on the forward strand.
TTAATATTGAGAAGAGAATCTCGATGGAAGTCGGCGACTTGAGAAGCAAACAGGTTATAAATAATATAAATTTAAAACGAAATTGAAGGCCAATTGTATGCATTAAGCATTAATATTCAATTTGGAATTTTGCGCCAGTTAAATGTTCTTGGTTGTTGTGCTAGACAAGTAGCGTGTGTTGTAACGAGTAACGAGTAGCGAGTGGAAGGACTTACCCAACGATTCCGGGACGCCCTTGCATCATTTGCATCATGCGTCGTTCGCGTGCACGTAGTATTTCCTCCTTTTTCTTTTTGTCCGATGGTGGTTTGGCAAGAGAGACCTTAAAAGGCGAATACAATAACGTTTAATACTTTTTGGTAACGAGTCGTTGGTAAGAGCACATACCTCAATATTTGAGGCGCCGACCTCCTTGCCGTTAAGGCCACGCATAGCTTCGACGGCGCTATCACGATCCTCAAAATGTATAAAGGCATAGTCTTTAATCTTCTTAACGCGTTCCACTTTGCCATATTGCTCAAATTGTTCCTGCAACAAGTGAAAATCAAATGAAAATTCCTTAGAAAAAACAAAACACAACACAAGAAACATACCTTCAGTTTATCTTCTGTAACATCTTGCGTTAGATTTCGCACATAAAGCACTTTAACCTTGGACATTGTTTGTTCATCCGGCTCCTCCTGTGGATCGGCCCAGTCGACTATAATATCACATCCCCAAACCTGCTAAAAGTCAAAACATTTTCCATATAGGTTGTCCAACAAATTCCAATACAAAAGCTCAAAAGTATATCACACTTGCCTTAATTCTACCAGTGCCAAGTCTCCGTTTGGCCAAAGAAGCCGCCTTATGTGAATCGTATTCGAGAAAGCAGAAACCGCGATTCTTCTTCTTGTCATCGGGAGAGCTATATATGATTACCTCGTAGAGGCCAGCTACATAATTGTTGTTTAATTGCATTTTTTGTATAAAATACAAAGAGAATAAATATTTAATAAGTATTCGGAAATATTTTCATTGATCTTTAGATATTATTAGTTTAAATGCATATCTACTTTTCACACACACATATATATTATATATATATATATAGATAGAGAAATACAACAAAAAAGTATTTGTATTGACAGCATTTTAAACGTGTGTGTGTGTGTGTGTGTGGGTGTGTGTGTGTGTGTGTGTATGGGGTGGCTCTCTGGGTGTGTGTGTGTGATGATAACGGCATTAAATATTTGCCGTACTTGAACAAAATTATAAAAGCTTATCGATAACACAGAATTTAACAATTTCCGTGTTATCGATAGTCTTGACTTATTTTTTGAAAACCAATGCCAACAAATTCCTAGTTTTTCTTTCAAATATTTTTGAATAAATTAATGCGCTAAGCTAAACGTGATATATATTTTCTGTGTTTTATATATATATATATATATGGAGAGAGAGAGAGAGATATAGAGAGAGAGAGAGATAATCACATATATATTAAGAGAGTTTATATAGTGAGTATTTAAAAATGAACACACATTTAGAAGGAAAACTGAAATAAATGGTTTTTGCTTTTTTTTTTTTGTTTTGTACACGTAAAAAACATACGATATATATATATATATATATCATAAAAACAATAATAAGTAGAGTAGATAGTATACACTGAGAAAGACACACATAGAGAAACGGAAACAGTTATTATTTATCTTAACTCTGGGATTGGCGAGAAATAGAGATAGTAAACGGGATATTTTTCTTATTTGGTGGGTTTTTTGAGACATAGCGGTTTTTCTCCAGTCATTACCATAGTTATATATGATTGGCCAGAATAGAATTATGAATTATGTTGTATATCCTAAACAAATTGATGGATTTCTTCTTCACACAACTGCACTAAAACAAAAATATTGTTTCTTTGTTTCAAAAATACTCAAAAAAATAATATAATTCGAGTTTTGGTTTGTTTTTGGCAAATTGTTTAGCTACAGGTTTTCAATGTTCAACAAATTGGGCACATTTAAATTGAAATCAATTATAATGGTGTAACAATTAATTTTTTGTTGTATTTGCTAGCGAAAAATATAGTACGATAGATAGTAGTTAGAGAAAGAGAGATAGACAGAGAGAGAGAGAGAGGTATAGAGTGAGAGTTATTTGGGTAGATTTTTATTTTAGGTTAAAATTTTGTTTGTTCAAAGCGAAAATTGCAAAACAAAAATCCAATTAATACTTTTTTTTTGTTTTCTTTTCGTTTTATATTATCTGCAAATATCGCCCTAACATTTTTATTACAAACCAATTGAAACCAATTCTCTGGAAGGGTTGTATTTTTTTTTTGGGGGGGGTAGTGTTGGGTAACATTTTCGTTGGAGTTTGGTGGTTTTTTTTGTTGTTTTTTTGTTTTGTTTTGGATCACTTACGTGCATGTTTAGAAAATTCCTCAATTAATTCGTCACGATCTCTATTTTTAGGTATATTGCCGACAAATAGCCGGTGATTGTTAAATGATATCGTAACACCAATCTTTTTGCCTTTCCGAATTTCATAATCATTTAGCTGCAATTGTTCGAAAAGTTCACACAAAACAAAAGAAAAATTTTGATTTGCTATGAAAAATTTGTATCCATTTTGGGTGGGGGAAAGATGTACTGCAACGCTTTTTTATTTGGTATTTTTTTTCTATTTTGGTGATAATGGTTGGTGTGTGTTCGTGTGTGTGTGTGTGTGGGGTGTTGTGCATGTGTTTTTTATTTTTATTTTATTTTTTTTTTAAGTTAAATTTGTAAGATCTAGACTTAGCCTTAGGAATAAGGTTTCTTAGTTTGTTATTATTTCGTGCCAAATAAAAAGGAATTTATAGAAATATTAAATAAAGATTTGGTATTTTTTTAGCTAGTTTTGTCGTTCAACTAGAATATTTTTAGTGAGTTTGTATATAATGTATTTAATATTATTTGCTGGTTCACACTACCGAGAAAAGTAATCAAAATTTATGGTATTTTTTTTGTTTGTTTTGGTAAGCTAAAAAGTCATCTAGTATATTTTTTGGGAGCCAGAATCTTACCTTTTATTTTACAATGAAAATTTCGACACCAATGTTGTAGATGACCTTATTAGCTGATTATTTTTTGAAATATTAAAAACCAAAAACAATTGCCTCCATATATAGTAAAATATTAATGGAATACAAAATTGATATGCAATGCATTAAGATTTTTTGATATAATTTGTAATTTACCATTTTGGTATATATATATAAATATATTTTTTTTGTACGCAAAGTTAATGACTGGAGAGATTATATAAAGTAAATAGTAAAAAAAAAAATAGTACCGTTATTCGAAGCGTATGACAAAATGGCGTCTAACTATGGGGCTGTGTGTAAGTGTGTGTGTGTGTGTGTGTGTGTGTGTTTGTGCATTTTGTATTCGTACGCATTTGAAAAGAGTCTCGAGATTGTGTGGAAAATGAGTGATTAAAAGAAAACAACACTTTTCCAATTATGACTGCATGGTTTGATTGAATGGATTTGGATGGTTTTTTTGGATGAAGGTAATAAAAATATAAAGTAATAATAACTTAAAAACAAAAACAACCTAAAGCTGATTTCCCTGCCTGCCTATACAATTAGCCAATTATATTCGAATTGTAAGCCAATTGGATTTTTGTTTTGCCGATTAAGGAGCCAAATTTCAGAGAGAAGAGGCGACATTTGGCTCCAAAGTTGAAGAGAATTTGAAATAGTTTGTTAATTTTGTTTTGTCAATTTACCTGTAAGTTTACCAAATTCCTCTAAAATTTCATCTTTGCCTTTTGACTTGGGTATATTGCCTACGAAAAGGCGCAGATTCGGTACGCTTATATTTATTTTCAGACACTTGCCGGGTTTTATTTCGTGATTATCGAGCTGAGGGGGGGAAGGTAAGATTTAATACCAATTCGTATTGTTAATCATTAATAAATCAAATAAATACAAATAATAATTCAACTGAGAAAAACAAATAATTTTGATAATAAAACCAAAAATTTGGGTTTTTTTTTCTTTTTTGAGGGTTAGGGTTTAAATAAAATTATATAAATAATAAGGAAAAACAAAATAGTAAGAATTAGAGAATTTTGCATTACCAATTTTATTGTGGCAGCCGCATTTTGAAATATATATATATAATAAGAGGAGAACTGTTAGTTTTGTTTAGTTTAGTTAGCTAAAAGCTTTGTTTAGTTTTAGGACATGCTCGAGTTGCATTTTTTTGATGTTTGTTGTTGATAAAACCAGACAATAATCGAAACGTACCCCTAGATATATATATATCTACATAGTGAATAGATCTACTAATACTATATATAGCTACAAGTTGACTTAAGGCTAGGAAAAAACAAATATAAAATAAATTAAATACAGAGGGGATTTTTGCAGTATTATTTTTTTTTTTCTTCAAATGTATCGCAGAGAGAACTCTTTTCAAATTATGCAAATTTTGTTTTAAATTCGCTTCGATTTGCTCAGTAGAAAGCGTATAGTATATATAAGAGAAAGGACATGCACATACATAACAAATTACAGAGCATAAGAGAACGAGAGAGAAATAGAGTTAATAATAAATGGTTAAAAGCAGCGCCAAATGGGTTTTGAATTTTTATGTTGCTTTTCTTCTACACAGTTGATTCTCAATTCGTTTGAATTTTCACGAGCAAGCGGCTGTGTTGAGAGTTGGACCAAAATCGAATTTGTTACGAACTTTACCTACTATACAGATAAGAATTTTGATATATATTGTATATAGATATTTATATAGTAACAATTGGTACAATAACTTATAGAGAGAGTATATAAAGCGCTTTTTTTTTAATGGACAGACGATGTATTTTATTTTTTGCAGTGTTTCAAGAGGGGAAAAGATATTTAGGATTTCTTTTTTTCGTGTTCTTGTTGTTGGATAATCTAGAAAGGGCAAGGGAGGAGGATGGTAGATTTTTTTTAATGGCATAAATACCTGTCGCACAGCATTCATGGCCGCATCGCGGTTTGTGAATGTGACAAATGCGTAACCGCGATTTGTGCCCGTCATTGGATCCATCATGAGTCTAAGGTCCCAAATGACGCCACAGTTCTCGAACAGCGGTATTAGCTCATCCTCGAACATATCCTTGGGTATTTTGCCACAGAACACCTCGCAGCCGTTGCCGGGCACATTGCCTTCCCAATTTGGTGGCGGCCCGCCGTATTTGCGTTGTCCTGTTAAAGTGTACAACAGATGAGTATAGAAATGGAATGAGTTAGGAATAGTTACTCACCTGTGGTCACATCCAATGTGTAGCCGGTGCGTTCCAATATCTTTTTGATCTTGTCTTCGTCGGGACCCTTCACCTGTATGGTGCTGGCAGTCGCTGGCACACCCTGTTGACTGGCGCGACTCTTTTGGCGATAGGTCTTCATGACCCCGCACAGGTAGGCAGACTTATTTGACACATGCTCCAGATTTGACTCAAGGAACTGACTAAGCACATTCAAGGCACCATCGACGGGAAACTCCTTGAGCGCGTCCAGCGCACGCTCATCCAGCTCGGCGTGAGCCAGTTTACCGGTTTTGTAGATTTCATCCAATTTACCAGCGACCTTTAAACAAAAAACCAAAAGAAACGCATTAGGTTATACGTATAATTATGTGTGTACTATAAAAAATACCTTCTTGTCCAGACCGTATTCCAGCAGCTTGGGATAATCCTCTGTACGTTCGCCATCGCCACGGTCATCGGCTTTCTGGTTAATGTCATCTAATAGTTCGCCATTGCCTTCCGCCATTTCTGCAAAGAGAAAGAGCGATTAAAAATCATATTCAATGAACAAAGCACGTACACAAAAAATATAATGGAAAATGGGTCGCGAGTATTTGCAAAACAAAATTGGCAACGCAATTACGCACAAAGAGAAACGGCAGACAACAAAACACAAAAGGCGTTGTGGGAGAGACTAAGTTCAATGACTTCAAACAAAATGTGCGTTCCGCTGCTGATCAACAGAGTACGAACCAGAAAGAGAGAGAGAGAGACAAATAAGTGCGTAAGTGCAAAACTGTGCTGCTGCTACTGCTGCTGTTTAGCATGACAAAAGCGCAAACAAAACGAAAAAAAATAGCAAAAGGTAAACAATAGAAAAGAGGCACGTTCGCGAATTGTGCGTGTGTGTCCGAATGCCAACAGCCGACTAACATACCGGACACACGACGACGAGCACACACCGAATGACCCGAGCCGACCGCGGCACGCGTGCTAAACTCACAGTCATACACTGTGACGTGTTGACATTTCTAAACGGTATGTATGTATGTATATACACGTATGTTATTGTGTGTCATTAGGCCGCAACGTAAAACTGGTTGTGAGCGCTACCGTATTGAAAAAAATAAAGCTTGTTTTCTGTGTGCAAATACAAACATGTATTATTAATTACACACACATACATACATATATTCTGGCGTACGTACAGGTGCACTGGTCGAACCCGAAAAAAAAATAACAGCTGTCATAATGCAAATGCAAAATTTATGCGAGTTGCCAAGTGGAAAAAAAGTGAGCACACACACACACACACACCAATCTATTTATTATCAGCAGCAACAGCGAGCAATATATTTATATTTATGCGCGACGATTGCTCAAACAAAAGCGAAATATGTATGTACATACACAAAAAGCCGCAAACACACAACAACAACAACGAAAACGCAAAAGAACTGTGCGAAACGCGATTATTGCGTAACGCTATGCAAAAAGCAAAAGCTATCAAAGATCGCAATGCGCGCGTGAGTAAGAGCGCACAGTCCCAAAGAGAGAGCGCGCCCAACGATTGTGTTGTGTGCGTGGGGGGAGAGGCAGAGCGTGTGCGCGAAGAGCGCACATAATGCTGCTGCGCTGGTGCTTTTTGTTTGTTGCTCTCTCAGCGCCCATGTTGGCAATGCTCTGTGCGCTATCGTATTTTCGCATGACATTGAAATATTTTTTTTCTTTTTCTTTGCTATTACTCACTTGCGCCCCGGTTGAGGGGCTTAATCTTGCTATTGCTGCCGGCAGCTGCCGGCGATTTTGGTGCTGCTTCTCGCGCTTCTTCGACTGCTGCTACCGCTGCAGCTTTAACAAACATTTTGAAGAAAAATTAAGCGAAAACAATTAAAATTCCCGATTTTATGATACGAAATTTAGCTTTTTCGAATTTTTTTTTGTATTTATTTTATTTTTATTTTTTTTTTTTGTCTAATTTTTGTACAAGCGCTCTCGAATTGTACAGCTAATTTTTCACAAGTGACAAATAATTGTGTTTTCTGACTAACGAGAGCTATGTCAAATCGAACAACAACAATGCAAAGGCCTACTTCAAAATACGAGATGTGTATATCGATAAATGTGTCAGGTGACAACCCTGCACACAAAATTTATGACAACCTGCAGTGTTACCCAATAAATGCAAAGTCAGCGGCTTCTCTCTCTCTTTCACAGGCTCTGTTTAAAATTGGCTGGGCGTGAAAATGCAACGAGCTGCAAGTGAAAAGTGTTGATGTTGACAGCGGCAGCAGAAGCAACCGCATGTGGCGCATTGTTTGTTGATACTGCAACACACACAGACACACACAAAAGCACAGCAGGGTGCACCGCAAATGTCCCATTAAGCTCTGCTTTATGTGTTTGGGTATATTAAACGGCCAGAGGATAAGCTCTGCCAGATCGTAATATACGCAAGTTGTGCAACACTGCACCAGAGTACCGTTACAACTAGGGCTGTGAAATAACAAGTTCGGAACGAATTGCAAACGAGCTAGTTCTTTTTTCATCTCTTTTTTTTTTGTGAAATTCAAGCACACTTTTGCATAGGCTTCTTTTATTACATGCATAGGTATTCATTTCATAACAGGAATCGTATTCATATCGTCCCTCCTTCCCCTCTGTTTTGACCTGCACAAACACACATTCAATTTGCAAAAACGAAAAAATATTCTTTTTCATATCTTTTTATGTCCAGTTTCTGAACATCATTTTTAATGTATGCTTGTTTTTGTTGTTGTTGGTTGCACTCGTTTTTTTTTTTGGGTTGCAGCTTTGGTAACTACCTCAATAAATTTTATGTTGACGCTCGGGATACGTAAACAACAAACGAACGAACGAACGGGCCACACTTGTCTCTCTCTTTCTGTCTGTCCTGCCGTTACCGTTAGTTGCGATTTCATGCGCTTTTTTACCGTTGTTTATTTGGCACCCTTAACTACATGAAGTGAAGACTGTAAACGAGCGAGCGGATTGATATTGTTTTGGCTTGTCTCTACACAGAGAGAAAAGGCAGGAATTTTATATTAGCCAAGCGATAATGTTTTCGGTGTAAGGTTAGTAAATCAGCGATATGACAAATGCTGCTTTCAATATAACAACGGGACGTAGAAGGCACCAAAAGAGAATGAAAATTGCTGATAAAGCAAAATAAATCGCTTTTGGGCCCCTTGCCATGAACACAAGCTTCAGACATTATGTCGTCATGGGCGTTACAAACAGGGGGGAAGGTTGAGGGGTGATGGGTGGTGTCTGTAACTGGAATTACAATGCAGTTGAAAATTGCCAGACGGAAGTGGAGAAGCGACACAAGAGAAGAAAGGGGTTAACTGAGGTCTGCTTGTGCTGCTTTTTGCTGTTGCTTTTTACTGCATTTGGGGGTTGCTTCAATTGCCTTGGCTCGGCATCAAATGGCAGTTGTTAAAGCATAAAATTCCCCACAGAAATGACAATAGCCATAAAAACGAAAAAGAAACAGAGACAAAGAGAGTTATTAAGCAATAAAATCTTATGTGAAACTTGGTGATGCTAAAAATATAGTTTTCGATAGATTAAAGTAAATGTTTGGTGCTTTAATGAGCTTTTATACCGCTTTTTACCCTTAAAGAGAGCTTTAAATGTGCATTTAACTAGATAGAGACAGCTTTAAGCTTGCATTTAATGAGCTTTAACTTAAAAACTGCATCCAAATGGGCTTTAAAGCTATGTTTAAAGAAGCCAAGAAGCAGCACAACAACAAACTACTACTGGAGAAGGGCGTGAGAAAAGGTGGATAGAACAACCACATGGCTGGAGGCTTAGTGGACAGCGTCGAGGCTATTTTAAATATTATTGCCATGGACGACAACGACGACGACGACAGAAGAAGGCTTTTGATATTGATTTTCTTGAATGCGTCGACGACGACAAACAAACTCCTTTAAAGCGATGAAACTTGGGACAGTGCCGCCAACCACCCTTTGGGGCCAAGCCAGATAAGCTAGGGAGAGAGAGGGGTAAAAAGGGAGATCCTACCCTAGTGCCATAAGCCGATTTAAGGCATGAAAATAGCTGCAAGTTGTAGTTGGTTGCTTGCAACAGAACTGCAGACATGCCACACCAAAACGCCGCAAGGGATACCCAAGCGGAAGTGTGGCAAATGTTTGCCACAATTTATGGCCAAAAAGATGAAGAGGAAAGAGGGAGAGTGGGAGAGGGAGAAAGAGGAGCGTAGGGGCAGTAAAAAGGGGTTTTATTGGGTCGATGTGGCCGCATGAGTTGCACAAATTAATGCCACACACACACAAACAAATACAATGCGACAAAATGCAGCCCCAAGGAGCTAAATTAGAAAAGGAAGACGCGACGGAAGGGTTGAGTAGAAGTTGAAGAAGAAAGCGTCGGAAATTCCTTGTAATTTATGGTAAATAAACGCAGGCCGAAACAAAGTCAGACACAATGAGGATATTAAATGCATAGCACGGAAATTGTAGAAATGCATTTAAATAAATCAAATCAAAAAAGAATCCTGCCAAGGAGAGGAGTATCTCACCTCCTCCCCGAAACCATGCTCAATTAGGCTTCAGGACTTTTGGCTTGCCAAAATGCCATAATCCATACAATCATCAAACTGAGAGAGAGAGGGGGAAAGAGGAGACAGGAAAATCCGCTTGCAGTTTTGGGCCATTTCGTGTTGCCAAAGAAACCAATCAGATGAATCCTTGCAACAGCAGCCAAACCTCTTTTGGCAGTCGTAAAACTTTCAATATTTGATCCAAACACACACACACAATTCTGTGGCCAAAAGGACACGCTACACGATGCTCAACGGTCATCGAAAAAGAGGAGAAGGAAACGAGGGCAAAGGCAAGGGCCGCGGTCTGTTTGCAGTCACGTGTAACTGGCCGGACCGCAAAGCAAAGCAAAAGAAAAAATATTGACTGCAATGCGGCTAAGGCCGTGGAGGCAGAAGCGAATGAATACAACAGTTGCATGTAACACAAACATTGTCTGCCATGTCCGGAATGTTGGAAGGACTCGGCATTTCGTTGCAGGTTTTTATATTTGTGCAGTAGGAAAAAATAAGAAAGGACAACGTGCTGCAAGGCACATAAAAGCCCGTCGACAGGGGGCCACAGATCGAGGCTAACAGCGACTAAGGATAAGAGAAACAGGTCTTGAAGAAAAAAGAGTATCTTTTTGTGCACCAAACTTGCAACTGCAACACAGTTTATAGTTGACTGCCACTCGCGACCACCCAAAGCGAGCTGGCCCGGAAACAGATATGGTGACTTCAAAGGAACCTCTCCTCTCGCAGGCCCATTGCTCCTAGCTGCTGGCATAGTTTGGCTTTCATGGCGAATTAAAAAAGTGCCGGCTGCAGGCGCCTCCCAATGCAACACGACAAAGAGCTAGGGGAGACCGAAAAGGGTTTTTCTCTCTTTGTATTAAGCATATTTTATTTGCAAAATTAGGCTGAATGTTTTTGCAGCCTGCTGTGAGCCGGGGTGGGGCAGAAGGAGCTGAAGAAGGAGGCGCCGCCTTTGGCAGTTGGTGCCTGGCACCAAGCACAAAACAGGACGAAAACAACCCGCTGATTGCATGGTGGCAACTTTTGTTGCTGTTGCAGGCTTGGTGTTGCATAAATTACAATTGCTTTGGGTGTCCAAAGTGGAATCTTAAAGTGAAGCTTTAAGATGGAAAATGTGTTGCAAGCCAATCAATAAGTACTTACAATATCCTTGAAAGTTTTCAACAATCTGGCATTTGACAAAAAAAACGTGTTTGCCGGCAACGAACTCGGCTCTTGCCCCACACTCAAGCAAGCCATCATGCAACACCCAACGAGAGAGAGAGGGGAGAGGGAGACTCCTCTTACGTTGAACTCCCTGCGGCGGCTGTCAGGCACAAGCAAAGGCAAAGTCAAAGCAAAAAAACATGGAGAAAACATGGCGAAGCGCCAAATTATCCACACATGCCAACTGGGCGCAAGGGGGTTGCAGTGGGCTGTGGTGGGGGGTTTGGGGTAAGGTAGATGGCAAGCAAAAGAAACGGAAACAAGACACAAGAACTGCAAATAATTGCAGCTGTACTTCTCTCTCGCTCACAAGCGCGCGCTCTCTTTGGTCGGTGAGAGAGCGCGCGCATTGCATTGGCAAGCTTTTGACAATGCAGCAAAGCTTTTAGTTGGCGCTTTTGGCTGTCATTCTCTTTGCATGCCTCTCCTCCTTCCCTGCCTAACCACCACGCGTCATCGCATTGCATGCAACGAGGAGCCGGCCGGTTTTCGCTTACTTTTACACATGTAGTTGTGAGCTCTGTGCTTTCTATATGCATGTGTGTGTGTGTGTGTGTGTGTGTTTGTGGACGCCATTTGGCTGACACGTGGCTGACGTGGAGCCCAGGAAACAGAACAAAAAAAATTAAATGCAAGAAGCAAATCAACTAAATTGAAATTGCTTAGCAGAAGCAGCAGCAGCAACAGCAGCAAAGACCAAAATAAATCCAAATATCTTTTAAAGAACCAAAGAAGAAAAAAAATAAGGAAAGCAAAGCAAAAGGCGACGACGCAAACCGGTTTCGCATACCAACAACAACAACAACGAGCAGTAGCAGCAGAAGAGATGTGAAGCAAAAAAAAAGTTTGTCTGGACTTTTCTTTATTTTAAGTTCACTTTTATAATGATTTGCGGCGGCGGGCTACAAAACAAAATCAAAATGGTGGACAACGACAGCAACAGCAACAACAACGACGGCAACGATGGCAGCGGCTTTTAATGCGATTGTGAGCAATGTTAAATGCAATGCCCACACACACACCATACGTACGTACGCACACACACACACACACACTCGCACAAAGCGTCGCAGACTAAAGAAGAAAAAACACAAAAAGCTGCAAGCATTTGTGCAAGTATGCGTGTGCTTGGGGCCGCTTTTGTTTTTGTGTGTGTGAGTGTTTGTTGCTGCAGTGTTGTACAACGCAGACACTGTGGGGCGTTGTGTTGTTCTTGCTACTGCTCTTTGCCTTTTAGCACCTGAACGCACTGCATACATATACAATTAATTAATTTATTTTTTTTCGCTACACACATGTCAGCTGTTTATAGCTTTAAATATATATCTCCGCATACAAACACACTTCATAATTGTTTGCATTCAATTGCACACACACACACACGCATATTAGTGGAGCCCACTCACTCTCTCTCTCTCTCGTTCTGTCTGTCACAAGAAATGCCATCGCTTACTCACACACACAAACACAGACACTTGATATGGATACGGCTTTCGTTGTGTTGCCCGTCTGTCTGTTTTTCTGTGTGTGTGCAGCAAAAATAGCGCCTAGTTACTTTTTTAGTTTCGTTCTTTATTGCACTTCATTTACCTTTATTCAATTTGCTTGCACTAAATAGAATTCACCAACACTAGATTTCGTTGTTTTTTTGTTGTTGTTTTTATTATATATAGATATTTAATTGCATTTAAAATATGTATGTATAAATATTTGTTAAAAATTTGTTGTATTTATTTATATTTGTTATTTGTTTTATTTATGAGATCACAGTTCCCCCGTTCCGCGCGCGCTCTCTTCTCTTCTCATCTATTCTATCTGCCTACATAACTGAACGCAGCTACATACATATATGACATACGAAATATGCGTGTTTGCTTGTATGTGTACGTGTGTGATTGCGAATTCTCCAACAACGAGAGCATCAAAATACAAACATACATATATATGAATTATTTGTTGTTGTGTATATGTATGTATTTATATTGAACGCGCTTTGTTCTATTTTGATTTGCACTGAGTTGATTATAATTTCTATTGCTTTATTCCGATTATGTAGTATTTGATTTTTTAAATATATTTGTATACATATATTTATATTTATTATAACTATTTGTTTTATTATTATTATTATTGTTGGGCAGCCGCGTTGTAATTTAATGGCGGACGCAACGTCTACGTCACCGGTTCTTCGTACGGTACTTCGCACACGTCTATACGTCGTCACTTGCGTCGCACAACAAAACCCACAAACAACTCTGGGGAGTCGCAGCCGCCAGTCGTAACGAAAGCTGCAGCAACGACGACTGCGACGACGACGACGACGAAGGCAGCAACGACGGCTACAAAAATGCACACACAGTCAAATGTGTTGGGCTACACAGACGGCAACGCATGCACACAGATACAATGCATGACAGAGAGGTAGGCAAAAAGTTTCGCAAAGTGTGCAAAAAAAAAAACGAAGGGAGAGAGCGAGCGCGCCAGATATAGAGAGAGCGGGCTTTGACGCAGAGCATAAGCAGCGCGAGTGGCGGCAGAATTTGCAAACCAAAGCGTAAGGCGAAAAAACATCGAGCATACGAAAACTCGCTCTTGCTCTCGCGCTCTCTATCTGGTTCTCTCTCCGTCGCTGCACACAGAAGATCGCTTTGTTTGTGTGCGTCTGTGTGTGTGTGCGTCTTGAAATGCAAAAACGTGTACGAGAAGCAGAAAAAATAAAAAAAAAAGTTCAAGACTGTCGACAGGCAAACGTATTGTAGCGTGTGGAACGCAAGTCCGCATGAGTGTGGAACGCGGCGCTATCTTTAAACGCAAAAAAAGCGAAAAGCAACAACTTCACACCACATAAATAAAAGCGAAAACTGCCAAGAACTATGCTAAGCACATACAAAATCAAACTTGTAAGGATAGCCACTTTTAAAAAGCAGCAAACGATAAACAGCGTCGACGTTCCACATGACATCCACACACATACGCACACAAGCACACTTTCAGGGAGCACATTATTTGCGCGTCTATGCAAAAAAAAAGAACGAAAAAAAACAAGAAGAAAACACAAAACATTCCTTCGAAGGGGTTAAATGAGCGCACATTTCGAGTAATAACAACAATTTTGCGTACCACAATGATATGGAACCAAATTGCAAATGTTTAAAATCAAATGCAAACGCAGCACACACACGCGCACACTAATACAGCAGACTGGCCGAATACCGAACCCTGCCCTGCGCCCACGCTTATCTGTTGTGGGCTCGCCGCCTTCGTTGTTCGTTGTTGTTGCCTTTATTTCAGTTGTTGTTGCTGTTGCTTTAGCTGCCCATGCGGCATTTTGGTCATGAACTTGTGGCTCTTTTTTCTCTTCATCATTTTATGCTTTACGCTGCGTCTCGTGTTGAGTTTAACTACTACTCCCCCTCAACCCCCTCCCTCTGCTACTTTTACTTCTTACAAAGCTAGCAATGGATGGGTCAGTTATAATTCTGCGTGCATGTACACTGAGAAAATTACTATAAAAACTAATAAAAGTATTCTTACAACAATCAAGTGTCTTAGTTAAAAGAAATGATTTTAGATTTATTTGAGATTTAAAAATTATTGTTTTTTAATGGGAATTAAATTAATGAAGATTTTTTTGTCTATTCTTAATGTATAACAGTTAAATCTCAACCTATCAAAGTATTTAAAAAGTGTTAAAACAACTTTTTAATCCAAATATTTCCTATGCAATCAATTTATTTGCTTCTTTATATTTTTAAGCTCGCCAGCAAAAAATCAAAACCAAAGCTCTCAAGTTACGCTCAACAAATAGTTTGGAATTCGAAACCATGGGAACATATACAAAGCTCGAATTCTAACTGTAAAAATAGTTTGGGCAGTAACCTTAGATGGTTGAGTTTTAAAGATATTCTAGGAAACTTTAAGGAATATTGCATATATTGAAAGAAAGGCTTTTTTAAGCGCCTTTACATTATTTATAGAATTGCAATCTATTTATGTGTCTAGAGAGCGTATCTCTGCCTATGGACAATGTCATAAAATTCAATCTCAATCTCATGCCATAATTATAATTAATTCGAATTTGCTGCTACTGCGACTGCTGTTGCTGATAATGAGCTTTAGCGGGGGGAATCTATATAATGCCACGTCAATTGGGTGAATCAAATATTGTGACTTACTCAAGCGAATTGTTGTTGCTGCTGGTATTGTTGTTGTTGATGTTGATGTATCCAACGTAAGTGTATTTTGTAGAGTATCCAATTGTGCTGGCTGCTTTAATATCCGAACTTGTTTCTTCTTGTTGGTTGAGTGTGTTTGTATTTGTGTGTAATGTATGTGTTTTTTTTTTTTTGTTGCACTTGAATCACAAAAACTTCACTTGATTTAAAATGCTTAGATATTTATATAAAGATTTTCTATTTTACTATGTTTTTTTTTGTTGTTTTTTATTCAATTTATTTATGCACGCAACGAAGCGCAGCGTTGGTTTTTCTTGCCCGGCGTACAGTAGAGCGAATGATCAATAATCGCGCTCTTGCTTGCTCACTCTCTCTGTCTGTGTCTCTCGTGTCTCTTTCACTTTTTGGCGAAGAATGCAGCGTTGCAATCAGCGTTGCATTCGCCGACAAACTGATCTCGTTGTCGTTGTCGTCACTGCTGCTGCTGCCGCTGCTGTTGCTGCCGTTCGCTTGTTGCGCAGGAAGTGCACGAAGTGCCGACGGTGTACGAAGAGCAAGAGAAACGAACTAGTTACGAACGATGCTGACCGCTGCCGATGCTGCTGTTACTGCTGCAGTTTTGTGCAATTTTTCTCCGTCTCTCTTTCTCTTTCGCTCTGCTGGGCGTGTACCTGATGATCGCGCTCTTCTCTGTCGGCTTTAAAGCTTACTTGCTGCACTTTTTCTTAATGTCTGACTGTGTCGTTGTAATTGCATCAATTATCTTCAAGTTACGTAAATGCTTGGCTTTGTGAAAGCTTTGCTTAAAAGCTTTTACGTCTTTTTATTCGTTTTCGTCTTGTCGAGAGAGCGAGGCACTTGCAATTTGTAATTTTGATTTGTTCGATTTCCTTTAATGTTGCAGTCAACGTTTTTGCATGCGCCTCTGTGTGAGTGGGTGTTAGATGTGCGCGCGTGTCTGTGTGAATGGCAAAAATATCCAATTTAAAATCCTCGCTGCTTTTGCTCTTTTTACTCAACGTAATTTCTCTTCACTTGATGATCATTATTCGCACTGAAAAAATCACTTTTCAAATATTCTTTTGCACTAAATTGTGTTTTTGTTTTTCGTTTTTTTTTTTTGTTTTTGTTTTTTGCTAGTTTCAGGTTGTGTTTGTTTCACTTGTTAGCAATTTATACATTTTATATTTAATTTTAATGCATTTCCAGACATGTCGCTGCATTTTTATGCCATAGAAGACCGTCTTAGCCTTGAAGTGTGATTTATCCGTCGGTTGTTTTGTTCTTAAGTTTTATGTTTAAGACTGCGTAACTTTTAATGATTATAAATTGAAGCATTTAATTAGGTTTGTTTGATATTATAGAAGCGTAACACTTTTGTATTATAATAGAGATTATTATATTTATTTACCGTTGCAAATAAAGAAAAACTTAAACAAAAACTGGCAAAATTATTCTTGCACTAATAACACTAAGAAAAATGGAATTTTTCAACTTTTTGTTTTCTTGGGCTATTTTCTTTTTTGTTGTTGATTTTGTTGCTATTGTTTGGCTTTTGTTGTTACTATTGTTGGTTTTTTTCAAAATTTTGTTGTCGTTTTTGAATAAATATCCAATATTTGTTTGTGAGACGTATGCGCGGACTTTTTTATTGGTAATTATTATTGCATCCAAATGTTGAGAAATTTTGTTGAAGACGTTGATCCAAATCGTTCGTTATAAATTTATATAGTAATAGTAATTGATTTTGTTGTTTAACCGTTTGTGTAAAAAGTTCCAGATTTGTTATAGCGATTTTTTCGCATGGTCTTTTTGCGCGTCCGCGATACTTGCGAGTGGAGTGGCGATGCGATACAGATACAGATACAGATACCCGGCTGCTCTTTCAGTCCGTCAGTCTCGATGACGACGACGACGACAGCGACGACGACGACGACGGCAGAGAACGTCTCTGCTACACTCTGGGCTACAGCGACAAAAACCAGCAAAAAAAAAACAGCACGAGCTTGCAGCGACAAACGAGACATACAAGAGTTTGCCTGTCGCCGAGCCGGCAAAGTTTTACACACATACACACAAGCGCAGCGTGCGTTTCCTTTTTTGTTTTGTTTTGGCATTCGCCGTAGCAGCGACTGCATTTCTATTGGTATGTACGCTCTGACTGCAGTCTGGTCGCTCTCTCTCTCTCTCTCAAGCACACATACCAATGCTGTGGGCTTTTGTAGTTTTTGCACACGCTGTCAGGCAGCTAGCAACCACCCAGAGATGCCGTCGTCATTGTTGTTGTTGCCGTCGCATGTTTTGTAGTCAAACATTTTTGTCGCTTGCTCCCGCGTCTGCAACTCACAGTTACTCATACGCTCTTTGAACTAACGCGCGCTCTCTCTCTCTAGCCGTTTGGGTATTTTATGTTTTTTGCAATAGACTATTGGCATTTTTTATTTTAACATGCCTATGCATAAGCACAAACACACACACATGTGTTACTTCAGGCTTGACCTCTCCTCTCTCTTGTTGTTGCGTTTTTGTCGCTATTCGCGCATTTCTGTTCGACTGATGAACATTTCAATTAACTGCAATTCTTTCAATCCAACTTTATGATCCACTCTGCTCACGCGCTGCTCTCTGTGCTCTGCTCTGCTGGCGTCCACGTTTAATTAACTGCCCAAACGATAGAATCTAAATGCGGCCGATAAGATCTGCTCTCTGCTTCAAACGCTGCTAACTCAATTTGTGTGCTGCTCTCTGCTCGGCTGCAGCAGGTGCCGTTGACCGTTAGGGCAGCAGCTTAAAAGCTTACGTGTGTGTGTGTGCGTTTGTTCGTTTGGAAGAGCGCTTGAATTTTGAGAGATCAATCCAATTAACTGTAAGTTATTGATCCTTAAAAGAGCGTTATAACAGTTAATGGAATTACGTTGCCAGATAATTTGTCGATTTTTCTAACGCCCACAAGCTTTGAATTTTTCTGTTGCTGTTTAAAGCGCGAAAAAGCTTTCGCTTTCAACGCAATTTCAAGATCGACTCAGCAAAGAAAAGAGAAAACGAAGCAACAGTAAAATATATGAGATGATAAAGCTGAGACAAAGAAGGAGGTGGAAATAATATAGCGAGGACATGCGCGCGAGGATAACGCAGCCTGCTGTTGCTGCTGACCCAATGTTGTTGTTGTTGATGACCAGCAGCATCATCAAAAAATCGGTGGCATCATCAAACAGCAAAAACAGCAACAACAACAACAGCAAATAAATGCGGCGGCGATAATGCAAAAAAGCATCAGCATTGTGAATCCTGTTTTGATTCCCACAGTTTTGTACCAAAAGCTTACAACAACTACTGACCGGGGGACGATTTATAGAGAGAAAGAACGAGAGAGAGGGAGAGAGCGCTATAGAAGTACCTCTCTGCTTTTAGGGGTACTGGTCAGCCAGCGGCACATGGTCTCAATATAATAAGATGACATCCAACACTTCTTCTTTCTGTGCGCAAAAGCAGCGACAGCGACGGCGACAGAGGCAGAGACGCAGACGCAGCCCGCAGTTTGCCGTTTAAGCTTTATACCCTAACCTTACCCCATATGTATTATTTGCCAGTGGTGGTGGTGCTTGGTGCTGGTGGTGCCTCTGTCTCTGCTTTGGCTTCTGCCTGTGCCGATGCGATGATGAGTCTGTGCCGATGCCTTAAAGCTCTTCGCTGTCTCTCTGCTGTACACAGGGAGAAAAGCTCTATGAACTTCTAAAGCTCTTCTCTTTTGTTTACTTGTGTTATATTATAATGTCAAGCAATTTCTCTCAGTGTATAGCATTTGCCTTGGCCAGAAGTTCATTCCACATATTTTTTTTTCATATGCTCGGCCTATAGAAATAATGAAAAACTGATGCTGCATGCTTTTAATTTCATTCCCCAGGTAAGGGGCAGAGGCAGCTCGGTTAAGGGTAGGGGCAGGCGACGCACTTGGCCACACAAAGGACTCGGACTGAAGATCGTCGCGAGCTGGCGAGAAAGAAGAAAAAAAGGACACAGGGACTTGTCTACATTCAAATGTAGAGAGGTAGAGAGCTAAGGCTAAGGCTAGAGGTAAAGGTAAAGGTACTCAAAATGTACCTGAACCGACTCTATCTATCTATCTCTCTCCCTCTTTGTCTCTTCCGACGTTGCCAGCCACAAAAGGATGGACATTGTCCAGTGACCAAAACTTATTGAGCACTGATGATAATTTTAGCTTTAGTTTTGTTCTTGTTGTTGTTGTTGGTCCTGGCAGCTTTTTATCGCTGTCAGAATATAAGATATGAAAGATTGAGAGCTTTTGCCAAAAATATAATATAATAATACGGATTGTTGTTGTAGATCAAAAAGATTTCTCAAAACAACTAGATTTAAGTAATAATTAAGTTGACAACTAAATCTATAACGATTAAAATGAAGCTTTTAAAGCTTTGTTACAAGAAAATACAATTGAAAGCTTTCTATCGCTTTGGGTTTAAGGCACCCCAAAAGAGAACTTCCCCAAAAAAGAGTTTCGTTTATTTGCTTAAAATCTTAAAAAGCACACAGGATGTGCACATTTGCATTTATAATGCAGGACCAAGCGTTTTTTTTTTCTTCACGAGTTAAGTTTGATTTGCGTTCGGTTGATTTTTTTATTTTATATACTGGTTCTAATTTTATTTAATTTTTTTTTATAGAAATGTTTTTTTCTGTGTTTTGGGTAGCAGCGCAAGGCCATTGTGTGATGCGGCACGGTGTCACCTTCGAGGAGCATTCGAAGGACCTCCGCTGACCAGACAAGAAACACACAAAAAAAAAGAAGGAAGAAAAAGCTAAGCAGAAAAGCACACACAGAGTGAGGCGAATATATATATATATATATCCTTTTGTGATATATGAGTAAGTTGTACCTGAAGGATGCGCTGCTGAGCTCTTCTGCACACACACACACACACACAAAGAGTGTAAGGGGTGGGCCGAAGGGGATTGGGGTGGTAGGGTAAGCAAGCTGCAGCATTTATTGGAGTTTATCATTTGATATCACACACATACACAGCGGATGTGCACCCAGAGTCCAGAGTCCTCTGCACAGCACAGCAAAAAAAAAAAGAGGACCAAGGAGCACCCCTCTCGCCGTAGCCCTTGGGCTGGGGTGGTGGTGAGCTGGCCGCCTTTTGTTTTTATACTTGCCGCATATATATCGCTGGTGGGAAAATTTATCTAAATTGTTGATGGCGTTTTTTTCTCCTCTTCCTTTTAAAGAAGATTTTGTATTTTACTATTTTTTTTTGGTTGCTTGTTTTTGTCATATTGTGGAATGTTTTGTCGTCACGTTTTTTCTCTATTTTTTTTGCTCTTGCTGATCATGGAAATGTGGCCCAACAGAGTCCATAAATTAAGCCTGACAGCAAAACCAAGCCAAAGGATCAGCGTCGAATATGTGGAACAACAACAAGAAGAACAATAACTAAAATTGGATGAAGGTGTTAAAATACAATAGGCAACGTTTGTTCTTCTTGTTGTTGTTGTTTTGCCAGCTGATGGGTATTATTTGATTGCCACAGCCACAGGACGATACGAAACGACGCAGGGAAAGGCGAGAAAGTAAACATTTTGTAGCCAATTAGCTGTCAAAGGCATCCCCCACTCCTCATCCCCCAGAACACTTGACAGCTAAGCCGGAGCCAAAAGCTGGAGTCGCGTCGTGCCAAGCACCGAAAATCAAAAAAGAAATTGAAGAATGCTTCTTAAGGATACCCTGTTGATAAATAGGGGAAAGAAAGTCTTACGGCTTTTGAAGATGCCACCTAATAATCTAAGGAGCTTTGAGCATTAAAGCTGTAGAACAAAGCGCAACTTGTTAAAAGTTACGTATAAAAAACATATATTAGAATATTTGGTAAGGGAATTTCCTGAAATTCGGTCATATTAATCAATAAAATCCTTGCTCATTTCGAGCTTGAAGAAAGCTTATTGAAATGAAAAGCTCTTATGTATATGTAAAGCTCATTAAAAGCTTAACAAAGGAACACAACTAGATACCCAACTTTCGCTTCTTACCCTTCCGATTGAAAGGGTTATATAAAAATAAGGAAAAAAAGGAAGCGAAAAACTGCAGTGGAAAATAAAAGAAGAAGAACAACAGCAACGTCAAATGCAGCTGTACAATAGAAACAAGTAGAAAATTGCCCGTCGCTTTTCACACGCCACAAAACTTACAAACTAACTTGACTGACTGACTAACTGACAAACTTACAAACTCAATGAATGACTTGACTCAAGGGTTGGCAATTATTTTTAACGAAGTCTTCTTCCCTTTTTGCTAGGCTTAAGTACAATGGCATGTGTATTAGACTATTGCTATGTGTGTGTCCTGTGTCCTGGGTCAATGTGCTGTTTGAAACAGGGCATAATATTGCGTATACGCCAGTAGGTCAGACACTGGAATAGAAAAAAAACTCTCACGCATGTTTTGAAAGATCCCATTTGAAAGATCGAAAGCGAACAAAAAACAGAAGAAAAAAAACAGCTGCACTCGACACACATAAATCTGAGTTGTTGTTGCAGCTGCAACAGCAGGAGACGTCAAGTTGCTGCCGCAATCAACGCATTAAATCAATTTTAACTTGGCCTACTTTTTTCCTTTTACTACTCTTACTCCTTCTCCTTCTTCCGATGCAGCAGCAAAGCAAAGCAATGCAAAAAAAGCTCAATGCGAACCCTTAATGCAGTCGTTCTCCTCCTTGTTGTTGCCATTAGTTTTCAGCGGCTGCAACTGCAGCTTGCAACTGGCACAACACACACACACACAACCGTGTGTGTATGGGGAAAGTTGTTAAGAGGGTGAATGCAATCTGCACACATGGCGATTTTTATATATATTTATATTTTTTTCTGATTTTTTTTTCTCAATGCAATATATAAAATATTTTGTTGTGGCAGGTTTTGCTTCGACGATTTAAGTAAAAATGCTTTAAAGCTTGATAATGAGCAAAGAACTGTTTGAAAGGATTGCTCCTATACAAAATCCTTCGCCTTGGCAGCCTTTCAGCCAAGTTAAACCTTATGGAGAAAAGCTAAAGACTTGTACAAGCCCAACAAACAAACAAAAAAACCTTTCCCGCACATTTTTGCAACATTTTGCAAGCTTAGTAATAAATGTATATATATTTTAATTAAAATAAAGATCTCACACACACACGCACACACACACACACACTGTTTTAAGCACCCATTGACATTATCATGTTGGCGGACAAACCATTTAGGAGGATTCCTTCGCCACCCTCCAAGCCAAGCAGCATTGGCAGCCAAGCGTTGCAAGTAAAGCGCCGCTTTAAGTGCCACTTTTTTGCCTAGCTTCCCCTCAACCCCTTCTTAATGACAAACAGCATTTTACATAGCTATTTACTTAACACATTAATTCTGCAGCCGCAGCAGTAAAAAAAAAACACAAAAAAAGACAGAAAAAACCCAAAGGTGCTGACATCAAGTTTGCTTGCAACAACAAGGTAAGAGGTGTGTGTAAGGGAGGTGAGGAATAAATGTGTGTGTGTAAGGCCAAACGAAGCGTGGTGCATGTGGCAAAAGGCGCGAAGAGCTCTGCACTTTGATGTACACTGACACAAAAGAAAGAAACCTTAAGAAAATGCTTTTCGGATAAGAAAAATTACAGAAACGAAGCATTTAGACCTAAAAAGTATGAATGAGAAAAGCTTTTTCATTAACCTCTTTACCACAAAATATAATGCTCTCTAAGTTCAAAGTAAAATAAATCCTGTATCAACGCTCTTAAATTATTCACTAAAGTACGTTTCTCTCAGTGTACGTACGCTTGTATATGCATTATGTAAACGCACTCAACGCGGTAAGTGAGCATAAATATATACATATAATATATATGCATACATGTAAAATATAACCGGCTGGACCTACATCAACATACCATGTTGTGTGTGAGTGAGTGTGTGTGTGTGTGTATGTGCAACAGTATAAAATGTGCAGCTGAAGAGATGATGAAGAACCAACTGCCACCAAGACAAAGAAGAAGAAGAAACTCTTGCCCCGATGCGGCGGCATGGCACAAGACGAAAGTCCTTGAGCCTTCACAGCCGACACAGACATGTTAACCTAGGCTAGGAAGTGGGCAAGGTGGGCAGGGATGTCTAATAAAAAAAGCATTTGAAAAGCTTACTTTTTGGTTGCATTAATTAAATGTTGTTTGTTCATCGAACTTACCACCGCCACGTTGCCCCGACGAGTTGCCATTCCGAGTAGTATACATTTCCGAATTGTAGCCCCGATACGATTCCCGTAAAATGTTGTGAGCACCTGTTTGAAAAAAGAATGAAAATCAAAATAATAATCTTTAACATATCGAAAAGAGTTTATGGTCTATCTGATCTGCATTCGAAAGACAGGGCTGCATGCAACACACTTAAACACACACACACACACTTAGGCAGAGGCAACAATAAAGGGTAGGCCTATGAAATGTGTAAGGAACAACAACAACAACAAGGAAAAAGCGCTTGCTGCAACTTTAGCTCACGAAGAAGGACGAAGTTAATGGCGAACATGACAGCGCGTTTATGTGTGTGTTTGTGTGTGTGTGTGGGTACAGTATGTACCAAGCGGTGCATTGCTGCTCCTGGCACAGCGCGACTCCTTTTAGCTTTTCGCATTGTACTTTTTTTTTTTGCTCCTGTATTATTATTATGCTTATACATTTCTATGCATGCGAGAAGCACACTCGCTGTTTGTGTGTGTGTGTGTGTGTGACCGGAAACTGCCATTTAAAGTGCATTTTAAGAGGACGATTGCTGCGTTGTGTGGAGACGACGTGTGCTCGCTTTTTCTCTTTTTTTTCCTTCTCCTCCTTCATCATTTCTCGACTCTTGGTTGCTTCACATCACTTCACTTCACTTCACTTGTGTGTTAAGTGAAAGAAGAAGCAAAGGAACGAACAACTTTGTCCTAAGCTCGTCCAGTTTCTTACTAACATTGTTTCTCTCTCTCTCTCTCTCTGTGTCTCTTGTCTTGGTTGACTGACCAGGTTTGCCCCTGTAATTCAACTCCTTTTTTAATTACACTTCACTCCACCCCCCAAATGGGCTTTAACCTTACCAAGGTATATCGATTTTCAGCGCTAAGCAGCCGGCAAGGTGTTAAAACGTTTTGTTCGAATTAATACTGCATTAAGATGCATCGTGCACTCAGTTGCCAATAATTTTGTATCTTGTATCTCTTGCAGGGATCATATTTATTGAATGAGAGGAGAGGAGAGCTCATCAAGTGGCCGCAGGAAAAAGGTACAGTCAGAACTAAATTAAACTTTTTTTCTAACTTTCCACAAAAGTACTTAATTACAAAAGCAGCTGCTTTTACGAACAAAAAGCAAAAGCTTTTCGTCCTGGAGCGTGGGGCAGGCATTAAATTAACCTAAAATATGTTTACGCATGAGCTGCTCTCAAGAATCGCTTTGTGCTATTTATTTATTTGCCAGCTATACAACAATTTACAGAGGAATAGGTCAGTACGGTCCTCTATATAGGGTGAGGGTGTGCGTGTGTATGAAAAAAAAAACCCGAGTATAAGAGGAACCCGTTAAGAGTTATGGTGCCTGAGGAGTTGTAAGGTACTCAACTAAGTACATTATATGCATTTAATGAGCACATAATGAGTATTAAGTGCAACGCTTGCACCTACCCTCTCTCTCAGTGTGCTGTTGAAACTGCATTGAGCTGCCCTCGCTGTGGGTTCAATGACAGCGCAGAAGGTCAAATGAGCTCTAGTTTTGCTCTAGAAGGGATGCTCTCTTTATCCTTTGCATACATGCAGGATATCGCTGATATATGACTTCGATATTGCCAAGCAACTAGATGTGATGTATATCTTTTTTTTCAAGGAGTCGACACCAGTTGCAGCTGCCAGCTGTTTCTAGTAGCTCTTGTTGTTTTATTCTCCTGCCTAGTATCTCTCATAGATACAACAGTTGAAATGTGCAACGCAATTGCTAGCTTTAAACTGCATACAGCTGGCGTTGAAAGTTTTTGCTCCTTCTACTTTGCCTGCTCCTGCTCCTGCAGAGCTTCCGTTGCAAGTTTTCTTGGAATTTTTGCATTATGATTTATTTGTGTGTTTTGTTGACCGAAAGGAAATCTTTTGTAATCGTCCGATAACCCCGAGAACTCAACCGAAACTCAACCCTTAAATTGCTTTTAACAATGCGAAATTGCATTCGCAATTGCATATGTCCAAGCTTAGCAGGATGCCAAAAAATTTCAAAACAAACCAAAGCAGGCAACAAAACAGAAAAACAGGAACAGAAGAACAGAGGCAGGTCCTTCGGCGGCAATTAGAACGCGTTCGGGGCCGCATTCGCGGTTCGCATCTTTGTTTATTTACATATCAAAAAATGGCATTATAATATTAAGAATAATGGCGTATAAATGCATTTGCCCAAAAGGATTCGAATCGCATGCATTTGTCCTTTTGTGTACGCGTGGAATCCTTAACGATGTCTTTTGTTGCATTGCCAAGCGAAAGGATTCCCGACTCCATTGTGCTATCTGACAGACGAGACAGGAAGCGGGATAGGCCAGGCTATGAAATGAATACGCATAAATTACATGAACAGAGCCAGTTTTTAATCTCTTTTCCTCTCCTGTCCAATCGGTCAACTGATCATGGGAACGGATTAATGTTTGAAAGGATAAATGCATTAAAGACGACGCATTCCAAAGATGCAGTTGAAGAAGTTTCAAGAGATTCGTTCAGTTGCAATTGGCTGGATGCAAGGGGAATGAGAGCAGTTGTCATCCACTTGGGCTAGAAAAGTAATTTCAACAAGACGAGGACCAAGTTTTCTGTCTTGTGCAATTGCTACACAGGATGCGCTTGCTGTTATTGTCGTAGGTCCTTGAAGGGACGCGACTGGGCAAGAAAGGCAGCGAGGCAAAACGTGCTGGGATGTCGGGGACAGAAAAGGGTAACAGCTAGGCAAAGTTTGTTGCTGGTCAAAAGGCGAAATGGCCATATGTGACAAGGAAAACAATTGCTAAAACTGCGGCACAAATAAATGTTAGCAATGAGTCGAAATAGTTGCTGCAGGCAGGACAAAAACACATGTCCTTTTAAGGGGAGGGGTAAGGACGTCTCAAGGCACTGACTCAAGTGGACCCTTACGTGGCTTGTTGCAAAGGACATGGTTTCTAAAACGGAAATTAGGTGACAGGCCCAGACGGTTAGAAGAAGGGGATCACAAGAGAAGAACTTTGCGGTCGACGCTGACTACTCGGCACAGTGGTACAAAAGTAATGTACTATGTATTGTCATACAAAAGCTTTAGTTTTTTAGCTGCAAACCACTGTGCAACATCTTGGGTCAATTTTAATTGCTCCTTTGAGTTTGTCTGTATATGCTCAAATTACTTGAATGCTCCCCTCTTGCCAGGGGCATAAGCATAATGCTGATGCATGTCGACAAGCAAACTCTCCCCACCCCCTTGCTCCGCTTGCTCCTTGCCGTTTTGGTACAAATGAAGATTGATTCGGCGGCCACTTGCCACTAGCCGGGGTAACGGCAGCAACAGCAGCAGCAGCAGTCATGCCAAACGGAAGCCCAATGAAGCTTGCCTAAAATGTATCTAACGGATGCAATAGAGCAAGGCCTCAAGCACAAAAAAATGTAGTTGAGGGGGGAGGGGGGAGCAATGCAATTAACGCTCCGCAGTTTTGCCACACGATAACATTTTACAGTACAAAAGGCAACTGTGTATTCGTATGTGTGCATTGTATCTCATGGTGCCTCTCTCTTTTTCTCTTTCTGGTGTTGCCATATCGCTTCGGTGTTTTGTGTGTGTGCGCGCGCGAGAGTCGCGTGTGCAATGCTGCAAAATGTTTTAAATTCGCAATTTCTTTTTCACTTTTTACACCCTGTGAATAGATGTTTAGTCAGAGGGTATTCTGATGCAGTCGTTGTGTAGGTGACGGATAACAGATTAGCCAATATATAGAATAAAACATATATAAACAATTTCTTGTAGTCTAGTGAAACGATTAAAGCTTTCGATATCACAAACATACTATCGATAACTAGTTATTTTTTAGCTATAAGGTTACTAACAGGGTATTTGCAAGTCAGCATCTCGGCTTTTAGTGCACTTTTACTTGTCGTTGTTGGTTTGGGTTATCGTCTGGCAACGGCAATCATAACAGCCCGAGGAGCCGAAACCGAAAACGCAAAACCGAATCCGAGAGCCACAAATATTGTTTGTTGCTGGTGTTGTTGTTGTTAGGGGGGCACAACGAAGAAGAAGAAGCAGCAGCAGCAGAAGACGACGGCAACGAGGACGGCAGGAGAGCGAGAAGTAGAAGAGAAGGGTATGCAAAAGGGGGAAACAGGGACAGAAACAGTCAGAGCAGCCAGGCAGCAGCAGCAGCAGCGACAACGTTTGTGGATTTTGATTTTGGGTCATTCACCCTTGACAAAAAAAAAAGTGCAAAAAAAGTATTTGCGCTGTGTTAGGCCGCTTTTGTGTTAGTTTGTTTATCTGTATGTATGCATGTGTGTGTGTGTGTCTGGCATGGAAGTGCTTGTACATTGTTGTTGTGGTTGTTGATGCTGACGCCCAAAGCACGTACAGGCATCCCAAATGTTGGGGATAGCTGCTCTTGCTGCCGAAAATGCAATCCAAAAGAAGATCGCAGACATGTCACCAGCTTGTGTATGTATGTGTGCGTGTGATTTGATTTTGTTTAAATTGTTCTTCGTCTGGTTATTAGCATGGAGAAAAAATGTTTGTTGTATGGTTTTTTGAACTTGCGCTAAAGATTTCATTGAATGCGCAATTTGCATTATTTGTTGATTTACTTTTTAAAATCTTTTTAGAATGTGCAAGATAAAAATTATCATAAATATGTACTTGGTTAGTCATGAAAGTGGATAGAATTTTATACAATAGAAAAGGGAATCTTTTTATAAAAATTGAGTTGGCAATGCTATGCAAAGAAGAACAACAAATGTTGTTTAGTATGGAATTTTAATGCTTTGCATGTTTTTCATCTTTGGAAACTTTGCCAACTTTATTTGTTAGCAGAATGAGTAGCAAAAACTATTTAATGCTTTGGCACTTTTTCAAATTAAACTTTAATCTCCCCACGAAGCCTAACTGCTGCTACGCCCCGAACAGCGCCATCTACAGTCGAAAATAAACTTCTGTCGCAATGCCTAAAAGTGCCGTTGCCATTTAGGACAACAGCAACAATGACAACGGGGAAAACAAGAAGAAGAAACAACAAGAACAATCAATTACAGAAGAGCTGGCACAACAAAGCGAAACCCATAAAACGTAAATGAAACAAAACAGAAACCGAAATAACTGCAACAAACTAGTCTTTATTTTGGCCAGTTGCATTTTCGTTTCGTTTTTGTCAATTCCCACGTGCAAAATAAAACAAAAACAAAACGCGTAGATTTATCTGCAGTACGACCTGCGGCTCCCAGGATGAACAGTGCCTACACACACACACACATACACTCGGAGAAAAATACTTTCTACTACTTTTTAGAACCATACTAGTACTATCACTTACGTTTCTTTCAGTGTACATATTACACGGGAAACGTCTGTCGACAAACTAAAAATTATGTTTGTGTTTATTTTTTTTGGTATTTTGGTCGGCAGCGTTGAGAATTGGCGTTGTAATCCAACGAAAGCAACAAAAACAACAAGAAAACAAGCTAAACGACAGGTGTAATAAATAAGCCAAGCGTCCTGGTCAAAATGTAAAGCGGACAACGAAGAAGAGAGCAAAAAAAAAGGACGCGCCATGTAATGCAGTCAAAAATAAACCAAAAAAAATAAGTAGTGCAAACTGAGGGAGAAAGAGTAAATGCAACGAGTCGTCCGCTAATTCGTGTCATTTAGCGCAGGTGGCGACAAAAAGTTCAAAAAAAGAAAGATGAAAAAAGGGAAAAGAGCAGCAGATTGACAATGATAGCGGCTGTGGCAGGAGGACCAGGAAATGGCTGCGGTTTACGACTAACCAATAAAAAAATAAAAAAAAAACAGTGCTGACCTCGTTGTTGGGCTTTTTTGCACCAGTTAGGTTAAATAATGCAAATGGCTATCAATGACCATCTATAGAAAGCCCTTTTTTTTGCTCTGTTCCATTGGCAGTCGGCCAACAAATTTGTGCTGCAGTCATTTTTGGTGCACCATGCGGCGCTATAATAAATCGAGTGTCAACTGCTGCATAATTATAAATACTGGGCTAGGTGTGCCAAAAGTAAACTGTCAAGTGATTGACCTTATCAACAGGGAATAAACTCTAGGCGGGCAATATTTAAAAACATGGCTCATTCACAATGTAAATGCATCGATGCTGACTAATCGAGTATAAATGTGAGTCCTCACCACCCGCTTGGCAGATATCGATACCGAACGATACTCATGCCGAGGGCGTAGCTACAGTATGCTCATCTCTAATAGCTGTTGTTATTTACAATATATATCGTTGCGTTATTGGGGCGTAGCTGCATTTGGTCAATTAAAAATTAATTAAAATTAAAAATATTGTACTGAAGTACATGTGTTAAACAACAACCCAACATAATTCAGCCGGCTTGCCTATTTTGTTGACATCTAACTATCGATATATTTGTGTGCGATATGCACATGCCACTTGCAACACTGCTTTGAGGGCGTAGTTCCAACAAGTGCACAGCATCAATTTGTATTACTAATCCGCGTTGTGTGTGTTTTTGCTGCGTGCAGTGGAATTTTAAGTTTAATTTCGTTTCGTTTTTAACATATAAAGTGCAGCAAACATCAAACAACAACTGCCCAGGCAGGCAGGTCAACAACAAAACACAAACATGGTTTTCCTACTGCCTTCAACCATTTTGGGGCGCAGCTATTTGCTTTTCGTGCTGGTACTCATTGTGGGTGTGTTCGCTCAGCATGAGTGGCAGGCCCGCGATGCCTTCGATGAGATTAAGATACAGTTCGACAAGGTGAATGCTGATAACTGTCCCATACAGCATCATGCGGATCTATTCATGCCCGCCGATGCCGTCTCCCACAAGCCTGACATTAAGGAGGTCAATGTAAATCCTGTGTTCCCGAATCGCACAGCATTGCTGCATCTGCAGAATATGGCATTGAGTCGCAGCTTCTTTTGGAGCTATATACTGCAATCGCGTTTCATACGTCCGGCCATTAACGATACCTACGATCCGGGCATGATGTACTATTTCCTTTCCACTGTTGCGGATGTTTCAGCCAATCCTAGCATCAACGCTTCGGCCATATACTTCTCGCCGAATAGCTCGTACTCCTCGTCGTATCGTGGCTTCTTCAACAAGACCTTCCCACGCTTTGGACCGCGAACTTTCCGCCTGGACGACTTCAATGATCCCATACATCTACAGAAAATCTCAACCTGGAACACATTCGATGTCCAGGACTTGGGTGCCCATCATCCCGACTCCATATCCAAGGATTACACACATGATTTGTACAAAATCAATGAATGGTATCGTGCCTGGCTACCCGACAACGTGGAGAAACGACATGACACCAAGATCACGTACCAGGTGGAAATACGATATGCGAACAATACAAACGAAACGTATACATTCCATGGTCCGCCCGGTTCCGAAGAGATACCCGGTCCAATTAAGTTTACACGACCCTATTTTGATTGTGGACGCTCCAACAAATGGCTGGTGGCTGCCGTGGTGCCCATTGCTGACATTTATCCGCGGCACACACAGTTCCGTCATATCGAGTACCCCAAGTAAGTGGCAAACTTAACCCCACATTTGCTAGCACTGCTTAAGACTCTTTTAATCCAACAGGTACACCGCTGTCTCGGTTCTTGAAATGGACTTTGAGCGCATAGACATCAATCAGTGTCCGCTGGGCGAGGGCAATAAGGGTCCAAATCATTTTGCGGACACGGCACGCTGTAAGAAGGAAACAACCGAATGTGAACCCCTGCATGGCTGGGGCTTCAGACGTGGCGGCTATCAGTGTCGCTGCAAGCCCAGCTATCGGCTGCCCAACACTGTGCGGCGTCCCTATCTGGGTGAGATCGTTGAGCGCGCCTCAGCGGAGCAGTATTACAATGAATACAATTGTCTCAAGATTGGCTGTAAGTACAATATCGCTTCTTCTGTCTTGAACGCATTAAGTTTAAAACATTGTTTCTAGGGATACAAAAGCTGCCGATTCAGTGGGAGAAGGCACCGTATTATGTGCGCGAAAAGTATTTGGATATGCATCCAGAGTATCGCAATTATACAACCGGTTCTAGATCCCTGCACGCCGAGCATTTAAACATTGATCAGGCATTAAAGTACATTCATGGCGTCAATTATCGCACATGCAAGAAGTGAGTGAAATTTCTTCTCAATTATAACATAATATTTATTATTAATGCATTTGTTTTTTGCGACAGTTTCCATCCACAAGATTTGATATTGCGCGGCGATGTAAGCTTCGGAGCCAAGGAGCAGTTTGAAAATGAAGCCAAAATGGCTGTGCGTCTGGCCAATTTTATTAGCGCATTTTTACAGGTAAGCTGGATATGTTTCCCATCGGCTTCACGCTAAACGAAAAAGAAGAGCAATAATTGATAAACCCGACACCTATTAAGCGCCTTCGATGTCGCCTCTTGAAAACTTCTCAAGTGTAAATTATAATTTTCCACGCGTAATTCAACTTCCTCGAATTTCCTGCAATGCCAGTTTATAGTTGGCAGTTTTTTTTCGTTTTTTTTTGGTTTTTTTTGGTTTTGTTAGCAGTTGGCAGTTGCCAGCCACGGCGTGAATTAAATATTCAGTGTCAAACCATTACCAAAATGCTAAATTCATTAGTTTGAGAGCGCAAAAAAGGATCACGAAAAACGGGTTCGACACCAAGGCGTCGCCGTCGTCGTCGTCATCATCTTCATTAAATGCCACACAGCAAACATTAAAGAAGAGCAATAGAATAAAGAGAGAGAGAGAGAAGTAAAAACTGGACTCTTCCATTTAACCCTCCCTCCTTTGCTATTTGCACAAGTTGTTAGCATTCAAATTGTTCAAAACGCTTGGGGAAATAAATACAAAAATCCCCCCCCTAACCCAAAGAAACTAAAACATTTACGTTCTCTTCGCATTCAGGTATCGGATCCCAATGAGGTGTATTCGGGCAAACGTGTGGCGGACAAACCGCTGACCGAGGATCAAATGATTGGCGAGACACTGGCCATTGTCCTAGGCGACAGCAAAGTCTGGTCGGCGTCAACGCTCTGGGAGCGCAATAAGTTCACAAATCGCACCTATTTTGCACCCTATGCATACAAAACGGAGCTGAACACGCGCAAGTTCAAGGTGGAGGATCTGGCGCGTTTGAACAAAACGCATGAATTGTATACGGAAAAGAAGTACTTCAAGTTTCTCAAGCAACGTTGGAACACGAATTTTGATGATCTCGAAACGTTCTACATGAAAATCAAGATACGACACAATGAGACAGGTGAATACCAGCAAAAGTACGAACACTACCCCAATTCGTATCGTGCGGCAAACATCAAGCACGGCTACTGGACGCAGCCAACATTCGACTGTGATGGCTATGTGAAGAAGTGGCTGGTGACCTATGCGGCGCCCTTCTTTGGCTGGGATAGCCTTAAAGTCAAACTGGAATTCAAGTGAGTTTTAAGCAAAGAGGGGGAAAAACTACAATTTCGGGTTTTTTTTTTCTGGCGAAATAGGGGCGCGCAACTCTGTTGGCCCGGGCCGTTTAAGCTCGTGCGGGCTGGTTGCTCTCACCCCTTTTTTTTGTGTGTTTTCTAAGGGGCCCGTCCCATTCTCATTCTCATTGAAATGCAAATCTTTGGTGTGTTTCTATCATTTAATTGTGTAATTCTCAAGTGTTGACATATGACTTGTGACTTCTTCACTTTTTCTCATGCAAATGTTTTTGGGCAATTAAACTAATTTGTTTGACTCTCTATTAAAACACACTAACAGGGGTGTCGTTGCCGTCTCCATGGACATGCTGCAGCTGGATATTAACCAATGCCCGGACTGGTATTACGAGCCAAACGCTTTCAAGGGTACGCACAAGTGCGATGAGAAGACATCCTATGTGAGTAGCATGGTTATACAAAGACGCAGGAGCATGTTCTAATCATTCTTCTTTTAGTGTGTGCCCATTATGGGTCGTGGCTATGAAACTGGCGGCTACAAGTGCGAATGCCTGCAGGGCTATGAGTATCCATTTGAGGATCTAATCACCTATTACGATGGCCAGCTGGTCGAGGCTGAATATCAGAATATTGTTGTCGACAAGGAGACACGTTACGATATGTTCAAGTGTCGCTTGGCCGGTGCATCGGGTTTGCAATCAGCGCTGGGTTTGGTCATATCACTCTTTGGCCTAACTCTGACGCTACTCTTTAGGTTTAGTTAAGCCAAATATCTTTGCAACTTCTATATATCCGTCCAAACGAATCTCACATCAAATAACAGCTACAAAACAATAACTATAACCGAATGAAAAAACATCAGACAAAAGCAACAGCAGCTCAAAGACACAAAATTGACACCCAAAACAAAACGCGCTATTGCCCAGAAACTTCGTATATATATATAACATTGTCATCATTTATCTGCAAGGCGATTAAGTTGTAGACATAATCTATTACAATGAATCTGGTTATTTGTCATTTCTATCAAAGAGCAGCAAGCAGAGACAGCAGCAGCAGCAAGCAGCAGCAACAGAAGCGACAGAAAAGCGCAAACAGCCGCGCCTACTTCGCTCAGATTACGGAAGCGTTGTCGCTGCTGCTTCTGCTTCTGCTTCTGCTTCTGCTTCTACTTCTGCTGTAGTCCTTTGCTAATGTCCGTGAAGTTGCCCAGCTGTATACGCTCACTCCGCAAACCTGTTAACATCAAAACCCAGTTAGGCCCTCTACCCAATACCCATCCTCTATGCAGAGTAGAGAGAGAGAGAGGGTTGTTTGTGCCGCGCCTGACGCACACCTTTGCTGCCTGGTCAGCACACCAAAAAAAGACGTTGAAAAAACGCCTGCCGTCGTGCTTTTTCTTATATTAAATCGTTGGCTGGTCCATTGGCTGCTTTTTTGCCTGAATTAAAATATGCCGCCGTTTTTTTTTTCTTCCTTTTTTTGCATTCTTCATTCTGCTTGATTATCATATGCGCTTGAATTTTTATTATCTATATATACCCTGAGAACTTTTTCTATGCGCCGCTGGAAACCAGTTTATCAGCCACTTGGTCTCCTGCCAGGGCAACCATATAAAAAAAAAACCATAGCTATTGCCAGCGCTTCTTTTTTTATCCATTAAAAAATTGGCCATAGGTAGCTGGACTTGTGCGTCTTGGACACAAAAAAAAAAAATTATTTTCACACATTTTTCATAGTCAGTATCAGGGGCAACAACAACCAGAACAACGGCGCCGGTGGGCAGTGACGACCGCTGCGTTTTGGGCAACTCCTCCATTTTCAGCCGTTGCCGGCTGCAGTCACGTCCTTTTACAAGGATCGACAGCATATAACACAGCGGGTTCTTCGTTTCTTTTGTGTGTCTGTTAAAGCTAAGCTATTGTCTTTGAATATAATAAACCATAAACCAAATCAGTTTGTAGGACAGTCGAATTGCTAAGAAAAAAAAGTGCCTTATCAAAAAGACAAGAACATATACAAGCTCGAATAATTAAGACTATATCGTAAGTCCGTCCATTTTATATCGTATATTACTAAGTGCCTTAACACACACACACACACAAACAAACAAATACTTTTCCAATGTAGAATCTAATGTGTAGAGAATTAAGCTTAAAAAGTACCACAAAGTGTTCAAAGCAGTAAACTCTTTTCTTGAATGTAAATGCTTTGTACAACAAAAAAAAATATATATATATTGTTTTATAATAATACTTACCGAACTTATTCATGTTGCCTTTGCACTTGAGTTTGAGACTCCACAAACGATACGAAACGAGATACGATATACGAGACACGAGACACGCACACAAATTTTTGATTAAAAAATTGCAAAAAGTACTTTCCGAAGGAAGGAAAAGAGAACAGAAACAAAATCAAAATATAAACAAATTGAAGGAATGCAACACAAAAACAGGGGGGTGGGGGGTGGGTGGAGGAAAGGGGGTTGAGAGAAAAACCAGAAAATTAAAAAAAATCGCTAAAGATCGCCGCCCGTTGAACGCCGGGCGTCACGTCTTTATTCTTATATCGCGGTAGTTGTGTGCACAAATTGAACTGATACGATTTGGTTGCGCGATCGGCCCAAGCTATCCGCGAAATATGAAGAAACAATAATAAATCTATCGTTCGAACTTTGATTTATTTTTGGAACCTTTTAGAATTTTTAGAAATTTTGGAAGGGTTTCAATTTGAATGAGAGATGTTTTTGTACTGAAAATTCTTTAATATGTAATGTCGTCGATCCAAAACATTTTCCACATATGATACTTGTGTCAAAGCCAATGCGATTAATTTCAAACGCTTTTTATGTTTTTCTTTGTTCTTCTTTATTCTATACAATACGTACATGTTTATGTTTTTGGTTATTATCATCATTAAAAACTATCACAAATCAATTATTGGATGTGGCTACACAATAATAATAATATTAATACGAGTACAAATCAGGCAGCTGCGAATTCGTTTATCGTCTTTACAGCTCCTTGCAGTCCTTAAAAAACATTTTTTTTTTCTGTGTGCGGTATGCAATTGGGAATTTAAACAATTCCCTAGCAACAATAACACTAACCAAATGGCTAAAGTACAAACAACACGACGAACAATTAAACTCTATCAAATACGTTTTTTCATTAAATGAAAAATACTAGAAATAAAAACAAATCTTTCGATGAACTTACAATTAAATTTTTAGTTCTTTTTCGGGTGTTTCTAAAAGTTTTTTTCTCTTTTTTTGTGATGTCTTAGACTTATTTCATTAAGGTGTGCCGCTTTTGTGGGTTTTACATGTTAAAATATCTAATCTAAATAATTGCTAAACACAATTGGCTTCGATATCTCATATAATTTGAATTCTTTACTATTATATCGTATATTTCATCCAGTTCCAGTTCCAGTATTTGAGCTGGTTCTGTTTCTTTTCTGGGTGCCTGGGTTCTTGCATGGAGACTGAATATATTATTTTAATTATTACTATTTAATATTTGAGCAAAATTCTAACTGCATGTGTGTGTGTGTGTGTGAGTGTGTGTGTGTTTTAGAATAAAACTCTGCGCAACAACAACGATAATAAAAGTGCTATGTATAATAACTTTTCTGATTCACTATATTATTGATATTGATATGCGCTGAGAACATGCGAAACTTCTATTCTGTGGGCGCATAATAAACCACTGTGGACTTGCGTCGAAAACCCAAATTGAAGAAAGAAGTTTCCGATTTCTTGCGCTCATGCTCGTGCTCGTGCTCGTTGCCAAAGTAGGAGAAGAGCCGGCCGGTGCCAGTGGGTGGGGCACGTATGCCACCGCTGCCACGTCGACTGCCATGGACGCTGTGGCTGCTGCTCTGCCGATGGATCATTGTGAGCGAGGTGTGCGAGTGTTGGCGCTGCAAGTGCTGCTGCTGTTGCTGCTGGTGGTGGTGTTGTCGATGGTGGCTATTGTGGTGGTGGTGGTGCTGTTGTTGCAGGTGATGGTGTGCGTTGTTGGTGGTGTTGCC
The DNA here is from genome assembly GCA_035044725.1 of Scaptomyza caliginosa. Taxonomy (NCBI): domain Eukaryota; kingdom Metazoa; phylum Arthropoda; class Insecta; order Diptera; family Drosophilidae; genus Scaptomyza; species Scaptomyza caliginosa. The sequence goes on from JAWNNR010000467.1 coordinate 247,492, forward strand.
ATGCAGAAACCCAGCTGTAGTTGGCGATAGATCAGTCATCTCACACGGCCAGAGGGTGAACGAAGATGGGACCTTATGTATCCCGTCCGATAATCGATAATGGTGGGATGCTGACCTGTTGAAGTACCGCTCCGAGGGCCGCGACCCCATCTATTTTATTATGGTAGTGTGTGTGTGTGTGTGTGTTTTAAAGAAAAGTTTAGATATTAGCAAAGCGCATTGAAATATGTTTTCTACATTTGATTTTAGCATTATTTTCTTTTGATTTTCTATTGCGCTATATATACAGAGTTTTGCATAGTATTTTCTTTTAGCTTTTTTAATGTATACATAAATAGATATATATATATATATAGAATTGTAAATGCAAAGCGAATCAACAAGAGTTATCTGCTAGTTGATCAGCTTTGCATTTACCATAGTCTAACTAGTTTGACACTAAGATTTGAAGGCGTCTAAAATTGTTAGCTGTTTTTTTTATATATTTTTTACTGATTTTTTACTGATGTTTCTTAAATTAATTGTCAAAGTTGGTTGTTTTTTTTTAAATAGATTTATTTACATAATAAATGTTTGTGTGTGTGTTGGTGTGACTGTGTGTGTGTGTGTGTATAGTTAAGGGCAATTGTAGGTATTAAGCATAGGCTTTACTAAGGTGTCACATCCAACTACTCGAAAAAGCAATTGTTTTAAGACAAAGTGCAGCTATTTACAATGCATTAAAAGTTTGAAGAAAAAATGCAACTAGTAAAAAATAAGAACAAATAACATTTAAGAGAGCTCACCGTTTTCGTTCGCCTCTCTATGTTAAAAACATATATATTTTATTATTGTACTAAGTATTTTTTTTGTAGTTTGTTTTTTCAAGTTTTTGGTATAAAATTTGTTTCGACAGTTACGACATTTATATATGTTTAAAAAAAACACACACACATATATTTTGTGGCTTCGTGGGTTTTAATCAAAAACAAGAAAACAATATCGCCTCCAAAGCCACACACGATCACTACAAAAACTTTGCTGTCTATAGGATTTGGGTTTGGTATTTATTTTTTTTTTTCTTTCATGCTTTTTTGGCTCAAACAACGTATGAGTTTGTATTGACCGCATAATATTTTCGTTTATGTTTATAATGGGACGCATAAATATGCTGCGATCTGTGAATAAAAACAAACAACACAAAGAGAACGAGAAGGAGAGAGAGGAAGAGAAAGAGAGAGAGAAAAAGAGAACAAACACATAATAATCTTTAAGCGAAACATAGGCAGACATTTAGAGAACAAAAACGCATCCGCACAACAAGTTCCACTTGGACTCGACTATAGCTAATTAATCGGTGACAACTGTACCTTGCATAAACTTTTAACTCAGCAATCAAAATACAGGCAGTAGAGAGTATTGATAAGAAAAATACTAAAAAAAATACTTACCCCAAAACTTTCTTGGCCTAGTGGTCTGGCATTCTTTTTCTTTTTTAGCTTTGGAAAATCATTTACAAAATATATATATATATATAATATATGCATTTTGTACAGAATATCTGTGGTATTTTTGTTTTTTTTTTGAGTATTCCAACTTTTAGCTTATGTGGTGCGAGAACGAACGCGTGATGTGCCGTTGCGCATATCTCGTGGACGGTCCAGTGACTGCAGCATCTCGTTTACAAAGCGCTGGCCTACCGCTACTTGGTATTTTAATTGTGGTATTTTTTGTGTGTTTCATTTCGAATTTGCAATGGTTGAGTATTACGAATTTAGCCAGGTGTAATACGTGTTGTGGTGAGTGTGTGGGTGTGTGTGTGTGTGTGTGTGAAAACAATTATAGGAGAGATAGAGACACAGAGATAAAGAGAGAAAGAGAATTTCAGGAGGCGGGGAGAGAGAGAGAGAGAATTGTGGTAGAGAAGTGAAGAAGAGAAAACAAGAAGAAAAAGAAGCAATAGTACAGATTAGCGGTGTTTTTACTATATACAAATAAGAATCGTATTATTTTTTTTTTGGTATTTTACTACTAGAGAGCTGCATTAATCTAATAAATTTGTTATGATGAAATAAATAATTAATTTATTGTGTTTTAGATAGAAAGAGCTGTGACTGAAGCTCTGAAGCTGTCTTTTTTTTTTAAGTGTGACGAGTGCTTTGTAAAAATCTTGCAGCTTTTTTTAACTATTAAGGATCCCGTTTGTGTTTTGGATCCTGTTTGTGAAAACTTACCTTAACACTTAAAAAATGCAAAATAACTACGAGTTGCCTAAGCTACTTAAGATGGACTCAAAGCTACTCAAACTAAGTATTTATCGTAGGAAAAAATATTAAATAATTTAGTTTTAATAATAGTATAAGATTTTTACTAACGCTGTAGATTTGAAGAAATTTAACTAAAGCTATGAAATTCGATGCAGAAAACACAAAAAAAAAAACGAAGAAGAAATTTAAAACAAATTTCGTTAAACCCTATTATTTAGGAAAAAATACTTATCATGTCATTATTGTTAATAAGTTATCGCATCTATTGGTATATCATTGGAAAAAATTGCCCAAACTTACTAAACATGTTTCGAACTAAACGAAATTATACATTTTTCTTGTTGAAGTTTAGGAGTTGTACTTTTTGAATATGTTTTTACCTAGAGTTAACAGAGAACTGTTCTTTCTTTTAAAGGTTTATGCTTAAAAATAGAAATGATGCTTCTTCACATTTTTGTTTACCAACTGACGAAACTCACCTCGCATTGTGACCCAGCATTATGATGCTTCTGCAAATACAATTGAGAAATGTCGACACCATTTTTTATTTAAGAAATAAGTAGAGTATATAGCAATAGTAGAGTAGAGTTAAGAGAAAGATTGGTTTTTAGAGACAGAACACACTGGAGATGAAGAAAATCAAAGAGAAACTGAAACAGAAAGTCAATAGTTTTGAGAAAGTAAACTTTGTGTGTGTGTTTGTGTTCGAATGTTTAAAATAATATATATATATAGAGATATTGTATGTGGATTTTTTTTTATTTTTTAAACATGCCAATAATTGTTTAACACATTTTATATGAACTTGTATTTAAATATTTTGCTTTTATTTATTATTAACGGGAAGGGTTATACTTTAGAGATAATTATATTGTTGTGCTGCCGTTATAGTATCAGATATATATATACAATATTTGCTGTTCACAGATAGAGTTCTTGAAACCATACACAAAACCGAACAACAGGACGACTCTGAGTCGCAGTTCATGCTACAATATCTGGCATATCTATATGGGTATATAGTATTTCATATAACTTTGCGCCCTATTTTTGGATAATGTGCACACAGTTTTCTTTTTGGTTTTTTTTTCGGGAATAGAGAAAGTAAAACCTAAAAAAAAAACAATTTGTATTTACAAGTTTTGGATGATAACTATACAAATTCAAAATGATATTATATAAGCAGCGTGTACTATCAACAGATCGCACAACAAGCAGCCAAAAAAAAACCAAAACTAAAACAAAAAACGAGTCTATTATAATAAGGAACAACAGCATTGATCATGAAATGCTTTATATGTATATATTGGGTCTTGAAAACAGTAGGTAACTAAAAACTCGCAACACCAGCGAATGTCAAAAGCTACACAATTTGTAAGTGTTGTAAAATGCACAAAGAAAATTTATTTTCTCTGTGCAAAGTGATAAATGGGTGTTTGAACTACAATAATCGAACCTGGCAACAACATCCATGTACAAAGGTGGTCAAAGGAAATGAAATGAATGGGAATTTTGGAGTTATTTGAACTGTCATAACGTAACGAAATCATCAAATAGTGTCAACAACAATTAAACACATTAAGATTCAAAAAGTAGAAACAACAAGTAGGTTTTTTTTTTGTTTTTTGGCCAACTGCACAAGGGCCTGGAAGTAGTAGTGTTGGTAAACGGTATGTATGTAACAAGGCATATAATGTTTCATATATATATGTATGTAAGTTTGTAAGTATATAGTTTGGGGTGTTGTAAATAGTAAATAGTTGTTTAACAGGGTGAGCGCAAACTTTTGGAAGCCAGGGAGTGTCTTGTATATATTTTCACATAGTATTTCTTGTGTGTGTGTCTCTGTGTGTGTGTGTGTGTCAGTCAGTAAAAAATCTGCCAAAGTTTCTGTTAGATACAACTCAATCTTAAGGATTCTCGCCAAAGGCATTTTACTTGGTATTTTCTAATCTTATAAACGAATATATATATATTGTGGTTAAACTAAGTTAAGTTAAAATAATTTTTTCGTTTTTATTTTGGTTTTGGGCAATAGTACTTTTGTGGTTCTTAGCTTGAGTTTTTGGCCTACCGAATGAGCATAGCGAATTTCGGCTAATTCACAACAACATTGGTAACGGAGTATGGCACGAACGCTCTTTCTGCAAGATGTTTGGTTTATATAAAATTAAATATACATTTTTATACATGTTGATTAGCAAAACAAATAATTTTTTTTGTTTAATGTTGTTTTATTTTTTATATATATATTAATTTGTTGAAATTTTATATATGAGCTTTTTTTTATAGCAAAAATGAATCAAAATGATAAACAAAATAACGTACGAAATGCGATTTGAATTTTTTTTCTTAAGGTTATAATGAAAAAGAGTTGCAAGAATAATTAAAGAAGAAAAAATAAACACAAAACACGCACGTATGGTAAACACTAAGAAAATTAGCATAATTAATAAAAAGAAATATTAAATACGTTTAGCATAATGATAGAAAAGAATGAAAGTTAAATGTGTACTTACCGCAGCAGTCGCGTTATATAATCGGGCCAGTTTTCAGGAAACATAACGAGGAAAAACCCAATGGCAATAAGTATGACCCCAGCCAGTTTCATGCCCGCAAATGTCGCACTGTACAGGATGACATCGAGTGCTAGATGGATGGGTTTTTAATGTGTGTGATTTGGTGATGAAAGAAATATTGTTCAAGGTGTATTATTAGATTGCATTAAAAGTGAGGTTAAAAAAAATCACCTAAATTATGTACAGCTTTAAAGTTATTTCGAAAAACAAATGACCCATATTATATACACTCAATATATATATACAGTATGTATTATGATATGGCAATTAAAATATATGGTCACGATATGATTTTCTAGGCATACGTACCACCAGAAACGGGTACAGCGGTTATCAAACCCAATGTCACAAACATATTGTAGGTAACGGCGGCACTGAACTGCATGAGTACGTGAAAAACTGCAATCAAAATTAATTACAACGTTCACATAACGCAAAGAAAGGAATGTTAGGGGGCTTACCCAGGAGCAACACGCTTGCTGCCAGCAACATTTTCCATGGTATGGCTTCCGATGTCAGATTCTCGGCACCCGTCAGGTACAAAGCCAAAACGACGGGCCACAGCAGCAGTGCATTGAGCAGGCCCAGTGCGGTGAATGTGAATGCGATTTGGGCCACCGGTGGATCGCCCATCACCTTGCGAAACATAACCTGACACAGAAAACAAAAAAAAACCCACAACAAGAACAACAATGTGAACGACATGAGCACGACATGGCCTCAAGACACGAACTTACCCTGAACACGGCATAGCCGGCAGCAGCTAAGGTGGCCAAAACAACGCCACCCAATGTACGACTCTCCGTGATGCCGTCCATGTAGGCAAGCAGTGCAATGCCCGTGTCACAAAGGATAACGGCCACAATCTATGCGAGTATTTATGTGATTGTTTGTTTGATATTTTCAGCGATTGTGGGGGGCAGGCACTTACCCTAACACCCACGAACTGTTCGTGCAATATGACCCAGGAGAGCAGATAGACGCAGGCAACATTGGTGGCAAACAGTGCCAATGCATCTGTGGCAAAGAGAACGTGCAACGACAGTGTGTACAGATAGGTGGTCACTAGCCACAGAATGCAAAAGGATAGGCAGCGATTTAGGAAACGACCTGAAAAGTTTCGCAATATTATTATTTGTATTACTCGCCCCCGTTTCGTTTGATATAGATTCACCTATGGTGAAGCCACGTTCACGAAATCCGCGCAGGACATCAGCCAGAATCTCGCTAAGCTTGTCGCATTTGCGGGCAGACAGCAGTCCTAGTATATAGATGGGAAAGAAGAGCAGCGAGAAGTTGGTAAAGAACCAGGCCGCAAAGAACGGCGCATTAAAGTAGACGGGCTGGCGCGGTGGTATGTTGAACATCTCGGTGGCGTCCTCGACATGATGCAGCGACGAATCGCTGATGGCCAGTATATCCTCGAGTTCGGTGCTGAGCTCGGCACGACTCGACGACGTATCCAGATAGTCGTCCAGCTCATCTTCGTATGGCGCACGATACAGATACATGTACTTGATGCAGTGCGTCGCACCCACCCAAGAGGCAGTCACCAGGATTGTAACGCATACGCCAAAGTACATCTGAAATGATAAGGCTTCAGTTGTGCGCGGTAACAAAGACAAAGACTTTTAACTAACCTTCTTGGCCAGCTCGGAGCAACATGACTCTTTGCAGGCTTTGAGCTTGCGAAAGCGCACTTCCGCATCCTCGCCAGCCTGCAAGCCATTCAGCTGCTGATGATCTATGGCCAAATGCACCTGCTGCTGCTGTGTCTGTGGATCGCTCGGATCGCCGCCAAAGTTATGCTGCGATCCATGTGCGCCTGTGGGCGTATCCGCCTGTATGGTAATGACCTCATTGGGATCCTGCTGGCTCGACGATATCGAATCTTGGTGGGTTATTTGCGGATTACTCGAGTGCAGCACATTGCTGAAACCACAGCTGCCAATAGCACTAACGCTGACGCCAACGTCATTGCCACTGGCAATGCCAGCACCACCGCCAGCAGCACCTACAATTGCAACGTTGGCATTGTTGTTGTTGAACGGTCCATTCGTGGAGGAGTCGCCGGTGACAACGACGGATGGAGCACGGACGCGTTTTGGATTAAATATCGCTGGTATTTCGCCGTCACGCGTCATCTCCTATCATCAGTTCCAGTTCATAGTGTCCTTTCGTTTGTTTTCCTGTAATCTGTAAGCTGTAAGCTAAACTTATATGCGAAAGTTTTCAATATTGATTGTTTGAGTTAAAAACGTGAAGCTCACGTGAATCAAGGCAATTACACGCAAGGCAAGCGTCTCAAGCAGCTCTTATGGCTATCGTGCAGGCCATAACAATAAGCACTTCTAGCCAAACAAGCAAAGGGCAAACACGCAAAAGAAAAAAAGAAAACCAATCACGCAATGCCAATGCGAACGAAGCAATTTGCATACGCGCCTTGTTTCTGACCAAATCAAGGCAAGTGAGAGTATTACTTAGTCGTTTAACACACACATCTCTCTCTGTGTGTGTGTGTGTTTTAGGGATGATGGCTAACAACAATGAGAATTATGAATGCCTCGTTGTGCAGGTCAAGTTGAGCGAAAGTCAACGTCGTCATCGTCTCTGTGGACAATAAACATTAAGTTTTGCTGTTGTGGCGGGGGAGAAGGGAAGGCAATTTGTATAGCTTTTATGACTCCTCTCCCCCCAACAGTTGAAGGACGTATCTGCCTTGTCTGTGCAATAATGACAATCTAATTGAAACATAAAATATTCAGACCATCGAATATATACTATCAATAGATTAATAGCTTTATAATGATCCTACCTATGAGTAGAGCAGTCACAACAGTCATAACTTAAAGTTCTCTCTGAGCAAAATGATTAGCCAAGTGTTGTAGCCAAGTTGTTTTTAAAACAGCTTCTCAGTACGTTGCGAACGCTGAGTAAAGCTTGAATTAGATGCGGAAAAGCAAAACAAATCGAGACACAATATGGAAGCTTTAGGAAAACTCGTTGTGCTGCTAGTCATAAGCATTATGTTAAGCGGTAAGTGTTAAATTTTTTTGATTTTCTTTAAACATTGTCATGGATTGATTTGCGTATTAGCTCGTGCATTGGCTGCGACTGCTAGCTGTGGCGTCTTGGATGAGGATCTGCTGTACAATACGGACCCCTCAACGGAGCCCAAAGAATATTCCTGGATAGGTGTACTCTTTGAGTATCAATGGTCCGCGGTCCGCTTAGAAGCTAATCAAACGAAAATTACAGATAACAGCCTAATCAATACGCAATGCAACGTGATCATTGTGAGCGAGAAGCATGTCCTGACACCCGGTTCCTGTGCGCGAAACTTTCGCAAGCGTGCGGAGCTGCTATCCGTACGTCTGGGCATGTGGAATGAGTTGCATACGCCGGGCGAGCGGCTGGTATGCAATGAGCTGGGATTTTGTGTGCCTGGTCCGGTGGATTATCGGGTCAAGCAAGTGCTGCTGCATCCAAGCGCTGACAAGGACACGGGCGATTATGATTTGGCCATACTGGAGCTGCAGAAGCCCATCGAGTGGACGCGCTTCATACGGCCGTTGTGCGTGGAACAGGACTCCGAGCCGGAGTCGCTCATTGGTCGCAACTATCATTTTGGCGGCTTTGACAACAGCGGTTATGTGAAGGGCAAGGGTCTGGCATTGAGCATATCGAGACAGTTCTGCCAATATCTGGGCCAATTATCGACACTGCCGGCCACACACTTTTGTGCTTATCCGGAGCGACGCACCGAGTTCTATTTGGGTGCTGCCCTAATGGCCATCAATGTGCAGAAGGATATGCCACAGAATTTCTATCTGGCTGGCGTATTAATGGGACACTATGACAATGAGGCCACACTATTGTTTTTCCATGATATACGACCTGTACGTGAATGGATTGTGGCTAATACCCGCTAAACTCATATGTATATAATTATTTTTTAATATTTTTTTGTAAAATAACAATTTTCCATGTTCTCAACAAATACATTGCGCTTGGGAACAACCCCAAGTTCCGCATATGAAACGGGTTTTTCTCACTGCGGCTTTAATCGCATGGAATTCAAGTTGTTATCCAATGCAATTGGGCGGCAAGTGTAGTTTGAATAAATGTTATATATGCATAGAAATGAAACTCACTGAACAGCCCTCGCCTTGATCAACAATATAATGGCAATGCATTGAGCACATTGCCAATGTTAACCAGTTTAGTTAATTTTCAATCGTGTTTCCAGATGCAATACGAAATCGGTTTGATTTGTGCGCTAGTCGCAATATTTGCAGTGCGATCAGCTACTCCAAAGGATACCGAATGCGGTCAATTAAGCGAAGAATGGCACTTAAAGCAGGATTCTTTTGCACTGCCCACGGAGCAACAGTGGCTGGCCCGCATTACCTACGAGTCAGGTCAGTAATATTTCTATTCGAAATCGAAATCGCATTAAACTACATATATATAATAGGTCATGAGTTTAAGTTGCCGAATTACAGTTGCCTGGGCGCTCTTATATCAAAACGTAATGTCCTGGCGCCAGCACACTGTTTCCTGCAGTACGAAGGACACCTGGATGCATACTCGGTGCAGCTGGGCGTCTATAACAAGAGCGTCAAAGCTGGTGAGCCGGACTGCAACGGCGATGGCTATTGCGTATTGCCTGCCCAGGATATACCGCTCGAGGAGATTGCCATACATCCCGAATACGATCCACTGACGCTGAAGCACAGCATCGCCGTGCTCACACTCAAGCGGGATGTGCAACTAACCTCGAATGTCATGCCCATATGCATGCCGCCCGAATCGGTGCTGAACGATACGCTGATCAATCAATACTTCATGATGATCGGCCTGCCCATTGAGGGTGATGTGAGGCACAAGACTGGCGTGAATACGGTCAGTCGATCGTATTGCTTTAGCAAGGCGCGCTCATTGATAACCAGTGGCGCCACCTTTTGTGGCGTGCAGAGTCTACCAAATCGTTACTATATGGGTGCACCATTGGCGGGCATACAGGTCAAGTTGGATGAGCCAAAAAACTATTATCTAGCTGGTCTGCTCTACAATACGTACGAAACTGAGAGGCCGCCGCGCACTATGGCCAGCTTTCTGGACGTGCGTCCCTATTTAAGTTTCATAAAACGCAATGCCGAACAGCTGAGTGTTAACCAATGAGTTGCTTAAGTATAAAGTGTATCCCAAAAATCCTCAAAACCCAAACTGCTTTGGTTTTGGCACTTCATACACTACAATAAATAGGCAAAACAGGCAACAAACCAGCTGCCAACAGGTCGGCCGTGTTAATTATTCAGTTAGTTAGTCAGCGACGAGTTGGCTTCGCTTCGTGCTCATGCAATATGCAAATTATTTCTCTATAGTATAGAAACCTATTAACAGCTAATGTGAGAAATATGAAGATTGCAGCTTAAACACTACACCTTTTGCCTAGCCTTCTTCTGCTGCTTTTTCTTGAGGGCTTTTCCAAAAAGAAGCTTAAATATGACAGCAGACAAAGCGACAGGTGACAGGAATCGTTCCATTTTAGCCACGTTGCTTGAAACGAAAATTGGCTGCTTGCCAAAATTCGGTTTTCCTTGCTTTAGCTGGCCAAAACACTGCACGATTTTGTTAAGTGTAATGGCTAATGTTTAAACTGGGCTTAGGTTTTCTTTTTTGGGCTGCGTGACGTAGTTGCTTCTACTAGAATTGGGTCATAATGTAAATAAGCTTGGAGCAACTCAAATGTATTTTTAGCTGCAGCTAACCACAGCATAATGGGGCCAATAAAGCTTTTAGCCAAGTATGCAAGCATAATTGCACTGTTTATCCAAAGAGAATAATAATGGTTTATGTATAACTCGCTGACAAAAGTCTGCACGTACGCCTTCCCAAACGCTTTGTTTGCATTTAAAATCATAATAAAATTTTGATTGCTGGGGGCTAAGAGCTGTGGTGGGCAGAGATACGTGCACAAATGCAGGGGGGGTGTGCGAGGGGGAATAGATAAACACACAGCAGGAAGGCGGTTGTTTACGGGCCTCGTGAATGCAAATGCGATTCAAAACAAAACAAAAAGAGTACGAAAAAAAAAACAGCTGAGCAAGAGAGAGAGCGTGAGAGCGAGAGAGAATTTGAGCTTGCGCTTTGAAAATAATAAACTTACGACAAGCTTGCAGCAACATTGTTCGAGGACAAAACGCGGCGTATACGCAATGTGACAGCTTTAGTGGTTATGGTCAAGCGCAACGCTTGAGCGAGGGCCACGAGCCCAAAAGCGAAAGTGACGCCAAAAAAAACTATACACAAGCGTATGTGTGTGTGTGTGTGTGGCACTCATACAAACACACCTGGACAACAAGAACAATAGCTCAACAATGGGTGGCATAAATGGCATGCCACAAAGCGCGCACTTTGCTCAAACGTTGCCCGCCAAGATGTTTCAATTTGTGCCTACAGACAATACACGCGGCGAAAAAAGGTTGAGTATTTGAAGAAAAAAACATAAGGTTGGATTGCTCTCTCTCCCTCTCTTAATCTTGTTATCTGGTATTTGGGGCAGGCAGCCGGTCGCCTAAGATCCCAGCCAGTATTAGCTTCCCTGGATTTCTTTTGCTGCCTCTCTCACTGACACTGTACCTAAGCCACATGCCACCTGGCTAGTTGTTGTTATGATGCCTTAAGTGTTTTTGTATTATTTTTTATGTAATTGATTGAGTCTTAGGCACTTTTAATGGCATTTGGCCTATAAACTTTACGCAATTCTTTCGCATTCTCTTTCGCTCACACACTGTCCTTCTCCCTTATATAAATACACAACTAATGGAACGGCCCTGCTCTTGCCCCTATCATTTAATTCAATTTGTACATACATATATATAAATTTGTTCCATATAACTTTTTTTTTGGGGACCAAGTCAAAAATGCTCAACACTGAAGGGATACACAAAACGCACACGCACATAGATACACACCAATACACCTACACACACACGCACACACACACGTACATTTATGCTGCTGAGCCCCGAACTAAACGTGAACTTCTTGCTGCTACCTCGAACTTGCCTTCTTTTTTTTTCTTCTTCACTAGTTTTCCTTTTGTGTGGCAAATAGAATAGTTTTTAGTTGATTTCTAGCTGCTGGCGTTTTTCCAGCTTTTCTTCTTTAGTTTTTTTTTCTATTTTTCTTAGTTAGCGCGCACACCGACGCGACTTTTCCAGTGCGTTTCTGGCCAGGAATCTCAACGTCGACTGAAACCGTTGCCTGAGCGCGCCTTCAAGAAAAGCGGCCAAAGCTCCATTCAGCTGCTCTCACCCAAAAAGCACTCTCTGAGCAAAGCTTTTGCTTTGGCTCAACTGCTGTTTAGTTGTTGACACTTGTTAGAGATTTTCTTGCCATTGTTATTTGTTTTTGGTTTTGGCTTTGGGTTTGTTGTTGGATCGGAAGTGGTTTGGATACCCCATTTGTTAGACTCACTTCCACTTTGGCACAAAACAATTCGAAGGACTCAATAAATTTGTTTGGCCAACAACAACTACGACTATATCAGATTGCAAGCCGATTAGGCCAATTGTCAGTTAGTCACAATTGTTGACAAGCATCGGCCAAGTATGGCAGCCAAGAAACTTAAATTCTTTGATTTATGTTCATGGTACACACCCCGTTTATAATAAATATAAAAACGGAAACTTAACATACTTAAAAAACACTTATGGGCATAAAACATATAAACAAAACTGGTTTGGAGAAATGCCAATAGAACAAAAACAGCAACAACACGAAAGTGCTAATCATGATCTTTATGTCTTTTGGGAGAAATAAATGGTACAGGTAAATTAACATATGAATGGTTGAGTTGATTGTTAGCTGCCAAGTTGGTCAAAACCAAAAGCAAAAGACTTTCAACACTGTTTACAGAATGAGGTTAGTTTGTCTAACCAAACAATATATTTTTACATATAATTAATGCCAGTCTTCATCCCATGGACACACTATTTGCCAAATTTGATACTACCATCAACTTTCACTGTCCCCAACATCAGCATCAAATCAACTTAAGCTGCAAACTGTATTCAATATCAGTTGGCACTGGAACAGCAACGACAAAGGCCGCAAAGTTTCAAATAAACACTCTAAACTCTAAAGGATAACAGTTATGTATTGGCGAGTGTGTGCAGCAATCCTGCTGCTGCTGGTGTGGCAAGATGCAATCAAATCGAGTCAAGCAGCACGAACAACTAATCGGGATGCAATCGAGTATTGGCAACCACAGACAAGAAAGCAGACACTGAAAAAGTCGGGGTAAGTTTCGTTAAGCTTCAATCTTCAATCTGTTAGTTTTCGAATAATCTCTATATGAATTATTTTTGCTTACTTAACAGCAGCCAATCGATTGTTTATCCCCGCTATGAATATGTCCTGAGAAGATTTCCCAGTGGCGGTAACAATCATCGCCGCCGTTTGCCCGGGCAAGGCAAGGCAGCATCGACGACCACCACCGAGCGACCTTTTGTACGGGTTTGGAATAGTTTTTTGCGTAGCGTGCAACCAAATTTTGGCTTTCGCAATCTAACAAATCCGCTGGTGAATTTGTTCAACAATGGCAATACGAACATTATTGAATCGTTGCCCGTTCAAGCGGACTTTTATACCGAAGAACAGCATGATGACGAAGAGCAGCAGCAGCAACAGCTGCAGTATGTGCAACATGACAATGGCAGCAAACGTAAGCGTAAGCGTAACAAGCAAAAAAAGCGTCGTCCCAGCTTTGAGGCACAGGAGCAGGAGCAAGCAGATGATCCATATGGTTATTATGGTGCCAATACGCTGGCGCTTCCGCTGCCACAGCATCAGCCAGTTTATTATTTTGGCAGCGATGATTACTATGGAATGCGTCGCCTGCATGACTATCAGGACTACGCCCAACAGGTAACCTACTATGATCCGTACTACGGTGAGGAGAGCGCAGCTGAAGAGCAGCCAAGCGAGAAGCATCTGGGTAAACTAAACACCAAGAAGTTCACTGTACTGCGACCACTTAGCTTGGCGTTCACACTGCCCGATGCAGAACAGACTGCAGCCAATGAAGAGGCAGTAAGTAGTGCAGCAGCAGCAGCAGCAGCAGTAGCCAATGATAAGGTCGATGAATCATTCCTAGTCGTCGGCAGCAAGGCTGAAGAGAGTGCCAGCAACGAAGCAACAACGATCTCGGAGAGCACGCGTAATGCTCTAGGCACTTATATGCGCGACGATCAACAAACTCGGCAGCGACAGCGTCAATCGGAGCGACATGGGTGGTCGGAAATGGGTGGTGCTAGCGAAAAATCAAAACCACGTCGACAGCAGCAACGTTATATATTTGCTGAGCGCCTTGTAAAGAATCGGCAATAAACTTAAGCGTATTTAATATGTTTATATTGATTTGGACATTTCTTGATGATTATATGGTTTGGTGTGAATGTGTGGATTTTGTGTGTCAGTCTGTGTGCATGAATGAATGATGTTGAGATCTGCAAGAAGGCAACAGAAAGTAAAAAAGGTTATATATATATAGTTGAGATTTTTTGTATTTACACTATTTACACATACAACTTTGAGGTAGACATTGGAACTTACACTAAGAAACATAATCACTAAAAACGTGATAGCCATATAGTAATATGGATAGTTCGGTGTGGGTCATACGAGCTGAGTTAGGCGCGATGCGCTGCCAGCGAGAGGATCTACAGGTAACGCCACATTATTTACATGCGCCACATCATGAAAGTAGACATGTTGCAGAGCATCCTTGGCCGAAATGCGTAGATTGGGATCATAGCACAGCATTGACTATCAAGAGAAAGCGAGAAAAGTTATGACTATTGTGAGTCATTGGAAGTTAAGTTGAAACGTTACCATAATGAGATCATTTGCCTCATGCTCACGTATCGCTGAAGGCACATTGGATGCCTCCCATTTCGGAAACTTGGCCTTAAAGTCAGGCAGTTGTGTAACACCTGGCCATTTCGATTCATCGGGTGTGCTTAATGTGCGAAAGATGCGATAAAGTTGATCAATTTCACTATCGCCAGGAAACAGTGAACGACGCATAATCTGCAAAAGCAAACGTTGAATAGAAACTCTCTAAAAGTATTTAACCAACCTACCATTTCGGCAAATATGCAGCCCAGACTCCAAATATCTACGCCCGTTGAATAGTATTTGGTGCCAAGTAGGATTTCTGGAGCACGATACCAAAGTGTAACCACCTCATGTGTATAGGCACGCATGGGCACATTAAAAGCGCGAGCCAAACCAAAATCAGCCAGCTGCAGGAACATAGTTTTACAGTTGATGTTTAACGTGAAGTCGTACTCAATACTACCTTAATATTTCCGGCCGTATCAACCAATAGATTCTGTGGCTTTAGATCTCGATGCAGTACTCGATTTGTGTGACAAAAGCCCAAAGCATCAAATATCTGATACATATAGCTCTGCAAAGCAATGCCAAGTATATATTAGTTACAAAAAGACTAGGACTTGTGTTAAGGCACACTCACTTTGATTAGCTGCGGCGTGAATACCTCCTTCTTCTTATCCATTAGTTTCTTGAGATCCATATTGAGGTACTCGAATATCATGTACAGATTGTTACCCGATATCACGACATCAAAGAGTTGTACTACATTTTTGTGCTTTAGGTTCTTCAATAATGATATTTCCCTAATGGCAGTTGATGGAACGCCCTCGGATTCACTATAAAAGCAGAGATAATAAATTATTAGTTTGTCATGGCAATCAATCGGCTGTATTAAGCCTTACTGTTGACAGTGCTTGCGCGACGAAGCCGAATCATGTGGTGCTACGTATATAACAAACAACGCAGCACACACAGGACCCGGGCTTCCTTGGGCAGCATTTGACATTCATCAAGGACATCAGGAACAACATACAGCTGCAGCTGCCAGCTAAAAATGAGTCAATAAAGTGTTTTCCTTGTATTCCATTCTTAAAGTGTAGCGTCTACTTTCTTTGAATCCCGTGACAGTTACTTTTAACATACCCTTCTAGACGAATTTTTTTGAGTGCGACATCCTGGCCGGTTCGATTGTTACACGCCTTGTAGACAATGCCGTATGTGCCTTCGCCGATTTTCTCGGCCCGCTTAAACTGGTCTAGAGCAGTTTGCATTGCATTTAAGTGATAAATGTAAATTTTTTAATTGCTTGAATCCAGTATTATTTGACATTCAATTCAGTTTATGCGGGAAAGCGTAAAATGGAGGGAAAAATGTTGTTTGGCTGGCAATAATTGATAGTATCAACAAACAACGCGCATTCAACCCTGATTTCTAGCTATCGATACTATCGCGTGTGGACGAGTATCGATGGCAGTATGCACGAGTAGTTATCGAATGTGTTTGAAGTGCGGTCCATACTTATAATAACACTTTTACGAAAATGTTGGTAATTTATAAAACGCTTTACGCATGCGCACTTTAATGACTGGTTTTAATAAACAAACGATTACAAAAGTATAATACAATTAAGTTTGATGGCAATGCATTTTGAAGAATTTTCATGTGCACGATACCGTACCAATAGTACTAATAAACTCACATTATAATATTCAAATACCAAGTGTTGACTTGAATTATATTACTCGCACAGCTTTGGCTTACACGACTTTTGGATAATGCAGTTGCAAAAGCAAGAGGTAAATTTAATAAATTAACAAAACATTTTATGGCTTGCTCAAAACGGATATTTACAGTTAGATTTAAAATGCCATTCACATCGCACGCAAAATGTTTAGCAAAAATGTTAATGAAATTTGGTGTTGAATTGTTGAATGGTTTGTCGTGATTGATTTAATGTAAGAACATTTAAAATTTTAATTGCTTACAATTTGCATGTACAGCCCTTTACAGTCAATTCCCGTTAGTCAAATAGCACTCTCTGCTGTGATAGAGGCCTTTCTCAAACCCCAAACAAAATAAATTCCCGACGCGTTGCTCAATTTGCGTTTTACGTGTTTCAATAAAAATGCCATAAAAATGTGAGTTTGGCTTAGAGGGCGCTCCCGCCCCCCCTTCTCTACCCTATGTGAGGGGTTATGTTTGCAAGTGTTTTTCGCGTGCTGCTTTGAAAGACATTCGCGTGCAAATGTTCTTTGTATTTTTTTAGGGGCGTGTGCTTTACTTTGCGAAACTAACCATCGATGTACACGCCCTCTTGTGCCACCCCGCGCCCCTTTAAATCACATTTTAATGCCACATTAATCATGACGGCGAGTGGCACACTGTGGGGCACTGTAGATGCATAATCAGCTCATAACTAACAGTCATTTGGTGACTAAATTAAAAGCTTTCACTGAACAGCCAACCACCCACTCTACCATCTCGCACCACAAGAACCGTTACGCATTCCTTGTACGCAATTAGCAAGAAACTTGAACGCAAGCGGAAGACGGAAAAACAACTTGTAAATATTATTAAAAAAAAGAGGTCAAGCCCAAGCAGTTTTGTTTCACTTGGAGAAACTTTACTTATCTAAACACCAAAGCGATCTGATTGGTCTGACTGGTCATTGAGCCAAGACACGAACCACAACTAGTGTTGATCGTTATTTTCACACAGTTTTGGTATAACAGTTACAGTAAAACAGACTGCAAGCGAGATTTATGACTGCAGCTGGTGTTGGCCAATTTCCATACGCAAAACGGAAGCTGACTGCTTGCACTTGCTCGATAAGGTTCTTAAGGGCGGAAGGGGAGGCGGGGGTGCGCGAGGGTGCACAGTGTGCGTTTGGCACAGTTGAATATAAATTACACAACGGCTGATATGAACTTTCTGCGATGGCGTATTTTAAGGAAGAGAAGCAGAAGAAGTAAGAAACTGCAATTTAACAGCCGACAGCAGCAGCGAAAAGAAATCAAGAAAAAGGTTTTTTTTTGGTTTATTTCTTTTGCTAGGGACTGAAAACCTAATGACCAAAGTTGAATCGGACTGAAATTAAATTTACCCGCTGTGACGACAACGAGCAGCATCCCTTTCGGTCAGCTTTCTTAACCCACAATTACACGCGCCATATACATACATATATATATATATACTCAACGCTGTGAAAGTTGCGTGTGATTTATGCATTTGGGGTTAATTTTCTTGTTTTTTTTGGAGTTCTTTTGCGTACGCAAAACTTGTGGGGCGTACAATTTATTAACGGTGCACTTCTATGTAAGCCATAGAAATGTTGTAGGTACAACAACACCAACAACAACAACAAATTCCATTTGTGCGAAAACTTTGTAATTTTTATCTGTTTCGCTGGCATTTAAGGCATTTTCATTTGAATTTCATGTTTCCCCCTTTTCTATTTTGCGCTATGCATTAATCTCTTTGTGGGTCACGCTCGCTGTGCATCTTGTTGTCTCTGTTTTTTTGTTCAAAGTGGTATGTCTATATGTTGTTGTGATCTACACTTTAACCCTTACAGTTTCACATGTTCCCAAATTGACTTTATCTTTTTCTTAGCTTAACGCCTTTATGTGTGGCAGTGTGTGTGTGTGTGTGTGTTGGTGCTAGTCTCGAGCAAATATCATTTCCGCTTATCTTCTTACATTATATTTTTATTAATATTATTATTTATTTTCATTTTTTTTTTAAACTTCGGTCCAGTTGTATAAAAATGCCTCCGTTGGGCTTTACACACGATTGCCCACACACATACACACACACACATATGTATGATGGAATGAATGCCGTTGTTGAGCGCAATTCAATTGGAATTAAATTCAAGCGGCAGCAGTTGCTTCCTTGCTTCGTTGTTGGTTGCTGCCCCATTGTTGTTGCCCCATTTATGGTTTAGCTGCGGCCCACAAGTATCTCCTGCATATATGGCGTGCTTTCTTTTTTCTGTTTTCTGTAAATACCCTAACCAAAAACAAAAAGGTTGTTTGCAATTTTTGGTATCGAAAATGTTTTCAAACTTGAAATTGTTAAATATTTGCAATAATTGTACTAAGATGAAAACAGTTTATGTATATATAAGATATATATAGAGTTAATGTACAAACTGTGTATACTCGATGAACTTATGTAACAGTTTTTGTTGGCAGCTTTACAAGTTGCATTTTTGCTTCCTATTGATGACAATGGTCAGATTTACACAGCAATGCGGGCTGTAGTTGTTGTTGTTATTGTTGTTTGTGTGTCAATATCCTGTGGCATTGTTGCATGTAGCACACGCGCTGCCGCCTGCTCGTTAGCGGTAATTACCAGCGCCGCACATCCGGTTGACCTTGATTTGTTGTTGTTGTTGTTGCAAACTTTGACATTTGCTCAAACAACTTGCCACAGCTTAAAGTTCGTCTCTTAAAGGCCTGACTGTACTACATTTTCATCTACTTTTATCACAATAATATTAAGCAATTGAATCGTTAACAAATTGTGCATTTATTTATTTGATTAACGCTCAATTAAACTATTGGGATTTGAGGCTTGTAAATTACAGCCATTAAGCTCTTAATTATTTATTGCTATTCTGTGAAGGCAATTGAATTTAATTGTTAATATAATTCATGCAGAAGTCTATGGAAATTTCTTCTTTTTTTTTTTTTTGATTTAAAACAAATGAGTAGAGTTTAATAATTATTATTTTATTTGCCTCAAAGCTCTTACATCGATATTAACTGGACACTATTTAGGGCTTGTGCCATTTAACGTTTATTTGGCTAATCAAGCTAAACACTTTAAGCGTTTTCAAATCAAACTAAAAGTTGCCTTTTTCCTTAGCTGTGTGTTTTTCTCTCTTTTCTATTTTATTTTTATAGATTTTGCTATGAAAACTAAAACATAAGCCGAGTACAACATGATTGCTTTTGATTTTATTCCATACCCCATACTCCTACTACACACCCACACACACACACACACAACAGTTTGGGAGACAATTTATCTCTCTTTGCATTTAACTTGGCACGCATCAATGTTTATAAGGCAAACCACACACCCACACACACACACACACATGCGTGTGTTTTGGGGTAAGTTTAAAAGTTGTTCATGCCTGGCATTTGGGATTTGTTGCAATATTCTACAGCGGCACAATGGGCGGGGGTTTTTTTTCTTCTCTTCTCGCCTTGTTACGTATGCGCCACGTTGCGTATACGCGGCGTACGCATCCTTGGCTAGCCTATCCCAGCCCAACTAACAAACAGCAGCAACAATTACATAATACACAGAGAAAAAATCATTTCTTTGTTACAGGAACTTCACTTAAAGTTTGTGAAAATTGTTTCAGGTGTACATCTATATATCTATTTGCGTTTAGAGCATAATGGCTGTCAAGCTGGGCCGTGTGCAAATCCGGCAGCATCTTCCGCACATTCTCGTAAATAAGTTAGTGACAAAAACGAAGGGAAGCAAACGATTGAAAAGGGCAAATACAGGCGGCAAAGCTCGAAGGAAAGGATTGTTGCCGTTGCCGTTGCCGATGCTGGTGGAATGGGCATACAATAAAAGGCAAACGTTCACATTAAGTGTGAAAAATCTATAAAAAGTTATAAAAGTGTCATTAACGCACAACAATGGCCAGACAGCATATATGTATCTATTTGAATATATATATGTTAACTCTCTGTGGGATTTGTCATTTATTTAGGACACACACACTTGTTGCCAACTTTTTACTTGTCACTTGGCCAAATGAAACAAAACCTTAAGTAAAACGCTTTTCATGTTCTATTCGGCAACAAAAGGGAATATGAATTTGATCAATATTCAGTGCAAAAGTCATTCAAGTTATTTCTCCTATTAAACCGTACTTATTGCCTTCGGTCAACTTTAATTGACTAATTTGGTTTCGAGAAGGAGAGGCACAAATGTCGCATTGAATATAATGGCTTAAGATTTCTTTCATTCTTTCTTGCTTTGTGGACTTTGACAAATGTCAGTGAAGTGGATTATGTAATTTATTTTATCCCATCCTATAGAAAGCGCCTTTGTGACTCATTTGGACACACAGAATCAAAGTTAGTCCGAAGCCAGCTTAGAGCCGCTGGCAAGTCGAAACTTTTTGCCAAAGTAACACAAAAGTTCACTCTGATGGCAACTGCGACTTTAATTAAAGCCCTCGGCATTGAATATGCTTAAGCAACAGGTGATTTGTGGCAAGTTGCGTTTGCATCACCCAGCAGGCCAACATACTTTTGTATCTCTTATTTGAGATAACAAATTTCTGATTTATATTTCAAGCGATACATTCAAATAATTCAAAAGTTTCTAACCAATTTTTACTTAGATAAGGCAAAGTTTAGATTTGTATTATGCAATTGGGAGCATTTATTTAACGTATTGTTGTTGTGTTCCCATTTCATATTGTTCCATGCTGTTTCAAATACCAAAACGTTTCGTGGAAAAGCAGGCGCTTTCCAATGCTGCCTGCTGTGGGCCCAAAGCCTCTTCTCACTGTCAGTTGGCCAACAGCAGCCAACGGCCACACAGCATTTGCTACTGCGCATGTATCCTTTTTGACTTTTGGCATACTTTGAGCCTTGTGCGTTTTGACGTATTTTCTGTGATTTTCTCTTATTACATTTTGAGTTTCTGTCTTTTATGCAGCTGCTGTTCGTATAGAATGCATTGAAATGCAATGAGAAAAAGTTATTTCTAGAAATATTCAATGCCTTTAGAAACAACAAAATGCCAACGTTGTCTTCTCCCTAATGTGGCCAACATGCTGTATACGCAATTGACTATTGGTAGAGCTGTGTGTGGTTTGACACATTACTGTTTGCAGCAAAACATTTGCCATTGCCTCAAGGCATCAGGCATCAGGCAACAACAACTACAGTCAAAGAAAATATGCTGTTTGAAATGCAGAAATGTGATTTTTGAATTCCACATTAAACCAATTGTTTGTTTGTTGGATTTTTCTCTAAGTGCTTTGAGCTGGCCTGAGCCTGGCAACATTCTTTCGCATTTTATTCGATTTTAATTTATTGTTTTTCATTTCTTTTGTGTTTTGCGTGTAAATTGTGACACCAGCACTCATTGTCACGTTTTCATGCTTGACATTTCACTGAATATATTTTTTTTGTTGTGATTTTTCATTTTATTTAATGTTCGCCTTTTGGCAGTGCTTTGTGTTAGCTTTTCGCTTGTTTTTATCACCAACAAAATCTCTTAACACAATACAATTGGCCAACAACACACACACGAATTGGCTTTCATTTAAATCAAACAACAGCATAAAAGAAAAAGAAGCTTAGTCTGTGTGTTTAAATGTGACTTGTTGCTTGAATGTGACAATTAGTTGGAAAATCTGAATTAAAGATATATTGTTGTAAAAACTTTTGAGGCAGAGCAAAACGGCAAAAGCGCTGATTAATTACATTTTCTTCTATCTGTGTGCTCTATTTTCCGAAACGTAGCTTATTAGGTTTCCACCAGTTTGTTGTTGTTCTTTGACTAGTCGTCATAAATTTTGCAGTTGTTGTCATTAATTTTAAATTATATTTTCAAGCTGTTTCCTGCTGTCCGTTGTGTTTGTCTGTGTGTGTGTGTGTGTGATAGAACTCACAACACTACACTCCACTCCCTCCACTTTCCCTGCATTGTCATGGCAACTGGGCATTGAGGAGCGGAACTGAAACTGGTACAGAAACTGGGCAGCCCGCCAATGTGGTTGCCATAATGCGCGTAATTACTTTGTTAATGCTCAGCGTATTAAGTCTGCAAATTCAATTATAAGCCACGTGCCACACACACACACACACACACACGCACACACAGCATTTTAGGAAGCCAGCCATTAGCTATAAAATCATATTGCATTTTTAAAGCTCCATTTTGATTTTTTGATTCAAGTTGTAACTGGTTGTCTTGGCAATGGCCAGTAATAGACAGCCAGCTCTTTTAATAAGCTTGGCTTAATAGTTGCTTGTTTAACTTGGAAATTTAAGCTCATGTTCATTGTTATCTTCATATTTGCAGTATTTTAGCTTAAGATTTCTTTGTATTTAACTTGGCTGACGAGTGAAGCGTTTGAAAAGTTTATACAACAAAGCTTCAAAGAATTCCTTTGCAAGTTCTTGTTAAATATTTACACAAGCTACGCCTAGGTGATTGGCAGCTAGCTATTACTTGGGCAATGCTTTTACCGATAATTAAATTAGAGTTGGCCGGGCCAAGTGCGATTAAAAGGCCAGCCAACAGGTGTTTGCCATTTCATTTTTGGCTTTCAGTTTATGGCTTTCAATGATTTAATGGCAGTTACTCTAAGCTCTTGCGCATGCTGCTTGTGAACTTGGCTCAGAGTATGCTGCATTTATTTGTTATTAAGTCAGCAGTTGTTGCAGTTGCAGCTGCTGCTGATTTAGTGTTGAGCTAGAAAGAGTTGCAAGTTGGTCGCCTACTAATTTGCCTCTTGTTGCAAGTTCTACACACTGCAGTTGCCAGAGTACAAGACAGAGAGAGAGAGAGAGAGAGAGAGAGAGAGGGGGATTACTGTTGATTTAGTTGAATGTAATTGCATTTGGCCAGCTGTAACTCAATTCAGTCTTTTGCAACGCCTTGTGTCCTCTTGACTATATTTCATTAGGAGACATATTCAGTTAAATGCAGCAGCAAATAGAGAGGCAAAAGGCTAGAAAGCTGCTGCTGCAACAGAGAACAGAGACCACACTGCAACACAGTGGTTGCAATTTAAGAGCTTTTGAGTATCTGTGATTTTTTTGGTTATCTTCTTTTGGCCAACCGCATGCAATTTGCTAGCAAAAAGCAAAAACAAAAACAAAGTTTCAAGTTTTATTTAGTTACTGCAAACTACAGTGCAACTGTGTGTGTGTGTGTGCGAGTGTGTGTTTATATATGTGGTAAATGTCAAGATGAGAAGACGCCTGTCTCTCATTTGTGTTGACGTCAGTGGCGATTGATTTTTATTGCGCAGCCAGCCCAAGAATCCGAACTTTGACGCAAGTCCCGTTATGTTGCGTGTGGCAATTTTTAATGGATGTTTTCTTATCACCACCTTCCACCCGCACCCAGACACCCAAACACCCAAACACACACACACAGAGATAAGGAAAGAGACAGTCGTCCTTTAATTTGTCGGATTTGTAAAGCAATTTGGATTGTTTGCGTAGGCGCTGCTTGACGTGAAATTTGATTGTGGCCCATTTCTCATGGTCTCTACACACATACATAGATAAATATATATAAATTCAAACTGTAAATGAGTATTAAGCAGACAACTTAAAGCCCTAGGAGTAGCAGCTGAATCAGAATCGAGCTCATTAAATCGCTAAGAGCCAAAAAACAGACGATAAATGCTTGCAGTCAACCTAACCAGTCGAATAAGTTAAGAAGCAGTAGTCCCTTTCGACTGTTGCTGCTCTTAAGCATCTGGGTTCCTGAACTAATTTCTCAAAGGATTTCTCTGGCGACGCGCAGTTGTCTTTTGTTTGGGGCGTTAACATGTTAAGAATTTTTGGGTTTCGAGTCAAGAGTTTGTATGGGTCAGCTTTTTTGTTGTGTGTCTCGGCTAGAGATGTGAGCGTGAGCGTGAGCGTGACTAAATACATGGTGTGTGTCTCTGCTAAATATTAGTTTTAAACAGGATCTTTTTGCAACTCACGTTTGTTTGCTACCCATCGCTAGTCCGGTTTCCTTGGTTTCCTTGGTATTGGACTTTTGGGCTGTGTTGGGTCATTGAATGCTGCTGCACATTAGCAGGGATTTGTTGTCGCCACTTGGCTGGTCATTGGTCCATGTGCTGCTTACAGCTGTAAGCCCCCAACTGATTGCCAAGCATTGATTTGAAACAGAGAGAAAGAGAACGAGCAACGTTGCGTATGAGTAATGTGAGCCCAAGAGATGCTTAGTGTTGTTTTAGGTTTGGGTTCGTGAAACAGCACAAATGAATAAAACTGATAGATAATGTAATAATCATTAATAAACATTTCAGACAGACTGACGACTGGCGACTGTCAAAGTCACTGACCATTTGAAAAGGCTTACGAACAAATTGTATATGCAACCGAAATCCTTTTACAGTTCGTTGTGTTCGTTGTGCCACAAATCTGATTTGTGGCAGCCCCATTGTCTAGTGTAGCATCAAATTGACTTAAATACAGCTACGAGGGAAAAGTTTTTGCTTTCTTTATCCTTAATCTGGTTTTTTGTCATTGAAATGAAATTATCTAAAGGTTTTATTTGACACTCACATTTTTTTGTTGTTTCTCTCACCTGTTGCTACTTGTCACGTGAGTAAACAACAATTGCGTGTTTTTCGTATAGGCTATTTTTGATTGTATTTCATTACGAGCTCTGTTGCCAAACATCGGCCATATATAATTGAAACGAAAGTACTTCATTTGGAGCATAAACACGTTCCCAACTCCAACTCAGCTTGTGTGTGCTAGCTGTTATGATTGTGTTATTGTTATTAATAAACCAAAAGCCACGTGTATACAGTGGCACTGGCAGTGGCAGAGGCAGCCACCACAAATAACAATTCAATTTCAGTTCAATACAAATACAATGCTCAAATACACACATTCGCATGAATCATATATATAAAAGCCACATCTGTTGTGGTGTGGCAAGTTGCAGGCAGGCAGGTAGGAAATAATTGACAGACGTCAAAAGGCGCAACATGAAAATGTCTGTATGTGTGTGTGTGTGTGTGTGTGCCGCACCGCACAACAATCAAACAAAATGAAAAGGCATTTGACTTTTTGGTTAGGCTTATTTCGGTTTTATGGGCATTTTTGCTTATCGAATTTTTGTGTGCCACAAATATGTTACTGCCAAGACGCTGCCGAGTCCTGCACGAAAGAGATAGCGAGCAACAGAAGCAGAGCAAAAGAGAGAGAGCAAAAGCAGTTGTGTAACTGAGATTCTGTATTGTTGTCGATTCTTGACTTTAGTTCGGTGTGTGTGTGTGTGTGTGTGTTAGCCGTGAGACTTTCCCTTCACTTGTCTGTCACATATTCAATTTATTTAATAGAACTTTTCGTTATTTGTTACGTGTGGCAAATGCGATATAAATTATTGGACATCTTTACCATTTTGTTGTTTTTTATTACGTGTGTGTGTGTGTGTGTGTGTGTGTGAGTATTTGAGCAGCTTTGTTATATGTTGAAGAACCAGCAAATTGCTGGCATAAATACAAATAATGAATAAAAAGAAAAAAACGAAACGAGTTTTTCACTTTTAGGGACCAATCAAACGGAAGTGTGTGAAAACGTTAAACGACCAAGGCTTAAAAGTAAATAAATGTTCCAACACTTTGGGCAAAGCTTTTAGCTTAGATTAACTGTTGGCAATATTAGTAGCTGCCACTTGGGGACAGAGTCATTAAAAGTTGTAACTGTTAAGCTTGACATGAATTAATTGCTTAGTGCTTACAACTTTATCTATATTCTAAGCAACAAGTTGCCTACAGTGTTGCCACAATCTCACACACACACACACCAACACAGCTGTTATTCCCATATAACCCATTAACTAAAGAACATAATAATATGTTAATTGTAATTATAAACAAATAGGCGGCTTGAAAACACGATTTGCCCATTAGCTAGAAGGCGTGACAAGTGCTCAAAAGTTTTTTGCTATTCCACATAATCAGATTATTAGTTAATAGGCTTTTCACAGCGGCAACAGCAGACAACTAGGCGTATGTGTGATTCTCTATATGGTATATTCGGCATATGTCGCTTTGGATTTCACTTTCACTTCTTACACTGTGGAACGGTAAAGTTCTTGTTGTGTGTGTGTTTGTGTGTTAAGGGTTGCCCTTGGAAAGAAAAAGAAGTCGAAAAAAAAACACCGTAAAACCGAAAACGAAACTTAATTTTGGATGCTGGATATTTGCATATTTTATTAACCCAAACAGCCGGCACATGCGGCTACCCTCAGCCTTTCACGTCCCCTTCCAGCAGCTTCACTACTCCATTGCTCGACCCAACAAACGGCATAACCCAATCATAAAAGTTGCCCTGCCACCCGCTGTGTGCGAGAGCAAGAGAGAGAAGAATGAGATAGAGAGCGTCCTTAATTTAATGCATAAACACAAATTCTCAACTCTAGGCAAGGGTAGGCGCAAAAGGCGAGGTTTAGGATTGAGGCAAAGGGTTTCGCAACTTGAATGAACTGATGTTAAACTCACGCATACATACATATATTTAAATAAAATCTTAAATGCTGTGCGGCTGAATCACTAATCTCTCAGATTTGTGATTAAAGTTCTGTGAACTGGAAAGGTTCAAATGTATGCGCTAACTTAACTAACTTAACCTGACATACGAGAATTGTTTATGCAGTCTATTAAGGGTATTAGGCAATAAATTAGGTTACAATCTTTAAAGCTTTGCTACTTTCAACTCTAAGCCAATTACGCATACGACGTGTATGCAAAATGGATTTAAATTTGAGCATGCAACCAAACAGCTGATAAGCCTCATATTCTGGCAAAGCTTGTGGCAAACAGTGCCAAAAATATATATGCGGGAACTGCATTCACATTTCTCTGGCCTGCCTAAAGGTGCTGTAAAGAAACTTTTGAGTTTTATCTTAACGCTTGACTGACGCTCGCTTGCCATGCTTGGCAAGCAAAGCCTGAGCTGCATTTTCTACCCACAGATACGAATGCTAATGCACTAAAGAGCTTAAGCAATCGAGTCGCATACCCGAAAAATTTAATATATGTTTCATTTTCCTTCTTCATACTTCTACTATTTGATCAAAGTATCGTTTCATGTCCAATTGACATAGAGCTTGCTGCGGTTCCTGACCTTTCTTTCCCAAAGGGCCAACGGGCTCAATATTCATTAGCCAAATGAGTCTAATTGAGACTTCATTGCCAGAGGTTCATGTCATTGGCATTGCGTATTCTCTTTGTACAATTCCTACCAGCTTCGCTCCCTACTCTGTGTATGGGAACGAATGGGAATTTTTGGTATTCTGGTTTTAGCCTTTCATGTTTAATGACAGCACAAAATGGACACGAGACTGTAGAAGTAGTTTGAACGGTGTTACTCTTTTAGGATTTCACACGTTTGTCGCTTGTCATTTGCCACACACCACACACCGCTTACCACTTGCCTCGTGCCACAGAATGCGGCGATGTCCTTTCTCTTGTTGCCATTTTGCACTCGCTGGCACTTTTTTTTTCATTCATTCTTTCTTTCTTTCTTGTTTTTTTCAATTTGCGCGCTGAGTGAGAAACGTTTGCCACAATGGGTTATCAAATGACAACGTGCCACAAGGCGAAAGGTTGGGTTTTGTGCCCAATGCCACACATAATGCTGGATAACTGGATATACAGAAAGAGAGATAGAGAGAGAGAGAGTGTGAGAAAAAAAAGAATAATAATAAAATAAACGAAAAGGGTGGCACAGTCTCTATTTCAATTTCAATTCAAGCCTGTTTTAAATCGATTTTTATTATTTCTTTTTTTGCATTTACGAGCATTGTTGCTCTCGTTTTTATATTATTTTTATTTTTTATGTCCTTTTCTAGTCACTTCTTTCTATAGGTTTCCAACCATGCGGGCAGTTTGTCGTTTGGTTTTGTGGCTCAATCTAGGTGACGGCACTGCAAAGCCCTTAAAGCCGACAGCAACAGAAATCTATGTCATTTCTGTATTTGGTATGCCGCTCGTTATGGCAACAAGATGAATTACAACAAACGCAAAAGTGAAATGCTTTAAAATATCCAGCAGCTGCAGCTAAGTTTTAAATCTTCACAAATCATCAAACCTGCTGATACCCCTCATTACCCATTCAATTCAAAAAAAAAACTCTCTTGCTCGTTGACAAATCTGTTAAATTCAGCTGAGATTTGGCGCTGGCGAACGGCAATTGTTCTATAAATGACCGAAATTTATTATTGGGGTGTGTTTGCTGCCCACAGAGCGTTAGGCACTTATCATCATGGCAATTGGCCACAGTCCATATCCGCCCTCTCTTGCTTTTTCAGCTAATGACCCGTCTGCAGCTGGTTTGGTGGCGCAATTTTAAAAGATTCGCGTACCGCCCACAAAAACTCTTGGCTAACAAAAACAGGCATTAAATATCATCAAGTTTGTGTTTCGGTTTTTCGGTTTTTGCGTGAAACTTTCCACGCTGCTTTCGGCTTTGTTGTTGCTGTTTTTTTAGTGAGAGCTGTCTACCCTCATTTGCCTAACTGACATGTCAACACGTATCTGCGGCGTCGACAGCACCGCGTTTGCCATTCATCTTACCCATGCCCCAGTCCTCGGCTCCACGTTACACTCCAGGATCCTTTGCTCATCTCTTCATTGCTTTATAGGGTTATATATGTATGTTTTTGGGCTGATCTGTCAAGTAGTAGAAACTTTGCTAGAAGCTTGACACACTCACACACACACTTTTTGTTTATCTTTATTTATGGCTTGTAGAGAAAGAGTTGGGCGTTCTTATAATGGGCGTCATGTATGCAACCTAGGCCTGTTCAATTTACTTAATAGATGTGTGTATGCGTGTGTGTGTGTGTGTGTGACACTTTAACATGCCTACTTGTCTAGTTAGTTAAGCCCAGAATCTGTATACTAAATCACTTTTACTTATCTATATATTGTGAGTGCCATTTAAGTAGATGAAAGATTCGCCTCAATATTTTTAATAGAAATAAAACAAGCATCAACTGCGCACTTTGTTCACCCCAGACTTTCCCCCTCACACACCTTAAGCAGGACTTGCTGGTGGCAAGTCGCCTTGTAGCGAGGTGTTAATCGAATTATGATTGATTTTTTGGTGTTGAATTGAAAATTGCCGACAAACGCGAGAACGCAGACGATGAAAATGAAATTGTTGCCTCGAGAAATTGATGTCAATTGCATTAAGTTATTAACATTGTAATTACAGCAAAAATTTAAATGGAAACTTTTGTTGTTACAGCAATTGAATTTGCATTTGAAGGACTTTTGCTAATAAATATGTAAAATTGCGTTTAATTGGAAAGAAACTCGGATAGGAAAGTTGCTTGATCAGTTAAATAAATATGGAATGGTGTTATTTTTAGTCCATCTTGTTAGCAAATTTTTCTATTGCCAAAAGGAATTTTTATTAGTTGTCGTCTGTCTGTCTGTCTGTATCTGTAAATGCCTCTGTGTCTGTATGTTTGACTGGCAGACAGACTGTCTGCTGAATACGTAATTTGATGAGCAGACGATAAACGCACACAGCGACACAAATAAAAAACTCTACACACACACACACAACTAAAGTCAAAAGGAGCCAGAAGATGCCACATTCACAGCGTGCAAACATGTTTGTATGTATTGTATAGAGCTTCCGGATTTAGTCTTGTTGATAAGCTAAAGAATTTCATCTGCCAAGCAGCACAACACACTTTTCTTGCTCTTGCTAGTTAGACTCTCTCTGTGTGTGTGTGTGTGTGCTCAGATTGTGCTCGAGACTGCTTTCTCGCCTCGCTTGTTAGTGTGCATTAAGTGTCCCTGGATTGCCTTGAGCCAGGAGCCTTGAACAAGAAGCTCCATACGCCAATCTCCATGTACTTATTGTGCTTTTGTGTTTTGTGTCATGAGGTTATGTTTGAGACACTCATTTACAACAGTATGTGTACTAAGTACACTACCAAGTACCGAGTACCCAGTAACAGACGTTGAACGTGTCTTGGCTGTGTGTTCAACATGGCAAAATATGAATAACAAATTGCCAAAACACGACACTCATCATGTACAAAATGTACAAAACTTTGAAGGAACTACAAATTGTGTAACTTGACATTTTCTGCTCAACAGCAAGGGCAAGTGTAGATTGTAGTGTATTCAATTCTAGTTATAATTAAGCCTTATAAATCGTTTAACTTTTAAGTTTCTTGTCATGTAGACTTCAATCTTAAGTGAATACCGTCTGCTGACTACGGATTGTCGAATTGTCAAAGCCTCAAAATCTCTTCGACTGTACTCACCCCAATCAATGACATCACGTCTCAATTCGTGTCATGTGGCTTGGTTTCACTAAGTTGGGAAGGCAAGCATCTTTAACTGGATAGCAAATTAATCCCATCGCATTTTGTTGAATTGATGTTTGTTGCTCGGCTTTGGCTTTAACAAAGTCAATATACGTCTTGGCATCACTTTCTGCCTCCCTCTCTGTCTCTCTTACCTTTGGAGCGTTTTAATAAATTACATTTTTTTTTGTGTTCGTATTTTTTCGATTAACGAAAAAGCTCCGTCAATCGGAAGTGGCAACAGGTGGTTTGTTTGCTGCCACGTCCCCAACAAAAAAAAAAAAGATTCCATAGCAATAATAACATGAAATGAATGAATCGGTTTTGATGTAACTTAAAGAGCTTTGAAAATTAAAGTCTCAACGCATCTATCAGTTGCAGATACATAGCCATCTAGCAAGCGTGCCACCTTGCCACCTGTCCTTCAATAAACCCGAACAGGTGTGTGTGTGTGTGTGTGTGTATTTGCGGCTGTTGTTGCCCTTGCCACTGACAGCCTAGGCTGAATGTCGAGCGCATTGTGGCTGCCCCATTGTGTGTCGTCAGCAGTGACATTCACAATGGCACTCTGTGGCAACACCGCTGCGAATTATGAACCACACATTTTGGTGTTCTGCGTAAATCTGTTTGGCAAAATTACACAGCACCATTGTCAGGCAATCAGACGAGGGCAAGGCTTACACAGAGAGAAAATCATACAAAAATCCATAACAGTTTGCTAAAGCTTTGCGGAAAAGATTCTTTTCATATAGTTATTCTTTTCAGTAGCAACATTTCACTTGGCTAGCTATCAGATCGAATGAATCATACTTACGTTGATGTGATTAAATGCAAATACGTGTTAACGTTATTTATTAAGCCGCAACAAATATGGCATTTTTTTACGGTCCCTATAGACAGGCCTTTAATCGTCTGTTTGTGTAAGTTTGCTGCAGAACTTTTCTCTCTTTCTCTACTTCTTTATTGTGCAACGCAATGATGACTAGTGCAGATCCTGCCACACTTTCCATCCTGATGGGTCAATAGTGCTTTTAATATTCATCTAATGCACTCAACAACGCTGTTAGTTGGATTAAGTTTCACTAATACCCTGTTGCAGGTGAGTCAGCAAAGCAAGACCATATCCAAGTCAGCTACAAACACTCAACACTCTAGACTGTTTTTGTATTGGCTTCATTTTTCTTGGCTGTCGGCTGTGGTTGCTTTTGTTGCAGCTGCCAACTGCCAGTTGCAAGCAGGCAGGCTACTGCAACTGAAAACACTGTCATTATGCACTTCTCCAACTAACCTGAGTGCGTTTAGTACTTGCATCATGGAATGGACGATGAGCGCTGTCCTGCAAACGTGACGTATGCGCAATATACAGACAAACAGACAGGGAAATAGTTGAGCCAAAGTTATTTGCATCGTTCGATGTTTGGCTTTGATTAATCAGTGTGGGCGCAAATGCAAATGCTTCTAGTCAAACGTCAGCTGCACTGTTAACGTGATCAACATAAGTAATAGTATTTGCAATTTATGCATTTAAATTCATAAAACATAAACTTTACATTTTGATGTGCAACAATATTATGACTTAAAAATAAGGTTTCTTGCTATACCCTGGATATAAGTTGGGAAGAAATACAGATTTGTCAGTTAAAACACCTCATTTGACTTGAAGCAAAGTCAGGGCAATATTATTTCCAAAGAAATGTCGCCAATTTTATATTAACGTGTTGATAAATTAGATTATTTGATATTTGATTGACACCGAGGTCAGTCATTGAGGTTAAAAATAAATCAAGTTAAATGTGCTTGCCGCAGACAACCGAAAATTGATATTAAAGTCAATATGACAAAATGCCGTTGACTGAAGCTTAAAGCGGTTAATGTGTGTGGTGTGTGTGTGTGGTGCGTGAGTGTGTGGACAAGGACACGTGTCCTTTGGCTTGGTCTGCCGCTGTGGTGACTGTCTCTTTAATTGTGCTAATAAGACGCTGGTAATTATAATTTAATTAAAGTGAGAGCGAGAGCGAAAGAAAAAGAAAGAAAAGCGCTCTATGTGTGAAGCTCGTGTTTGCCATTAGAATTTTCCATGTGCAACCAATTAAAGCGAATGGAGTGCGGAGCGAGCACACATAAAGTGCCTGCCAGAGTGGCAAGCATATAAAAATTGATTTATGCCACACAAGCACATACAAAAAATAAAAACTAGATGAGGGCGAAAAAAGCAAAACATTTCAATTGCAAGTCAAACACTTGACGGCAAAAGTTGGTGCATAACTTTTATGTACGTCTGTGTGTGTGTGTGTGTGTGTGTTGCACAGCTGAAATGTGATTACAATTTGTAGAAAAAAAAGAACACGTTTCACGTTGAGTGAGAGTCAAGGTTTAATTGCGTTGAAAGAAGTTCCGTTCGGGTATAATGATTCACTTGTTTAGCAAACAAATAGCTGGAAAGTGTATGTAGTCTTCGGTGTTAGCTGCTCTTTCCTTAGAAATGCATAGCCTTGGCCCGCTTCGAGCCTAAGGCTTTTAGTTGGACTCAATGTAAACTCAATGTTGCAAGGCAGCTGTAAGTAAGAGCTTGGTGTGCGTGTGTGTGTGTGTGTGCTCATTTGTGTATTAATAAACAAATTACGCAATTAATAACACACACTGAGTGCTCAGATGTGCGCAAATTGCGACACGTATGAAAAGTGCGACTCCTGCATCCGAGCAGTCTGCATTAACCAGCAACAGCAGCAGCAACAGCTGGTAGGAAGCAACGGCAACAGCATTGCAACAGCAATGAGCTAAATTAAGGAGAAGCAGTGGGGTGCTTAACACGTTTAATTATACATACAAATGTGTAGTACAGTAATCATCTCTCTTTCTGTGTGTGCGTGTGTGTGCAACATGTGTGCAACCAAATGTGGCCAGCTGAACGTTAACGGCATCAAAATGTGGCCACTGAACTCGCTGAGAGCAGGCACAGTGAGTCTGATACACTTGGCCAAATGGTAGGGCACAACAACTTAAGCTATATGTTTTAAAAACGTATATTTTTGGGCAAGTGTATGTACAACATCAAGTGCGTAGCTGCAGTTTTCTTTCTTTTAGCTGTTTTGGGCTGTTAGCTCAATGATAGTCCTTATGCTGGCAGCCAGCAATGCTGCTCAAATGGAAATTGAGTTAAGTTTTCATGCGTTGCTTGCTACATGAAAATGTGCCAGCATGGCAGTTTCTCTCATCTCATCTCTCTCTCTCTCTCTCTCTGTCTCGCACCTGGCCGCTGGCTGTTGGCCATTTGCTATTCGGTGTTCGCTCACATGGAAAATCAAGCGAAATGTATCTGGCAGGCAGCCAGAAAAGCAGGATAACCGAGCGAAACGAAAGCGTAAACCAGAAACGACAAACGAATATTTATTACAGGTGTTTGCCTTTGAGTGACAGTAGCGTCGAGCAAAACAGTCGCATTAGGGGCGGCTTCCATAAAATACGGCACAAAAGCAGCAGCAGCAAAAACAAAAAAAGAAAAGTCTCAAGAAGCAGCCAGGCTGTCAAGCAACAACTACTACTTTGTAAAATCCAAGAGCCTATCCACGTACATCAAGCTACGCAATCAAAGGAGTAATAATAGAAAAAGCATGAAAACAAAAAAAAAATGCCAAGAAATCAGAATCAGACATAGATCTGCGGATTTTAAAGCCTAAACTCTTTAAGGTCTAAATAAAATTTACTTTAAAGTTAACAGCAGCCTTCGATTTGATTATAGCTAATCCGATTACTGCACACAGGCAAACTGGTATGCCAAAAATAGACAAAACCATTAAATAATCCAAATATGTTAAAGTAAGATTATGATTTAAATACTTTTTGAGATTTAGCTCAATAAACCGATACGAGATTCAAGATTAAGCGAATCTGAGCCCTTAATTGTCATGCTTCGCAAATCGATACCAAGAAACGAATGTATTGTGAATGAATGCGAAAAAGTATACTTAAAATTATCTGTATCATGTTCATCATTATCGGGATAAGTTGATTAACAAAAGTTGCGTGCAATTCTCAGAAGTGAGACAACAATCAAGCAACAAAAACCATACTACAGTAGCTACAGGGCAATGAACCACAGTTTCGGAGAAGAGCAACAAGCAAAATGTAGAAAAGCGTGCAACAAAGTTTTCTATAAATATTATTGCAGCTCCTTTAAATTCTTTTGTCAGAGCGCAGAGTTGAGAAACAAACCAAGCAGCTGTCTCACAATACGCACTTACAACGAGCCGTTGACTTTCGCTACTCGTTTAGGACACTTGCCTTGCTCAAGCAGCATAAAATATGCCAAATTGCAAGTACACTGAAACAAAATAAAATTTATATGTTTTACAGTATTTTAAGTTTTTGAAATCTTTAGATTTTCCAAGTGTATTCAGTTTCCAGTCATCCGCTGCTCTTACAACAAGGACGCAACGTTGAGTTTGTAAGCCAAAAAGTCAGTCAGCTGTTTTTCGTTGCTGACTTACTGGCTGCCAGGTGCAACAGCACAGCCAAGTGGATCTTAGCTGCCTGTTTATGCAAATTTAGCAGGGGGCGGCAACAGAGGTGGGTTTGGATAGCAGCTGGCTGCAGTTTCCCTTTTGGCCATTCAACAAAAAGTATCTTTTGATTATAGGACTTATAGCTATTTTACCAGCAATGTGATAGATAAAAAAGTT
>JAWNNR010000471.1:0-155727 GCA_035044725.1 Scaptomyza caliginosa
TGGGTTTACAATGGATCTACTATAGCTGCCGCACTTTATTTTGTTTATAGCAATATTTCCCTTCCATTTGTGGCAATTAACTTTGGAAATATTAAAAAAAGAAAGGACCTTATTGCATATTTACTTAATAATCGCAACTTAACTGTTCCAATTGAAGCATTAAATGCATTAGAATGACATTTAAACAGTGTGTACCAACTAGGTGCTAAAAGCCTTCAAGTAGCTCGATCAAACGATTCCATTCCCCATTCCGAATAAATAGATACAAATAGATATTTAGTATAGAGCAGTTTTATTTGAATAACTTTGTGTCACAAAGTGCATTTAATGGGCAATGCAGGCATCAACATCAGCAGCGACAGCATCCAAAGCAGTGACGGCCTTCTCGGAGGCGACATGGGTGCAGGAGTTGCTGTCGATAAGGACAGCGGGAATGCGTTCGTTGGTGCTGTGCGAGATGGTCTTGAGGGAGGAGCGCGCGTTGACCATATAGATGGTGGCCTGCACATAGAACTTGGTCATGCAGGATTTCCTAAGCACCGAGTTCTTATAGCTCTGGCACCGGTTGTAGGTGCGACCCAAGGCATAGCCGCCAAAGGCAAGCTGCTGCGTGGCCTCGTTGACATCGGTGGCAATCTCAGCGGATTCATGAGCAGCACTCAAGCCGCACACATGCAACTCCTCGTGCGCCGTGTCCACAATGCTGCCAATTAGCTCATCCTGCACGGCCACACACTGTGGACTTGCTGTGCGACGCGACTCCAATTGATCGATAGCTGCCTCCAGCTCTTGTTGCGGCTCCACAACAATCTGCTCATACTGATGCAGCAGCGCCTTGCCAGCGTTCTCACCCAGCTGCGTCATGCCCTCCACCACGCCGAGCAGCTGGGCGTTGAACGGAGCTGGCAGCGCCACTGGCTGGGCCTGAGCAATGCTGGCCAGGCACAGGCACAGGCACACAACACTTGCAATTATGAACTTCATTTTGTTTTCTAACTTTGAGCTATGAGCTGCGTACTCTCGCTTTTTATACCCGTGCTCAGTGCTCCGTTTATCCTTATCTTTATTGTATGAAATCGTTTCGATTGCTGATAGTTGCTGCTGATTGTTGGCCATAAATCAAATGCCTTTATGGGCAACACATCGTATAGTTGTTCATTGATTGTTGGGTTTAAATATACAAATTATACGGTAGCATTGCATCCTAATTCATTTTTGGGGCTTTGTATTAATTAAGTTTATCAGGCAATGGGAATTCTTATACATTATTGCACATATCTTTGATTCAATCTGTATCTGTATTTTCGATTTTTGTCTTATTGGTTTAGTTTTTAAAACATTATTTAATACTTAATGATTACTGATTGATTTTGAAAATCATTTTTTACGCCATTAAGTAGAGTATTTTGCTGTTTTTGCAATGTCCCTTAAAATGTTACATTAGTTTTTCTCGAGTCGAGACACAAAGTTTCTGATAATAAAAGCTGACATAAGTAGTTATCTTTAAGCTAATTAGGATGTGTTCGAATTTAATATGAGAAAGAATGTAAATAAATTAAAATTGTATAAAAGCTTCTGAAACTTGCGTTAAGACTAGAAATTTTTAAAACTTTCCCCAGCCTTAGGCTTTATAGTTAACAAACTATAGTTTTGAAGTGAGTTAATTCAAGAAGTTGTGTTGTATGCAATCTTATTTTATATAACTTTATTGGGTTATAGTTTAAATTGAAAAAGATCTTTAGCAGAATGCACGAAAAACTGTAGACAGAATCTTTTTTTACAACTATTTGTTGTCTTTTAATTCTACAAAAAATTCTACATAAAATTATAATAAACAAAAATAAGTTAAAACAAGGAACACCAATTTTTTTTAGTTTAAATATTGCATATTATATTCAATTATTGATTTTTTAATTACTATTTTATAATTAAGAATTATGGAAACATATTTAAAAAGGGACTGTTTAAAGCTCATGAAAAAAAAACAGAATTCTTGTGTAATTTGAGTTATTCAATTTAATAAAGCGATGCATAAACTAAGCTTAAAGTAAAAAACAAATACTTTTATAATATGTTGCTTTTGATTT
The DNA here is from genome assembly GCA_035044725.1 of Scaptomyza caliginosa. Classification (NCBI taxonomy): domain Eukaryota; kingdom Metazoa; phylum Arthropoda; class Insecta; order Diptera; family Drosophilidae; genus Scaptomyza; species Scaptomyza caliginosa. The sequence goes on from JAWNNR010000471.1 coordinate 2,088, forward strand.
CTGACACACCTTAAATATTCGCAACATGATAATTTATACTCTTTGTAATGTTCCTGTTCCGTCTTGCTATGCATTGTAACAAACATTGTGAATGCCATATTCTTGGACATTTTGAAAATACATTTAAATAATGCATATCCTTAAATATTTTCAGTTATTTTTGGCATGCATATTTGCGTTTTCATTCTGTGTTTTTTTTTAAGTTTAGGTGGGTTTGATTGAGGCAAAACCAAATGGTCCATATTTTATTTCCCAATATATTATATTTATTGATAGAAAAATCCAACTTTTAAGGCGGCACCTGCTGCTGTCTAAATTTAAGTATGATATAGACACGCATAATTGCAGAAATTACTTTTCAAGCACAAAAATAAATTATTAATTAAGAAATTACTTATAAACTATTCATGTCTTTCAACAGAATTCAACTTTAGAATATTTAATTAAGGGCATCAAAATGTTTCTGTTTTACTCAACTTCACAAGGTGAGATTTTTCATTTATCAAATAACACTGTTGTGGTTGGGTTTTTCGGAGTTTTCCCTAAGCCTAGCTACAAGTGTTGGAATAATACAATTGAATTAAATTTTAACTTATAATATAACATTTTTATTTAATGTCGATTGTGACAATAAATAAAATATATAATAAAAAGTAAAGTATTTCGAAATAAAACAATCCATATTGAAACACTATATCTTCCATCAAGTAGTATGCAATCGAATTTGGAAGCCTTTAACATTTTCTTAGTAGCCCTTGAACTTTAAGACAAGTTTCAAGACAAAACAAAATCATTCATATATATCGTTCGTTAGAAACTCAATATAAATTGTTGTGAAAAATATTTTCAAATATTTAGTTATAGTTTATTTTGAACGACTACGACGACCAATCATGTCTTACGGTCCTGCCAGCTTGAAAGTAATATTCAATCTCTTGGACGTGAACAGGAGGGGCTTTATATCAGCCCCAGAACTAAGGGCATTGATGTTTAAAAATGGCTTTGAAAACAACGAGGAGGATGTGCTATATATGATACGTTCTGTTGATCCCAGTGGAGGTGGATTCATGACCTTCTCCACATTCTGCAAAGCTATGGAAGCCTTTAAATCAATTTGTCCAAAAATCGATCAAGCAAAGAATTCGAAAAAGAAAACTGATGATGATGACGAAGACGAAGATGAAGAGGAGGATACCGAAGAGGAGGATAACGAAGAGGAGGATTCCGAAGAGGAGGATTCCGAAGAGGAGGATACAAAAGAAAAGAATGATGAAAAAGACTCGACGAAATAGTTGGTTTTTAGCATACTTATTTCAAAATTATTTTATTTGTATAACAACTTTTTAAATGTTGCCAAATTAAAAGTGAAAACAACTTCAATCTTCTTCGTTTGTTTTTGTTTTTACAGATTTGAAGAGATGCATTTGATCAATTATAGGCAAATAGGGTTTAGCGGATTATTTGAATTTCATAAGTTTTGCACTTTGATTCCAAATGAACTTGCTTAAAATTTACCTTCGACAGCTCCGATTTTTGAAAAGCGAAAATCTCTATATATTTTACAGTTCCTGAATCAATGTCACCTAATTTAGCGAGATTTTATCTAGCAATGTGGATTTAAATTGTGGGGTTTTTTCATAGGGACTCAACCCAAATACAAAATCGAACCAAGAGCTTATTATATATATAGCATATTGGTTAGGTGCAATGTCCATCCAAAAGGTATAATGTGTATTATAATATTCATTTTGTTTAATGTCCGCTTGTTGTATAAAAGCTTAAGACTTATTTCTGTAAATATTAAAATCGACTTAAGGTTTGTGCTACGAAAGCGACTTTAATAATGTTGTCTTTTACATGCTTTTCCACTAATCCATTAAACCCTTTTCAGACCTGACAAAAGCCAAAGCCACTTTAACTTTTGGTGTGGAATTAGTTAAAAATCTTTTAGAAATAAACCTAAAAGCTGTTTTTTTTATAAAGTCTCGTTTCCATTTGAATAAATGTTACAAACTCAAAGTTGTTAAATAAAAACGCAAGAATAGGTCTAAAAGAAAAACTGAAACCAATATTAAATAATCTTAGTTTGATTCCACTTTTGGTGATTGCTTTAGTTAAATTTGTAAATGGAGATTATTAATAAATATTCAAATGATCAGATATTCAAAATAAGGTTGGGTTAAATTATATTTGGATTCTTAGAAACCATTGCACTTTTCTAATGCCAACTTAACAAGTTAGAGATGTCAAAAGCAGAGATTAAATGTGTTAGGTGCAATTGTGAAGAGATCGACGCGGTTTTAGTATTATTATAAAGGTGCATTTAGGTTTTGGCTAGTTTTGAACCAAAATTCAAGCTCATTCTAAGGGCTAGCTGTCTTGTAGCCTTGAAATGCCAAGCATTTAATTATACACAACTCACTTGTTTAAGCTTGATAATTATTGGACTATGAATGGCAAGCAAGTGCCGGCTAATCTTGTTTTTGTTTTTCTATATTTTTTGTGTGTGTTTTCGATTTAAGCGTTTGCATTGAACTTAAAACGAAACTCAAACTCTATACTTAGCACAAATGAAACTCGAACTAGAAAAATAGAAACCATGACTATACTTTAAAAGCTTTCGACTCCAACAATGCCATATACTTGGAGTTGTAGCATAGAGATGGCTTAACATATACTCTGTAAGTGCTCTGATATATATATTTTTTTCATTCCTATCACTAAAGATATATTAATAATTGATTCTTAGACAAACTGATTAATAGGGTTTGTGTTTTTTTTTTTTTTTTGTAAATATTTTTAAGCCTTTTGTCACTTCAAAAATAAAGTATTAAAATACATTTAAGTCGTATACTGAATAGGAACGATTTTTGTTAGAAGATTGTTTTTAAACTCCAATTGCAAATATACATATCTAATGTTCTTTTAATAAGCTAAGTTACACTTAGATTACATCTCGAACCTCAAACATTCACCAATGAATAATATATGCATAAACCCTGTCACGTTATGCATGTGTTTAAGGGGTATATACAAACTACGTGCGAGTGCTTCTAGTTACGCCTTACAGTTAGCACACTTTCAAATCAAAATCAAATTGAATTCTGTTGGCCAGCAGACAGCTTGTCATAATATTTCGCGGCTAACAACATGAACTTTTTCAAATGTTCTTAACACTCAAAATAATTACTATATGCCAGAACGTGTTACTTGAGCTTTAGCTTAAAACTGAAGAAAATTATATAGATTTTTATCTTGAAGCTGTTAGGTAAAATAAACATTAACAATAAAATATAAATTCTGTTTAGATCTCACACAAAGTAAGAGCCTCAAGTTCGCTGCTTAGTGGGCAGAACCTTTGCAAAGGGTATTTTACAGAAAGAACAGCAAGAAGAAGACCAAGAGCAGTGAGATCAAAATCAAGTGCTTGCCACTTTTGTTCGCTTGTGTGCAACGCAGCGTTGCGCGTTTCAAGGGCGACTCGAAAGTCGCACATAAAGCGCAGCAGGCGGTTGACGAGGCAACAAACGAACACACACACAATAGCCAACTGTTGGCTGGCCACTTATGGTCAATGTCAAGCCTTATTGCAGTTGCCTGATTTATAAGTTTTCAATTCAAATGCCTTCAGGAAGGGGAGTTGGGGCATGGCCAGTTGAAGGAAAGTTCAAGTAACAAGTTCAAGTGATGTCAGTCGGGCTTCTAGACTAGAATTACACCAAGCAATAAGAATAACAATAAACATAAACATGTAGCTACAAATTCAATGTTTGTACACTGAAAGAAACCAAAATAGTTTTTTTTTTTATCTTTCAATTGACTAAAAAAGTGGAAAACCTTTACTTTTATTTTATTTTTCTATACTTTTTAGTTATGCTTACTTGCTTTATAGCCCAGAATATAGTTAGTTTAATATGATCAAGAAAAGAAACAGTTACAGTTACTGACTTACTCTTCTAGTTCTTTTTATACTGTTCCTAAAAACAAAGTTAAAATATGTTTTTTTCTTATAATTCAGCAGGATTTGTAATGGTTTTTCTTAATATTTTTAGCTTAATCCAAGCAAAAGAATGTATGTTTTAGAAATTTCGATTTTCAAGTGTAGAATATAATCAAAACTAAAGCTTCAGCCTAAATGCAAGCTTATACAGAACTAGAACCAGTTTGCCATAAACCAAACGATAACAACAACAAACGACTCTCACACCTCTCAAGCCGACCAGAACCGACGACAGACGACAACAACAACAGCAACAACAACAACAACGATGACGACGCATTGAACTTGTTGGCGATCGCCTTCGTCGTTCAGTCAGTCTAAAAGCAAAGGCAAGACGAAACGGTTCATAAATCGAGCTATCGCTAAACTTAGGCGTGAGGTGCAAAACCCAACGTTGTTTTTTTTTTGGTTTATTTTTTATTCTTGTGGCTCTTATCACTCTGTGAAGCATGACAATTTATGGAATTCTTGTGCAAATAATAATCATCTGCAATTAGTATTTGAAAGTTGAGAGAAAGCATCTAGAACTGCACCAAACTCGTTCGCAATGTCGCCGCCCAACGAACAGCCAGAGGATGATTTTGTTACCAAGGTAGGTTATTTTTGTTTCGCCCCTTTTTTGGCCAGCTTGTTCTAAATGGAGTCCGGTTTTTTTTTTTTTGTTTTGTCGAATTACGCATCTGTTTTGTAGCCCTCGTGTCACTTAACGCCGCGATGCTAATCATACAAACTTGCCCAAGTGGAGTAGCAAATGTTCATCATGGCACACGGTCAAGGTGTTTTTTTGCTTAAGTAAAACTAAAAAATATATTAACATATTAATGTTTTATCGCTTGTCTTAGGTAAAAAAGCAAAAAAACACAAAGCGAAAGGCGGAAACAATATTTGATTATTATTAGTTGTTTGGTATATAAAATGAGTTTCCGTTTCTAGACAGCTTATCGTATCAAGTTCAAGATCAAGTTTCATCAAGTATAAATAAATAACTAAATTGTTTATTATCATTCATACGTTAATTGAACGCTCTCACAAGCACTTTCCAATGCTCACTAACATTTGTTATGACTTGGCTTCGAGTTCAAGTTCTAATCTTACCAGTTTATAGATAAATTGGCTCATTAATCGCTAATAGAAATGACACAAAACACGTTTTAGGCTTTACAATAATATGCTTAGTATATATAATTATTAAAGGTTAAAAATATAAGGCATTAAACTCAATATTTGCTCAGCGTTTCCAGTGATATGACTAAGGAATCCCAGAATACAATTCAATAAGTGAATCACCCTGCACTTTGCCAGTGCTTAACAAGATTTCAAGGGGACTTTCTGAATCAATCGGGTTATAGGTCAATATATTAAGACCCGAAGATAGAACAGAGATAGATTGTTTCAATTGGACTGAGATCATGTTAGGCAATATTTAAACGCTTCAATTTCCCATCAATTGCAATTGTCAGTTAGCATGAAGATATTTAATTATCAAGTCAGAGCCATGAAGAAAAAACAATCTTATAAATTTCATAAAAATCTTTAAATACAAGCTGTAAGGACTTGTATTTATACACATCGATAGAGATGGCAGATGGCATTAAGATTAGCTTGGGATAGTTAGCAAAAGTATTTTCAAATGGGCTCCTTTGAGAAATCATTTGAATTGTACTGATTTAATAAAAAACAAATAGCCATTGTTATTGTTAACGAAAAATAAATATTTCATATTGGTTATTGGCCAGTGTTTGCAATACATATTTTAATGATAAACCAAAATAGAATTGGCCAAAACTTTGAGCTTTTAAGACAAATACAAATGGCCAAAAATCAATTTGAATTTTGTGTATATATGAAATGTGAATTGTGACTAAAGCCATGGCTAACTAAATGCTGCTGCCCCAAAAAATAAATTTCTATAATTGCTATGTACATATGTATATGTATGTATGTATGGCTCAAATGAGAGATTGTGGCCACTGCTTGGGCAACTCCTAACAGTAAGTAAAACAATAATGCCATAAATATTAGTAAACTGCTTAACTCTAACATACACAGCATAATATTGTTTTTGGTATATGCCAAACTTTGGATGCTGGGCAAAAGATACAAATGTATATGTAGCTGTCTGTTTATCTGTATCCGCATCAATGCTGGACTAATTGAGACCAAATATTAGGTAGCAAGCGTTGAGTATCTTAAGAATATAAGCATAGCCACGGCTGACGTATTGTACGCTATCCATGTATCTATCTACATATATAGTATGTATCTGAATCTATGATTGTGCGCTCCAGTATCTTAATTGTTATTGTATGCAGCGTTGCGGAACGTTTTTTGAGAAAATCGCAAGTCATACTTACTTAACAAACGTCAAAAAGCCCAGACTTGCTAAGCTTCAATATTATGTTTTCTTTTATTCTAACTAATATATGCCACACGAATTGTTTGTGCTTTAGTTCTAATGCCTTGCGCGTAGCACCTTAAAAACCTGATTCATTATTTCATCTTATTTTCCTGGTTATTTTATTCTCTTTATTTTTGGTCTTCTTCCGCATATCTTGTTGCCACACAATACTGAATAATGTCAAGAAGTACATATTGGGTATACTCCGACTATTAAATGCTCTTGGCAAATGTGTACCCAAACCGTAGAATCATTCCTTAAAGTTAACAATTCCTATATTGAATTGAGTTATTGTTCTTCGATGTAGTTCGATTAAGGAAAAACATTAATATTTTATATATTCTATGGTGTAGATTATTATATCATCCGTTTAGGCCATCATTAAAAACAAATCGCTTCTTCCAATCGATTATACAGTTTATGATAAACATACAAAACAAATTTTGTTAAAGGGTATTAACAAAAAATTATGCTTAACATGATCAACATCAACCGAAAACCAAAAAAAAAAACATCATTATAAGCTTTGATTCCAATTCATGTCGTTTCAATACACACTTCAACACACGCACACACAGACACACAGTATTGCTGTTGTTGGTCGGTCGCATTGAGTACCGCGGAGGTCAAGTTCAGGGAACACCGCATTGCTTGCGTATACGTTATTTATTGTTAACGACTGTTCGTGTGTGTGTGTGTGTGCGATTCGAGCTTTTTGTCGTCTGATTCGTATATGGAGTAATAAAGTCGAAATTTAATGCTTAGATGCTAATAACAATTTCAATTTGAAACTCTTACAAAGCAAACAAATAAGTTTGTTGGCCTTTTTAAGCAGAGTTGACTTTTTCACTCCACTGAGTTTAATATGCTGCAAATTACAATTGATGTCCATTGAAGATGTACTACTTAGCATGCATACATAAATAATATGTATTTTTATTGAATGCAAGTTTTTTTTATATTTTTTTCTTTGTAATTGGGTGTCGCTTGATGCCCAGGGCCAATAGGCAAATAAATTAATTTGATTTATGCTAATTAGTTTGAACGTGCGTGTATTTTGTTATTATGTTTTCGATATTATTTGTTGTACTTATGCGTTTTTTTTTTTCTTATATATATTATGATTTTCTGCTAATTACAGATACCGTCAATAATTGGATTCTTGAACTTGGACTAATTGGCAATTGAACTTTGGGGCAGAGGACGTGCCAAACGCAAATATAAATAAATTAATTAAGGCTGAAAATGAGCGGAATAATAAACCACAAGAATTATGTAGCTGCTATAAGTTTTATTTATTAAGTAACATCTTTTCTTTTCAAATAAATGCGATGATTAGATAAAATAAACAATTTGCGAGTTTTATTCAAGTAAACTGTTGCAGCCTGAAAGTATGCAATGCATTTTTGGTGAAGCGCAGTTTTGCAGTCACTCGCAAATGAACGCGCTTGGTTGTAGTGTTAGTTAGCTGTGCTGCTACTTTAATTCTATAAATGTATTCAAATGACATGACATGAATAGCAAAAGTGATTAAAACTTTGTTTTGAAGCATAAAATTCCCACTTTCGCAATGAATGTACACTACATGAAACAATTTTAACAACCGCTCAAAAGTATGCTACGATTTAGGAAACACTTACAGTTGCAAGTGTAGCGAGCCGAAATTTGTTGCACTTATCGGTTTTGGTTGCTATCGAAAGTCGCAGAATGTCAAACAAATAACAATGACATATTACGAATATTTGTATTGAAAAGAAAAAAACAGGTAAATTAGTAAATATAATGATGAGGGGCAAACACAAAAAACTATGTAAAGCCGAGCGACAATCAACATTTTGCTTTTGTAGCTTTCTTCAGGGCTGCAAGTGCAAGTGCGAAAATTATTAAACTGCAATAACAATTATCCTTTAGAATATCGACATAGGCAAGACGAAACGAATCATTAGAATAGCAAGTAAGGAACAGATCGAAAGCAGCGCACGAAGGAAATATTTGTTCGGAGTTGCATTTAAGAATTGGACAAAGTTGTTGAGGAACTCTTTCCCGAGGCAGAAGAAATGTATTCGGCCGTCAAGCCCCTATCAAAGTATTTGCAATTTAAATCGATTCGCATCTACGATGCCGTCTTCACCATTCACTCCAAATGCACCGTTGTCATACTGTTAACCTGCTCACTGCTCTTGTCAGCAAGACAATACTTTGGCGATCCCATCCAGTGCATCAGCGAGGAGCGAAACATCAACTACATACAATCCTACTGTTGGACCATGGGCACCTATATCATTCAGCTGGATACTGATGACAAGATCACCGAGCTTCCAGAAACCCCAGCAGCAACATCGACACCCAAGTCAAAGCCAACACGAATGAGCCTGCGCCGGCTGGCGGACTATAATGAGGAATACGCGAGGGCCCTGTCCATAGCGGAGGGTGTGGGTCCAGAGATCCAGGGAAGGACGCAGCGTGTCTATTTGCGCTACTATCAGTGGGTAATCATCATGCTGCTCTTTCAGTCTTTTGTCTTCTACTTTCCGTCGTGCCTGTGGAAGGTGTGGGAGGGTCAACGGCTCAAGCAACTTTGCTCCGAGGTGGGTGAGGCGTTGCTTTCCGAGCAGACATACAACACTCGACTGCGTCTGCTGGTCAAGTACTTTACGACAGATTATGCGGATATGCACTATTGCTATATGGCAAAATATGTATTCTGTGAGCTGCTTAACTTTTCGATCAGCGTGAGTTGCGATTGTAAGTTTTCCGAGGTTCGAGGATACTCATTGTCACTTTCCTTTCGTTTCTCTCCCTATTCTTTCGCTCTACAGGTATTAAACATACTGGCCCTGGAGGTGTTTCTCAACGGTTTCTGGAGCAAGTATATGCATGCACTGGCCACGATACCACTGTACGACTGGGATCGCTGGAATCGTATCTCGTCCCGCGTTTTTCCCAAAATAGCCAAGTGCGAAGTGCTTAAGTATGGCGCAAGTGGCACGGCCAGCATAATGGACAATCTGTGCATTTTGCCATTAAACATACTCAACGAGAAGATTTTCGTTTGTCTCTGGTGCTGGTTCCTGCTAATGGCAATAATCTCTGGCCTCAATCTAATTTGTCGCCTGATCACAATGCTCAGCCGAACCTTGCGCGAACTGATGATCCGTAGCCAATTGCGTTTCATGACCAAGCAGCATGTGCAGCGGGTTTTCCGACATCTAACCATCGGTGATTGGTTTATCCTGATGAAGGTTAGCGTCAATGTGAATCCAATGCTTTTCCGAGATCTCATGGAGGAGCTCTGCCAGCTGCGTCCCTCGCTTAGCTCAACCTCCTCCCTAACTCTGCTCGAGTGCAATGCCTAGGATGTATACTAAATATTTATTGTTTTAACTGCAATCCGACAATCAACTGCCAAACTAGCTGTGCTTTAGTATGTACTTGGCTTTAAGTGCGTATAGAAATATTGTAGACTTTGACTCATTGTGTAACAAATATACTAGTCCCTTCCAAATGTGCAATGTTTGCAACTCAATTTGATCGAAATATATACATACATCTATAACAAAAACCATCTAGAGTTAACATTTTTCAAGAGCTGTATGCTTTATTTGACTGATTGAATAATCATTATATGTTTTATTATCTAGGACTTGAGTTAAAGATACTTTCATTTGAATAGTACACCTTGGGATAAATGCACTAGCTACAAACGTCCTATACGGTAGGTTTACTATAATACTAGAATTTCTAGCTAGATCGGGTTCAAAAATAAGACCGATATTAAGGGTTTTCAAATCAAAACGGTATCAAAATCTTGATCTGAACAATAAGTTTTATTAAGTTATATAAAATCTTGCCTCTAGTATGCAAATTTGCGGAAGAGTATGCAAATAAAAAACTGAATAAGAATAGAATACAATGAGATAAATTTTAGTATTAACAGGGTTAAACGAATCAATGTTGTCGAACCTTTGGCATAACCCTATTTTCTTTCTTCAAAAGATGTGAAAAATATAAATAAGAGAAAATTTCGAAAAGCGTATAAGCCCAGACGGAAAGATAGAATTACGGACATTGCACAAAAAAAATATAGTTTTAACCTTTATAGAGTATACTATAATAAAAAGAATATAAAAAGTTATGCTGACTTAAAATTGAACGAAATTTATTGATTTATTTATAATTGTTAAATTAAAATGATTCAGAAATGCCTATGCTTAGGCCAACTATTCCTTTGGGTCATCTTTTTCTGTATCCCCTTCTGTTTCCTCCTCTTCTGCATCTGCATTATCTTCTTGATCGATTTTTAGACCAGTAAAGTTACAGGCTCTCATAGCTGTGCAGAATGCGGAAAGGTCTAGGTTTCCGGTTCCAGTGGTATCAAGAGCACTTATCATATATTTCACATCCGCCTCGTTGTTGTTAAAGCCATGTTTATTCATCAATTCTGTTAGTTGCTGGGACGTTATATAGCCTTTACTGTCCTCGTCCAAGAGATCGAAGATTACTTTCAAGCCGGCAAAACCTTCAGACATGCTTTTCAGATTGATTCAAGTCGGTTAAAGAAAAATAATATATAGCGTTTAAATATTTTTGACAAAAATTTTCAATATATAGATTTCGAGCAGTTTCTTAAACTACATTGACTGTTGTCTAAAGGTTCAAGGGCTACTAAGATAATGTTTACGGTTCTAAATTACTGATGAAAATCGCCTTTGAATCAGGGTAAATTATTATATTTCAAGATATTTACCTTGAATCATTCAAACATAACTTTTGCATGAATTTATTATTCTTCCTTATCTAATCTAATTTAATAGATATTTATTGATTCATTGGGGAAATTGGGCAGCTTGTATCTGAATAAGGAAGCACATTAACTTTCCTGGCCTCGTTTTGATTTTTAGTGAAGCATTTAAGCCGTACCGCTGTAAACCTAGACTCTGTTTCATTACTGCAGCAGACAAAAGCAAAGCAGCATAAAACCAACAGCCGGGACAGGTAAGTATCTAAATACTTCCTAAGCAAGGATCCTTCTTTCAACGTGGGGTCAGAAACAACTTATCTAACCAATAGGAGAGCCGGTGTTATAGCCGTCGGATTTGTGTAGAACTAAATTTCCTTTCACTAAGTTTTTCACTGAGACTATGAGAGACGTCTATAAATAATGCAAGCTGTCTTGAGGAATATAGCCTCAAAGAAAGACAAATTGTTGTAGACTGAAAAGGTGCAATCAAAGGAGATGCATTAAAATAATATTTGATCTATTGGTCAAGGACATAAAAGTAAGATGCAGAAGAGTCTGATACAGAAGAAGAGCAGGAAGAAAATACGAATCACACGTTGTCGAATTTAAGGTTATGCGAACTTTTTATTCTATACAATTGATAGGTTAATTTCAACACTTGCACTACAAATTGCAATACAAAACTCTTCTCATATTCTATCGCTGCAACGAAGTGTAAACAAATGAAATGTAATTCACTTTAAGGCACTTTAAGACCAGCTTTGTGCCAGGCATCATTTTATTAAAAAAGTGGCATGACCTACATTTAAAAATGAGATTGCATTTGAATGCAATTGCAATTGCCATTCACACAAATAGAGAGGGTGGGGCAAAAAGAGAATGAGAGAAAGAGAGAGGGAGGGAGGGAGGGAGAGACACAATTGGATTCGCACGCAGCAAACAAACAATTCTGAAAGCTATTGTACAACACGTGCAAAAGTCGCGCGCGTTTCCTTTGCGTTTTACTTTGCCTCTGCTCCATAAACATTTTCTGTTTTTTTAATGTTTCTTTTAATACCCTAAGCCCAAGAAAGGGGTATAAAGAGCATATTGGTTGTTTGTAAATGTATGCAACAGACAGTAGAAAGCAACTGCAACTACCCGTTAAGTAAATATATATTATATATCGAAATCGGTTGAGCATCACCGAATATATTGAAGATTGTTATGTAGAGCTTAGGGTATCGCATAGTCGAGCTCTCTGGACTAAGAGAGTCTTATTGCCTGTGTTGTTGTTTTCTGCTTGCTGCTGTCGTTTTCGTTTGTGCTTCTGCCACACTTTTTAATGTGCATTTTTTTTTACAACTAAGTAAGTAGCTGCCGTAATTAAGTCATTTATATTTTGTGTGAGGTCCATCTTCCCACCCCCCTTTCATACTCCTCTGCTGTTGCTGTTGCAGTTGTAGTTTTTGCTGTCGACATTGTTGTTTTGCGAACAGTTAACAGACGCAACTCGCTTTTTGACCGCCTCGCTGCCTGCGTAAAGTCGCACACACACACACACACACACACACACATACACACACAGAGAGAGAGAAAAATAGAGACACACACGTGCATACAATAAATGTAAATATTATTCAAAAGTCATTGTGTGGTCGTCGGCTGTCGACGTTTGTGCGGGGGCCGCTGTTGTTGGCGGGGTGCGACTATTCGTTCTGCTTCTGCCTGCGGCTCAAGCTTAGCCTTAGACACTCGCAGTCTCGCAGTCTCAGTCTCTGTCGGCGTTTTAAGTTTGCCCATTTTCTTCTTCTTTGGTTACATCTATTTTGTCTTAGTATGTATATAGTGTGTGTGTGCGTGGCTGTGTATTGTCTTGTGTTTTAGTTTGTGATGTTGATTTTTGTTGGTTTTTGATTTCGTTGATTTTGTTGCCGCTGGCTTTTGGGCCAGCTTTATTTAGTCGGTTAGTCGTGTGTCAACCGGGAAACCGCCAAGTGGCCTGTCGTCTGTCTGTCGCTTCGTTTGCTTTGATTTCGTTTTCGATGCACAACAACATTTTCAGCCATTTAATTAAAACGCCGCGTACGTGACGTTACGTGACGTGACGTTAAGTGAAGTGACGTGTCGTGTCGCAAATGCAGTGCAATTGCAATTTGCAATTGCCAATTGTTGTCACACAGCAACCAACAACTGCGTTAACTGTTTCGAACAGCGATTCTTGAAGCGCCAGCTAGACCACATAACTAAGCAACGTTGCCGTTAGCCACACTTCGGCTCTCCGTTGGTCTGCTCTGCAAAAAAAGAAGAAAATAAACACAAAAAAGCAACAACAACAACAACAAAAACAAATCAAGTTCTCAACATCAATTTAAACCCACACACACACGTACGGTGTACTCACCCACACATATACATATGACGTAAGGGTACGTTGCGATAGGCGGCAATAACCGTAGGCATTGATAAACACCCGCAAAGTGTAAAACATTAGCGGCACAGTGGGTCACAACAATCATTCATCAAGCTTTAAGTGAGAGCGGCAAAAGACGTTTTTTTTTTTTTTCATCATTAGAGAAACAAGAGATACAATATGTTTTGTTAAAACCGTTGAGCCGTTTAGTCATATTCATTCCATATCAAATGAACAGTCCCCTAAAAATAGACATTTGTACACATTAATTGTATGAATAATATTCAAATCTCAAGACAACTGGCTGCAAAAAACATACCGTGTCACACACACTTTTTTCGATATTATCTTATCCCTCAAGCTTATGTGTATATAGTATAATTAATTACATATATGCCATTAACAGACTCCCTCCAAGTGAGTGATCTCAAGCAGAGTTATCATGTGCGTCATTAAACAGAACACACCTGATGGTAAACACAATTTAATAAACATCACACCACTGTCCAACTAGAAACGCTTCACAGCAGCAGCAGCGGGAGCAGCAGCAACAAAACAAAAAAGAATTCAACAATAAATACAAATAAATAACAAACAAAAAAAGAAAAAAAATTTAACCAACAACGATTACAACAACGGTGATGTTGCCTTCTCCCGCCGCAACAGTCGCTGCTTACGCTCAGCGTCGACGTTAACGTCGCTTGGCGCCTAGACGATTTATAGTTGTGCTCTTTAGTTGGTCGCCTGGAACAAGTCCGAGCAGTCCGAATTCTGATTCCGTCCACCTTCGCGCCTACGACGCATGTTCATGCGTATGTATGTACGTTCATTGTTTCTATTGATTTTAGTGCAAACGCCGAAAGTATAAAAACAAAAACAAAAACAAAAAAACTACCGTTTACAACTACTACGCTGCTTATCAGTTGTGTGGCGATAAGAATTCAAGAAGAAGCAGAAACGTTCAGTCAGTGAATGACGTTTTAAAGGTGTCTCTTTCGCGTCGTTTTTTTCTCTTGTTGTTGTTGTTTTTGTTGTAGCTGCGTGCTCTTTAACGGTGTGTTGGTGCTGGCAAGTTGACAGCCAATATCAAAGCCCAAGATATTCAGTTGGCAGCTGCTGCCCATGAGCAAATGAGCAGCAAGAAAAATCATTCGTGTTGATTTCGTGTGCTTTATTTTTTTTTCGTATTATTTGATTTGTGTATGTGTAGTGATGTGCATGGGTGTGTTCTATACGCAATATACAACAACAACAGCAGCCAAACTGTTATGAATTGAGGATCGCAAAGAGCAATAAAACAACACAAAAAAAGAGAAAGAGAGAATCTGTCTAGCCATGGCCGGGGATGCAGAGCACAAGAGGGGATATCACACGATCTTTCGCAACATTTCGCAGGTTTTCTACACAAACACCAAACACACTCACAAAAACAACAGCAGCAGCAGCAGCAGCAGTAGCAGCAGCAACAACAGAAGCCAAAACAGCAATAGCAACAACAATAACAATAACAATAGCAACAACAACATTTATAAGAAGAACCGCACCAACAGCAGAGTTTCAATTCCAACAGTCAGGGTAACACCAACACCAGATGCCTCCTCATGCACCGATTGCCAGGATGCAAAAAGAACGACTGACCTGAAACTAAGACCCAGCTCCATGCATAACCTAAACGCAGCTGAGATTGCATTGCGGCGACAGACGGTAAGTCAGTTAATAACATATGTTTACCAGTTTATACATTTAATTATAACAACAACCGAACCGTTTTGATAACTTTTTACAACCATGCGTTGAACCCATCAAAAAGGGAGCAAAGTATGTAATGCTTTAAGAAGTACCTAAGTCGAATCGTATAAACGATCGATTGATAACCTAAGTGTTAGGGATTGAGGAAACGATTTATTTTCAAGAGTGGTCATAATAAGCGACTTACATGTCACAATAGTATGCCCTTCTGTAAGCAATTGGTAGTCAGTTGACGACCTTATATGAAAACGATTTTCCTTTGCATGCAGTGTTGTTTATCAATATGACTTTCTAATACTCTTTAAACCTTAAACTTTGTGCTTCAATAAAGACAGACATAACATTCAAAAACCAATTTATTAAACCGATGGGATTATTTCATGATAACAATTCAGTTACAAGAGTTGTCTTTAGTCCAGAAAGTACAGGGTATTCCTCATTCAGGCATCATAGATTATATTTCTCTCTCCATTCTTATCGCATGCATTGGAATTCTTCTATAAATAATAGCCGCATATTGAGAGCGATTATATATACATATTATGATTAAACTGCTTTAATCAAGATGTGGTCAGCATATTACTAAACCAAACATTATCCAAAGTATTTCTTAAGTTATAAATTGTGATGCGGTTTAAGTATTGTTAATAAGAATTAAGCTTATAAATATTTATAGATATAAATCAGATCTTTAACTAGTTGTTCACTGTTAATCATATTATAATTAAAGAGCATGCAGAATGCGTAATTTGCATTTCTCTTCTCAAGTGTATTAGTTCATCATAGAGATGAGAGAATTTATTTTTTTGCACACAAAGAAATCGTTTCTTCGTTGGAGAAAAAATGTTTATCGCATCCTATCTGCATATTCTTGACCGAACAGATTCAAATACTTTTTCAAATATGGCCAAGGGCTGTTTAAAAAAAAAAAGAGTAAAATTTCACTGCATGCCTTTCCTCGACTCGTTTATTTCTTTTATAAGTCGTGCCGTTGATATTGTCGTTGTTTGACAAATTTGCATAGAAGCCGTTCAAAAAAAGAGAGAAAGTAAAACTGGAAACACGTTTCAGTTTTGAAAGCTATGTATTGTTCCAAAAATAATAAAGTGTTTTCCAAATGATCTCAATGCTAATTTGGCGTCTTAAAGCGTATCCAAAACTAACTTTTCTTATTATTCGTGTTGTGTGAAACATCTCAGGATTCGCCATTTAATTAGGG
Source organism: Scaptomyza caliginosa (assembly GCA_035044725.1). Classification (NCBI taxonomy): domain Eukaryota; kingdom Metazoa; phylum Arthropoda; class Insecta; order Diptera; family Drosophilidae; genus Scaptomyza; species Scaptomyza caliginosa. Next base: position 18,587 of record JAWNNR010000471.1, read on the forward strand.
TCATTAACAGCAAAAACATTTCTAGCCAAACAATTGTGAGACTTTAAGAATAATACAGGGTAAAACTCAGAGGTGTTGTCCATTAAAACTGTAAGGCTAAATATAACTCAATAATACGAAACAAAACCCATATTTAATATTGTAAATAATATGTATGTATATATCTTGAAATAAGTATTATATTCAAAAGAGTTAGTCTTTCTAATCTAAGTACTTTTACCATTACTTTTGAACTAGTTATTCTTAGACTTTAGACTGAGCACCTTAAATATTAAAAGTTATGCACTTTCAAATGTTTTCTTTAAAGATTTTTTTGCCAAACTATTGTTACTTAATGCGGAAAAGTGTTTGAGACTTGTAATAATTATGTAAGAAGTTGACAGCATTGCTGTAATATGTTATTTATTAAATGACACTCGCGTGCAAATAAATCAACTAAATTTCGGAAATGTGCAATAGAAACTGAAGAAAAAAACAAAAAACAAACAAATTCATTGCAACGAAGCGCTCAAGCGCACAGTGGGCATGCATTGTGTGGCGTAGCACCCCTTACCACTGTACCACATACATACATATGTGTGTATTGTGCACTGATGCAACATGAAAATGCATTGCGCATGTTTTGCATTGCGTGTTTTGCTTTGCCTTGCCTTACGTCTGTGTGTGTGTGGGGAAGAGAGAGGGGGAGGGGGAGGGGAAGTTGGTTAGAACTGTATATGTGACTAATCGCGTTTGGCCGTCGTTGTGGTGCGCGCACGCGTTTTGCGCGCGTTTTTTGTCGCCCGCAACAGTCGCGCAGAAACGATACAAGTACATTGCATCAGACGCTATAGTTTTGTTTTTTATCACATTTGTTAGAGCGTTGCCGTCTTCGACTTCAACATCAAATGCATAATGCAATGTGAAAGTGTTTTGTATCCCTTTTGTATAGATCGAGAATCAATTGATTTTTTCGAGCGATTAGCCGCGCAACATGTTGTTGAACACAATGCATTACCATGGTATGCGCTTTGGTAAGCAATTGGTAGTCAGTTGCTTACCTTATACATAAATCGCTTACCCTTTCGGTAGTTCAACGTCATTCTTTAGCAGACTGGAATTAGTTGTGTTCCAGGACAGAGGCAAACACACACACACACAGAGAGAGAGAGAGAGAGAGAAACATGTGTATTGTTCATTATATTCATTTCCATTTGCCTTTATTTATATGCAGTTCATTTGCTTGCACTGATTTGCTGTCTGACACTTTGTCTTGCACAGAAATTTCTTTGCATTTCTTTTATATTTTATTTTCTGTTTTTAATGCAACACAAGTAGCCGCTTGATTGACACTTGAGTTGCCATTACACATACAGATCTATTAATATACATATGCTTATATCCATATATATACATACATACATACATACAGATATGTCACAGCTCTTAAGAACTTTTGTGTCAAGTTGGAAATGAGTTTTGCATTCGTATCCGTTTTGAAACAAAAGAAATATTTATTTGTTAGCTTAATGCACATATATTTTATATATATTTATATTAGTAATATTGTACATTCACTTGATTCACTTTAATACTTTATTTAACGTTGACTTATCCAATAATTACTTGTTTTGATCTTAATGCAGAGTTACTTTACTTTAAGTAAGTTTTTAAGAATTCTTTAAATGGAATTCAACTGCATTTTTATCTTAAGATCCCTAATTTTGCTCTCAACAAATCCTTTATGGCTTGATAAAATACCCAGAAACCCATTAAATGAGAATGAATATATCTATGATTATTTTTTCCCAACAGCAATCGAGTCATTATGTTTGATTTAAGAGAGGTTTAATGGCTTAAGATGTAAGATAACAAGTTTGTTGTAAGTTATTTTTTAAGTTCTTGGTTTTGTTGTAATTGCGAATGAAAGTTTTGAACCTTTCTTTTACTAATATGATCGAATTGAAAGGTAAATTTCTTATTTAGACCTTTAGGATTCCCTTTTTTAATGTTCGGATCAGTTTTGGGTTCAGAGATCTCAAGAACAGTTTGTTAACATAACTATATAAGCACACATATATACAAAAAAGTTTTGCTTTCAATATGTTTGATGTTTCTTGCTATTATTTTGTATAGTGAATACAATGTTCAGGTTTTTAAAGCATTTTACAAGCTTTTAACATATCGATATCGCGTAAACATTTTAATTTCTAGCTCTCTGCTAATTTTGTGATTAAACCGATCGAGATTATATTTCAAAGATATGTTTCGAAAACCTATGCACAAAATCATTCTAAAAGAATTAGTTTATTTTATTGTCTTTGGCTTGACGAATGTTCTTTCTTAAACTTTATCCCCTTTACTTATATTGCGTTCTCTTATGACTCATGCGTCAATGAACCACAATACAGAAACAATGTCTTTCATATCGAAAATAATTCAACAAAATTATGTTTAATTAAAAGCATCGCCTTCTCTCTCTCACACAGACACTGTTTCTATTTCACTTCTGTGCATTCGCAAGCTGTGAATGTCTTTAGGCTGCTGCTGTCGTGCTTAATAAAATTCATTTAAAAAAAACGAGGCACAACAATAATAATCATAGTGCCAAGCGTCAGTCTTATTGGCTTCTTGCCGCGCGCTTGCAAGCTGCGACGCAAACGTCTCTGCCGCAGTCGCCGTCGCAGTCGCACTGTGTGTAACTGGGATCGGGGTAAACACCCTTTTAATCTTACAAAAAACTAACCCGCGGAAAAGTCGGAAATTGAAATTGAAAGCGAAAGTAAAAAGAAAATTTCAATGCATTTGAAATACTCTGAAATTCATTAAACTTGTCTAGAAGATGAATAACTATAATTGAACCTGAATCCGGAATATCTTTGGTTTTCTCCAACTGATTTCAATGACATTCTGGCAGATCCCTCATTTCCTCCGAAAACCAAAGAAACGACCGATAATTTCCTTGGTTTGTCTATGGTACAACTGTGCTCCCGACCGACCGACAGGTTCATATTTCCGGTTTGGTTTCCTCCGAAAACCAAAGAAACGACCGATAATTTCCTTGTTTTGTCTATAGTATCACTCTGCTCCCGACCGACCGACAGGTTCAAATTTCCGGTTTAGTTTCCTCCGAAAACCAAAGAAACGACCGATAATTTCCTTGTTTTGTCTATAGTATCACTCTGCTCCCGACCGACCGACAGGTTCAAATTTCCGGTTTGGTTTCCTCCGAAAACCAAAGAAACGACCGATAATTTCCTTGTTTTGTCTATAGTATCACTCTGCTCCCGACCGACCGACAGGTTCAAATTTCCGGTTTGGTTTCCTCCGAAAACCAAAGAAACGACCGATAATTTCCTTGTTTTGTCTATAGTATCACTCTGCTCCCGACCGACCGACAGGTTCAAATTCCCGGTTTGTTTTCCTCCGAAAACCAAAGAAACGACCGATAATTTCCTTGTTTTGTCTATAGTATAACTCTGCTCCCGACCGACCGACAGGTTCAAATTTCCGGTGAACAAAACTTTGTTCTCTACTTAGTTAGTTTGGTCCTTACATAATCTACAGTATCTTTTATGAAAGCCTTTTCCAGTAGATCCAAGTGTACATTGAGAAAAATGTGTTGTTTATGTTGTTTTTTTGCATTGTTATCAGTATTGCATTTCCTTTAGGATCAGGTTGTTCATTCGTTCGAGTTTGATTTCTAACAAATGAAGTTGTGGGTAAAAATTTGTAAAATTGATCTTTTGAATACTTGTTGGTTTTTATGAATATCATCGCAATAGAAATATAAATATCAACAAATCAAAGATACTAACTAACCATAATAGCAGCTAACAATTGTTGGACATTATTGGACGTTGTGTAATACAACCATAACGAACCGGTACGTCATCCATATACCTATTAACCTATAAGCAAATACACATAGAGAAAGAACAAGACCTTGAGAACAGCGTATAATCTTTTTGTATCAAGACCTAGTTTCTAAGAGTTTAACATTCTTTAAGGATGTCACACATGATGGGCTTGCCGTATCAACCAAAACCGATACTTATGTCGACAGCACCAACTATGAACGCAATGCATCCATTATTGGCTCAGCCGATACCCCTGTACAGCATTATGATACCAAATCGCATATTTGTGGGTGGCCTCAGTGACGAAACCTCAACCATTGATCTGAGGGATACATTCAGCGCCTTTGGCACCGTGATGTACAGCACCATTATCTTCGATAACGATGGCAACAACAAAGGCTACGGCTTTGTCACCTTCCGTACCGAGGCAGAGGCACAGAGCTGCATGGGCCAGTGTGTCGTTATACATAATCGTCGGGTTAACATTGCGCAGGCCTTCAAGAAGAAGTTGGCCCAGAGAGCTGGCGGCATGTTTTATATATCGGAGATGGCACCGCCGGGCGCCATGCCTTTTCAACATTATGCTGCGCCTGGTTGGGTGCAGGCAGCTCCGCCTCCCTCCATACAATGTCAGCCAATCCATCAATACTTCAATGCTGTGCCCACTGAGTGGAGTCAGGATTTAAATCAGGAATTAAATTGCGCTCAGAGCTATACTGGGACACCCACCTGCACTCCGGTTGATAATCAGGAATGGGATGCACAAGAAACACATACACAAGGCGTGGGCTGGGAATTTGATGTGGGCTTCAATCCAAACTAGCGTTTTACCTAAAGACACTTTAGCCTGTAACTATGCCCAAACCGAATACCTTTACAATTACTTTGGTAATGGGTTAACATGTTTGTTAAGAACCATTACCGAAATAATTGTACTGGATAATTGGATAAATTCAGCTACTTTCATTATATAACGAACCATATAAATTATAGCTTTTCAAGTCGAACAATTATACATACAACTAAATCAAATAAAGACGAAATGGATACAGTCGGGTAGATGCAAGTAGCTAACACAAACACTTGAAGAGGAGCGCTTTAAGACTGGACCAATTCCAATAACAATAGCACAACAGATTGAGTATTACACACGGGAACAGAGAACAGAAGAAAATCGTTATGAAAAGTAAACAGAAAGAAAAAGAAAGAAAGAAAGGAGAGAGAGGGGGAGATATAACTACAATCAATAACGAGTTCGTGACCTTAGCATATTCAAACTTCTTCAACAAATTGGCCTTCAATCGGAAAAAAAACCCTATTTACAATCCATAAAACCTGAATACAAGGACAATCTAAACCTAAAACACATTCTGGCTAACAACAATGAAGAGCTCTATAAATTCGACGTTTATTTTCTCCAAAAATTCTACGCTTAATAGTATTGTAATGTATTATATTATATATATAGTTAGATGTATATGTATGTATGTCCCATCAAATGTTTGACAAAATTTGCATGTTTTATATAAGAAAGTACTTTGTAATAAGAATAAATAAAAATCTCTCACAGTTTGTTGATTCGTTGGAAAGATAACTGGAATACTTTGAGATAGTTTGTCCTTCGACATAAGGTTTCTATCTTAAGACTTTGCTGGTGATGTTCCGTTTAGGAACCTTCGGTTTTTCATATTACATATTTAGTTATAGAAGTACAATACTCTTTGCATGGTAGGGTATAGGAAACGTTAGCGGCACTTTACAACTGCTTCTGCTGCTGCTGTATCTGTATCTGTTGGATCTGCTTTGTACATTTGGTTAGGGCGCAGGCGATGCTGTTGCTGCTGCTGTTTCTGCTGCTGCTGCTGCCAATAGCAACATAAACAAACGAACGAATAACAACAACAACAATTGCGTTCATTGTGCTTAATTAATTTAGTTCAAAGATCAAGCGGTCGCGATGCCGTCGCGATTCTTCTTTTCATATCTGTATACATAAAATTCGAGCTTGATACACAGTCAAATGCACATAAATACATTCATATTAATACATATGCATATGGCAGCATGATTGTACACTTAGAAAAAATCCTAAAGTTCTTTTGGATTTTTGTAGAAACTCTTGATAATTGAGTAAATGCAACTCGTTTCTTTATAAGCAACGACAATCGAGTGTAAAACAATAAGCTAGTTATATAAAAGATAAAAAAAGTGCTTCAGCGAGTAACACTGAATAAGACATTTTCACTCGTTATAATTATACTTGTTTGTTTTTTGTGCGGTCAATACTCGTTCGAAGCATTGCTTTAATCTGTTTCTCATTTGATTCGAGTATTAAAAGTTAAGCTAGTAACTTGAAAGAGATTTAGTTCTAAGGAAATCGGGTATAAAAAAGAATAAAATGTAGCCAAAAGAGCTTCAGCGAGTAACACTGAATTAGCCAAAACTCTTTTGAAGTATTGCTTGAATGCACTTCTCATTTGATTCGAGTCTAACGCGATAGGCACTTAAAGAAATTTAGTTCTAAGGAAATCGGGTATATAAAAGAATAAAATGTAGCGAGTAACACTGAATAAGACATTTTCACTCGTTATAGTTATACTCGTTTGTTTTGTGTACAGTCAACACTCGTTTGAAACGTTGTTTGAATTTGATCGCTCTTTGAGTATTTATACATATTTTATGATATTTTTTCTTTTTATCATTATTTTTATTATGAATGTTTTAATGTTGTCGTTTATATGTTATAACCACGACTCAAGTAACACTGAATGAGGCATTCGTACTCGTTTTTACTCGTTAGTTTTGTGTACAGTTCATTTTTTGAATTCGTTATTGATTCGATCTATTCTTTATACATTTTTTTAGTTATGTTTTCTTTTCGTCACCATTTTTATTAAGAATGTTTTTATGTTGGCGTTTTTATGCTATAACCTTACTTGGTTTCAACAGAATCTTTTCTCTTTTTTTGAACACCTTAAAGAAAGTCTGGAATACGTTAATGCTTAACGTATGAAAATAAGTTTATTTTTCTAAGTGTATCCTGCCTGTTGCACGCTGTTGTTGCTGTTGTCATGCAGCTGCATTTAATGCGCAGGTTCTGTTGTTTATTTGTATAGTTATATACTTCTCTTCTGCTGCTGCATCTTTCAATCTTTTGCCAGCCAGCCATATGTTGCCTGCATCAAAGTTCTTGTTCTTGTTTTTGTTTCTTTTTTTTGGCGATTGATGCGTTTTTAGCTTAAAATTGTATTCACTTTCGTTGCATAGATTGGCGCTTGATGTTGGCACACTTTGTGTTTTTCAAGGCAGGTGAAGATACGCATTGCTTCCATGCCCTCTTACGCCCCCTGCCCTTACCCCGACGTTGTTTCCCTGGTTCTGTGTACATTTCCAAGCCCTGGCTGGGCCTGGCATTGGCAATTGGTTTGTCCGCACCCAAAAGGCCCGCAGTTGCGATATGCTTAATTAGGCAACGGGCGTTGAGCATAAAAAAGGCGTCTTTGTCGCTGCCACACCCCACCCCCAAACTTACCCACACACACATAGTCACAGCCACATGTTGCCCATGTTCATTGCACACATTTGGCTTTCGAATTGTGCCTCCCCATGTGAATGGATCTGTTGCTTAAACACTGCACAACAAAAACTTCGTTTCTTTTTTTTTTTTTTTTTGTTTCGATTCAATTTCATTTTTGCCAGTCAGGCCGAACAAAACAAAAATCGTTTCTTTTATGCGATGAACTATCGAATTGTATATCGATGCAATGAAAAGTCTGGCAACGTTTTAGCAAGAACAAACAGCTGACAGACTGACAGGCTGACTGAATAGAGAAATTCTATAGAAAAGAAGATTTCAAAGTACAGCAATATAAAAAAAAAAAAATAATTGCTAATCGCTTTTTACAATGGCCGAACCATTTAGACATTATTTTGATGATCCATCGCTTATATTGTTAACAATTTCACAATTAGAACACGAATGGATCTCAATGGATCAAATGTCCATGAATATGGATCGCTTATCAAACATCGATGCATTGGCACGGTCCATGTACGCCCAGGACGCGCAATTCTCACCATTTGGCCTAATCTACAAGCATCCAGCATTGAATGTCAACGATAACATGCCGGAGCGTTCTACTCCCTGTTCGCCCCTTGATGACGGCAGCAAGGAGAGCAACACGCCGAAGCCCGAGATACCTCGTCTGTCGGAATACTTGGAGAGAGTGAATACCATGAAACTCGTGGTGCCCGAGCCAAACCTCAGCATGAGCTTAACATTCGAAAAGTTCGATTTTCTGGCTGCCTACAAGCGCTGAAATGTAAAATCTAAACCAAAAAAAAATATATTTTGCATTCAATTTGCTAATAAAAATCATTACAAAATTCTGTGAGAGAGAGCATGAGAACTGTTTTTTTGTTGAGTGGTGTTGTTTTTTTTTTTGTCAATGTCCGCTGGGTGACCGGGTCGGCGTTTGCTTTAGCATCGTCGGCGTCAACGTCGACGTCAGCACAGGCATCAGCGGCGTCGGGCAGCGTTTGCCACCCAAGAAAATGCGCTGCGGCATCTTGACTTCAAATTGAGTTCAGTTGATATTGTGTTAAATTCGCGAACGCGTCGCGCTTCCAGCTTTTGACTTCGACCGGAAGACTGCGCGATCGAAAGTAATAGCAAAAATTCTTTAAAAGCCGCGAACGTTTTTAATCAATGCAACTGAAGCGAAAACAATGTGAAAAAAAGCGAAACAGTTTTATTTTTTCTTGTGTATGCAAATGTGCATTTTATTTTGTTTTTTGTTTTTTGTAAGAATGTGTTTTTGCTTTGGGCAAAGGAAATAACGGCGAATGACGACATAAGCGAAACGCGTAACTTTTCATTTCATTTTATATACATATTATTGTAAATCGTGCGATTGTTCACTACAGCTATTTGCATATGTGTGTGTGTGTGTTTCGATTGAGCTGTCTGTCATATTTTAGATCTCAAAAAATCATTAAAGTGTATTTTGACAAGTACATAGATATGGATGTATTTATGTATGTATGTAGGTAGCCAAGCCTTGTTTAACGACATCTGTCTCATTGAATGACTCACTGGCATCGTCAATTGATTTGCTTTAATATCCATGACTGATAGCACTACTAAGTCGCGCAAAGCCCTGCAAGTCTCTATCTCTCTCTCTCCCTATTCATTAGCCCAAAACACTTACCAGAGCGCGAGGTCAATTGGAGAGCAGCTTCACACAGATAAGCAATAAGTGTTGTGCTTTCCAGGCTTAAGCAGCACTCAGGCATACATACATATATACATACATATATGCATATGTATATGTTTAATTGTGCCGTTAAACAATCAGCGGCTTAAGATAATGTTACACTTTGGATTCTCAAGGTTCAAGTCGAGCTTAACCCTCTGCTGCCTAAAAGTATGCAAGGCCCTTAAGAGAGCAGACAAAAATATTGTTGAACTTTTTTTTTTATTGAAAGTAGAGATTAATAATTTAATATTTTAGCACTTTTAAGCCACTGTTTTATAAGTTTTAAGCAATCGTGCCTCGATTAAATGAATAATACGTTTATCTTAATGTTAACTGAATTAAAAAAAAGAAAAATTAGCAGAAAAACAGCCGTTTTGTGCTAGCAACGATTAATGGTTTAAGTGCTTTTGATTGCAAAACAGTTGTTTTATGGCATACAAATGTATACTTTATCTATAAGTCTTATATGACTTACTTACAGTGGATTCTCTTCTTGTAAACCAATATAGCACGGAATATAGTCAGATTTTTATAGAAATCAGAAAATTTCAACAATACTTACGTTAACAAAAACTCTTATTCTACCACGCCTGTCTCGTTTCTTTCTGTGTAGTTAGGATAGATCGAACCTTGAACCTGAACAGGTCCAAACCTTTTTGTGACAGCTGTTCACATTCCAGAGCCTAGAACAGCGGCACCTGTGACCTGCGTAGGTGAAAAAATGGAGATAGAAAAATTAGAAAGAGATAAATAGAGAATTAATTGCATGCTTACGCAACGTAAGCGTTAACCAGTTTCTCAGTTTTAGTCTAGCCGTTTTTTTTTGTTTCTGTTTTTTATTTATTCAAGGGTCTTCATAGTGTTGCGCACTGTCGGGGCTTTTAATTGTTAGTGACGCCCCGGCGAGCCCCTGAACGGGACCCCTCGACCCCAACAGTTGCCAGCACTGAGTCATTCATCGCCTTGCCTTCAAAATAAAAACAAGCCAAACAGAAGTAACGTACAAACATACATAGGTTAAATGTTGGCATTAACCCTTATGCATTGTGTGTATTAAAAAATTATTGTGTTTTGTTCAAAAGTTGACTTTAAAATAAATTTTAATTGGTTAATAAATACTCATTCTTTTCAAAAGTTTACCACTGTTTGCACAGTGTGGTCGTTTTTGTAGAGAGCGGCAGCTTTAGGGTTAAGCGCAGAGAGTCAAAATCCGTAATGCTGAAAAGCAACAACAGCTACAGCAATGTGTAGAGTGCAGCGTCGTCACTCACATGATCGCTGCCTCTGCCTTTGCCTCTGTCTGTCTGCCAGTGTAACTTGGTGTGAGGGAGGAAAGGCTTTAAAAGATAATGAGCGCGTGCGTGCATGTGTGCAAGAGTGAGAGCGCGAGATCGCGAGAGCGCAAATGTGAGTGGTAGTAGCAGAGAGCGGGCGACTATTTGACAGTTGACTCGCATCAATAAAAAAGCGCATGCTAGATAATATGAAATAAGAAATAAAATGAAAATTGTGTTTGTTTTTTATTTATTTTTTCGTTCGTTTTTTGTTTTTTTTTTCGTGTAACGTAAACGCCATAAAAACGTTGACGCAGCAATATAATAATAACAAACAGTGCGATAAACGCGTGTGATAGCCAAACACAGATTAGGCGAGCGGAAGAGTGAGAGAGAGAGAGAGTGAAGAGAATTGCCGCAACAAGTGAAAATGAATAGCAGCGAAATCAGTGAAAATAACAACAAGCAGCACATTTCCAATCAGAATGATCACTTGCCGTCGCAGTCGGAGCCACAGTCACAGCAGCAGCAGCGCAACAAGCGCAGTCGTCAACAGCAGCACATCTATGAGAATCTGCCAGCAACGACGTCGTCACAGCAGCTGCGCAAATACTTTCGCCGCGAGGCGATCTATGAGAATCTGTGCCGTGGCTGCGGCTATGGCGTTTTTGCAGCCCAAGGTCACTACTGTCACTTCTGCCAGTGCATTGTCAGCGGCAGCGTTATCGCAGCGCTGCAGCAGCAGCAGCATCAGCATCAGCCGGCGACCGCGCAGCCGCCATTAGAGAGCAATATTTATGAGAACATTTGCGAACGCTGTCGCGGCATCTACAGCGACAGCGAGCAGTGTGAATGTGCCAGAGTTGACACGCCCACCACACCGGACATTGTTAAGGCGTCGCCGTCGGCGTCTCTGCCTCCGCAAACTTCAACTGCTACTCTCGATGCGACTGCGACTGCGACTGCGCCTGGCAAAGCTGCAGGCAGCAAATCGCGCACTTTGCTGGGCTATTCAAAGTCAAGTGCAGCGACGCTGACGCGTTTATTTGGCTCCTTGAAGCAGCTGAATCGGTCTGGTTCGCTGCAGCGCCGTCTCTTCCACAAGGAGGCAAAACACAATGGCAGAGGCGGCGGCGGCGGTGGCGGTTCCCTTGAGATCATTCACAATGTGGACGAAGTGTTTCGAACGCAGGCAACTTTCGATATGCAGCGCATCTGTGAGCTGAAGCGTCAGGGTCAGCTGCAGTGCAGTCGCAGCGATCAGCATATATATGGGCGACTGCGCAGCGACAGAGAGCGTGCAATAGACGCGTCGGAGTCCGAGGCGTTATTAGTTAAAGAGGCAGATAATGTAGAAGAAGAGGAGGAAAGAGAAGAAGCAGCAAAACAACAGTTACCAACACCAATGGCAGCTATGAAAAAGCCGCGAATCTCACGTATTCGTTTACTGCAGCCGCCGAGCAGCGGCGCAACAGCAGCGAAGTCAGCATCGCTCTATTTAAATGAGAGCATTTGCCAATGGATGAATGCGTTGCGACGCGAGCTGCACAGCTATGAGGATGCCAACGGCTGCGTTGGCTGTCAGCAGCCCAAAAGTGTTCCACCCGCCTATGCGCGCGAGAGAGCCGTAGAGCGCAAAAGAGAGCGAGAGCAAGTGCAAGAATTTGAGCTGGTAATACTGCGACGCAGCGCAACAACAACAACAGATGAGCCCGCTCAACAACATTTGATTGATGATTTCAAGCGCAAATTGTTGGCGCAACGCGAGCAGCAACAAAAACAACAACAACAGCAACAACAAGTGCCGATTTCGCTGCTTGTTTGCGAACAGCGGCAACGTCGCTGCGGCATCAATGAACGTCACGATGCGGCCTTTGTTACGGAATTTCTCAGCGGCCTGGCGCTCAGCAGCCAAAGTCAAGCGCTCGAATTGAAGCCAGCTGCGAAACTAACACAGGCAGCGCAGCTACTAGTCTCGCGCCTATCGCTGCGACAGCTGTGGGAGAGCGCTGCGCTGGCAGCGAGTCTGCACGGCAGCTTTATTTGCTTTTTTGGCCGCAATGACAAATTGCTTAGTGCTTTTTTGCATGGACGGTCGCGGCAGCGACAACGACAACGACAACGACAGCGACTGCGACTGCGCAGCGGCGCCAAAGTGTACAGCGAAAGCGACAACAATAACAACGAGAGTGAGTCAGCGTCGCGTCGACGCCTATTGGGGCCGCCGTTATTGGAGCTGGCAGTTGTGCGAGCGAAGCCAGCGAGTGACGACGTTGCGGTCGCATGGCATAGTTTAAGCGATAAAATTGAACAAAGCGAGAGCGAGAGCGCGATCGAGAGTGAATGCTTGTGCTTGTGCGTGAGAGAGTGCGAGAGCGGGACGCGATCTGAAATTAACTGTTGCTGTAACAGTAGCAATAGCATTAACCACGGCGTCGCTGTCAACAACAGCAGCAGCAGCAGCAGCAGCAGTGCGCTGATGGCAGCACCCAAGCAAAGCGTCGACGCTGAGCAGCGCATCAGCTGCGACGACAGTGAAAACAACAACACCAACACCAACAAGCAGTGTAACAATGTCATCCAACAACAACAACAAACGACACAGGTCAATAGCCAATTGCAAAAGCAAAAACAAATTGAAAGCAATTTACAATACAAAAAAAAAAAAAAATTAAACAAGCAACAATAATATGGGCTCACTGTAATTGAGGCGTAAATTAATACAACAAGAACAACAAAGAGAGAAAAAGAGAGAGAAAGATTATGTTTGTTTAAGAGAGCGAAAGAGTTGAAAACAAGTTACAAAGTGAACCAAAGTAGAAAACAAAACAAAAACCAAAAACAAGCCTTGTGTGTGTGTGCGTGTGTACGTATGTGTGATGTGGGAAAAACAGCATAACAAGAAAACGATATCTTTATAACAATTGTTTAGAGTTTTGCTCGATTTTATTTTATTTTTTTTTATTGTCTTCATTAATTTTTTTTTTTTTGAGTGTAGTAAGAAAAGAAATTCGATCATGTGGCTTTATGAATGAAAAGTAATTATTTAATTATCAATGTAATTCAAGAAAAATTGTTTCAGTACTCGTTGGTGAATGTAACGAGTAAATTTAGCTAAAAAGAAAATAATTTCCGCTAGTAAAAGTGTTTTTGATTTAAATTTAAAGCTCAAAATAAGTAAAAGTAGCGAGTACTTAAGTAACGAGTTGCATCACAACGAGTACCAGTAACGAGTTAAACTAACGACTACAAAATCGAATACTCTGTTGATATTGTTGATGGTGTGCAAAAAAAAAAACAGTGAGCCCAAATTATGCTTGAAATTTATATAGATTTTTGGATTGTGAGAGTAAAGAGATCTTTCGCTCTCTCTCTCTCTGTGTTCTTCTATGTACTTATTGAATCATTTCTTATAGAATTGTGTGATAAGAGTACGTCGACCGGCACCTCAGGTACCGATGCGTAATCCCACCACATCGCTAACGAGCTTACAGATTGAAGAACAAAGCAGCAGCAGCAGCAGAAATAATAAAGCAGAGGAGATGGAGCAAGTGCAGCAGCAGGCGCATGAAGAGGAATCCATTTACCAAACTATCTGGCAGTTTAAAACGCTGGAGCCGAACGTTGCCAATAATAATAATGAGGAGGAAGGCGATTTTGAGATTATCGAAGCCAACGAAGCGGGCAGCGATGATGACGCAGATTTTGATGATGATGCAGATGATGATGATGCTGATGCTGATGCTGAGGCAGAAGAGGCATTAAGAGCGGCAGCAGCATTCGCAGCCGGTGCACGTCACAAGCTGACTAAGCTGACTAAGTCAACGTTAACAGCGACGTCGACAACGACGCCGACGCCAGCAACAACGCCGCTGCCATCGCCGACAGCATCAATGGATCAGGGTGCCTGGGAGACGGACGATGAGTTTATGTTTGCCAAAATCGCCCTTGCAGATGAGCAACGGACAGCGCTTAGTGTACGCAGCAGCGGCAGCACTGTGACAAATAGTACGGCAACGCTGGGCTCTTTAAGCAGCAACAGCAGCGCTGCCAGCACTGTCAGCACTGGCAGCACTAGCATGGACAGCAGCAGCGCAGCAGCAGCGGCAGTGACGACCGCGGCAGCGACGCATCCGTTACTGCGTAACATTTGCATTTTGTACAGTTTGAAGGAACCGCAAAAGTATAGCGCCGTCTTTTACGAATATCAGCGCTCACAAATACATCAACGCTTTACGACACGCATACGACGCCCAGCTCCGCCGCCGCCGCCGCCGCCGCCAACGACTGCGACAGCGAATGCAATAACAGTTATGTCGCCCAGCAACGATGACAGCGGCTGCAGCTGTGAGGCAGATAGCGAAGATGCAATGCCAGAGCACATACCGCAGCCGCTCAAAGAAGATTGGGCGCTTGCTGTGCTCGCTGCCGCTGCAAGCAGCAAACGCGGCGTCGCTGCTCGTGCCGGACGCAAGCTGCGCGTTCGTTCCAATGCACGCCTAATGCTGCCCAGCTCGGTGCTGGCATGGCGTGAACAGCTCCAAGATGTCAACTGTTGTGAGGATGAGGAAGATATGGTAAGTTTTAACAATTCCACTCAGTCGTCGTCGTCGTCGTCGTCGTCGTCGTCGTCGTTGTTGTCTTCTTCTTCTTCTTCTTCTTGCTGAACCCCTTTCGGTGTGTTGGTGACGTTGGGACTATTGAAACGCTGCAACATCGCATGTGTGTGTGTGTGTTTGTGTGTGTGAGGATTATATTGTTTGTTTTCGTTGGATATTCAGCTGGCTTTTGTTTAAACCTTAAAGCCCCATCTAAGACAAGTTACTTTCACAGTTTTTGGCATTTGCATTTAATCTTAAACAGCAGCAGGGGCAGAAGAATGCATTTAATTTCATTAAAGTCTATACCCTGTAAATGTTTAAATAATATTTTTTATTTGTCAGCTGTTTGAGTAGCAAAATCAGCTGTTTAATTTGATTTATTTTGATTTGAATCGTTTTTTTCAATAAAACCAAAGTTTTCTAAATGCTTATTAGCCGATTTTTTCCACATTTGATTCATAAAAAAATTAGTTTTTTTTGTTTAATTTGTTCTGTTAAAGTTTTAACTAAACTTAAGAAGTTTGGGATAGAAACAAGAGCTTGTGAAAGTCTTGAATGTTTTTGAAAAAAATTCTTTAGAATTAAGAAAATGTTTTGAAATAAGAGAATAAGAATATGTATATACAAATTCTGTTCAGTAAAGAATTTGTTATATTATTTTCTTTATAAATCTTTTAAAAAATTCTACGCTAACTCTTTTTAATATAAAAAGAAAAAACAAAAAAAAAAAAAATAATATTATATCATAAAATATGTTTATGATAGAGCATTTAGTTATTCGATAATACTTCTGTAGAGATGTAATTTTATTGCCCTTTGTTTATATAATTTGTTGTTGTTGTTTACTTTATTTATTTACCTCTCACGTTTTTCGTTCCATTTGATTTGCTTTCGTTGTTGTTCTTCTTGTTTTTTTTGCATATACAAATTTTTCCCTTTTGCATTTGTTGCATTTTGCCGTTGCATGAGAAATTCCATAGAATTTATTTTTTTTATGGCATCGAGTCTCGGACCCCAAAACGTTGATTCACAAATTACATAACCGCTACTCCCCACAGCCCCTCCCCTGCAACCGCACCTTGTCAACCCCTTTAAGTTTGCCTTACCCCGGTTTTTGGGTGAAAATAAAAAAATAAATTTTTTTTTTGATATATATGTTTTGGAAGTCGAAAAGTTTGTTTTACGAAGGTTTAATGCCAGCAGCTTTTTGAATAAGAAAAACCGGTTATATTTTTCTGTTCAGAATCTTATGCTCTTGCCAATTTCCTGGCCCGCGCATCGTTGGCAACATCGTCATCGTATTTATCAGCATTTAATTGGTTAATCATTAGTCAAATATGTTTGTAAAAACGCAAAAAGCTCAAGTCACGCTTCACCTTTTTACACACACACACACATATACATATTATCGCTTAGTTTCGTAAATAAAAAGCTAAAAAAAAACGCGGCTTTTGATAAAAAAAAAAATGTTGCCGGATATTACAAGAATCAGCATTTGAATATTGCCTTGAAGCAAAAAGTTTTAGTTGTTTTGTTCAAGTCAAAAAAAAAAAAAACCCCGTTCAAAAAAACTTACTTAAGATACTAAAATATTAAAGACAGTTCCAGTTTGAATAAAGACTTTATCTTAACATCTTGCTTTATTCGCAAAGATTTGATATGAAATGAAGCCGTTTATGCCTTGTTCAAAGTAAATACTATAAAAGTGCTTAAGCAAAAAAAAACAATTGACCATGATTCAGTTAATGCTGCGAGTGGCTTTAATGCGTGTTTGTTGTAGCTTACAATTGAGCTAAGCGAATGTTGCATTGACTTTGCGCTAAGCAATGTTAACTTGAACCAAACTAACAATAAATCTTACTATATATTTAACAGAGATCTTTCGAAGCAGAATCGTCAAAGCGTCAAAGTCAACTAACAAACAGGTCAAAAAAAAAAAAAAAAAAGAGAAAAAGCGAAAAAATGCGGCGCCTTTGTTTGTTCGTTTGTTTTCTGGGTTTGTTTGGCAAATTGCTGAGCGAGTGCCAAGTGACACAGCCCATAGATACAAAGATACATAGATAGAAAGATACAAGTGCTGAATACTTGTCGTTGTGCATACAGGCCGAGGTTGTATCAATTAAATTTTGTATTCATATGGAAAAAACATATATATATATATAGTAATAATATCATATGTATATAGAATAAATAAACGCAAGAAAACAAACAAAGAAAATACACAAAATTATGCAATAATAATAAAGGCAAGAACAACAACAACAACTGGTTTGTGCAGCGTAAAAAAAAAAATATATTCAATGCACAGATACAGATACTTATACAATTGTGCGGGGATGCTAAGCAGCAGCAGCAGCAGCAACAATTTGCCGTTGCCCAAAAGCAGTAACAACATATGTTTGTTTGTATGTATGTATGTATGTAGAGGGCCAAAAGCGCGCCAGGGCCAAAACAGCAACAACAGTTGGTACGCATTATTTGCGTTTTTGTTTATGCATAAACAAAATCAAGAAGCAGCAATAACAAATTAAGCAAAAAATTAGAATTTAATCTAGCAATTTTTTTTTTGCTTTTGTTTTTCGTTTTCATAATACTCAAAGATACGAATACAGCGCCCATAAATTAAATAGTTGCAGTTTGGATAGCAAAACGGTCAAAATAATACTGGTTCCTAGTCTCCACTTTTTTTTCTTTAATAAAAAACAACGCTTTATCTTATAAATCAAGTGTTAAAAGTTGGATTAAGAAACTGGAATCAATATATTAATTCTTCTAAGTTTAGTTTCAATATCGATTTGTTTGTTAATATTTGTTTGGATAACAAAACGGTCAAAATAATACTGGTTCCTAGTCTCCACTTTTTTTTTTAATAAAAAACAACGCTTTATCTTATAAATCAAGTGTTAAAAGTTGGATTAAGAAACTGGAATCAATATATAAATTCATTTTAATTTAGTTTCAATATCGATTTGTTTGTTAATATTTGTTTGGATAACAAAACGGTCAAAATAATACTGGTTCCTAGTCTCCACTTTTTTTTAAATAAAAAACAACGCTTTATCTTATAAATCAAGTGTTAAAAGTTGGATTAAGAAACTGGAATCAATATATAAATTCATTTTAATTTAGTTTCAATATCGATTTGTTTGTTAATATTTGTTTGGATAACAAAATGGTCAAAATAATACTGGTTCCTAGTCTTTACTTTTTAATAAAAAACAACGCTTGAATTATTTTATAAATTGGATTAAGAAACTGGAATCAATATATAAATTCTTCTTAGTTTTGTTTCAATATCGATTTGTTTGTTAATATCGATAAAAAAGTGGTTTCACCATATAGATGCATTAGCAATTTATCGATAATCGGCGATTGTGGCTTCAATCAATCTAAAGGCCTCGTTTGGCAAACATTAAGCTTAACATTGTCATTGCCGCCATGTTCTGAATATTCTCGTTTATTCTTCTTTCTAATAAAGCTTTCGAGGATTTTCTTCGATTTAAATCGTTTGTTATTTATTTTGAATATATCATTTTACTTACCAAAATCCAAATTATGTTAACAAAACTGATTATATTATAAAAAAGAACTCTTCAGACTTAAGTTTTATTTCAGTCTTTAGCCTTTAAAGTGCTTTAAATAACTAATTTCTTTTTCTTTTTGAACTGCAACTTCAAGCTTGACTTAAAGTTTGTTTAGAACGTTTCAATTGCAATACTCTAAGCAAATCGGCTAGAATCTTGTAAATAGACAAAAAGTGTAAATACACAAATATAAATATATTATTTGGTGATTTGAGACTGTTCTAGCTTTTTATATGGTTTTGTTTTTTGTTGTTGTTTGTTGCCAATATATCCCAGTTGTTATCGCAATTTTGTTTGGTTCGTGACAGTTGGCTTAATAAAAGTTATTTACACGTGTATTATTTTTTTTTTTTTTTATTGCAATACAAACGAAACAGCAGCTGCTTGACTTCAAGATTCCTGGAATGCGAAATCTATGCGTCTAGCAACAAAATATATACACTTGAAGAAAAGAAGTATTCTCTTCTTGCTTTGTTTACAGAGTTGATTCCTAAGTTTTCTACTAGTTTTTGGCATCGAAAAAGTATTAATTTAGTATTTTTACCGCCTTAAAATGTAGGGCACAATGTAAGGCAAAGTATACAAGTAAATTTATATTTAAATCAAGCCCGATTTGTCTTAAAAAATAATAATAATTTCCAGTTCTGAGTATTCTCGCTCTTATTTAATATTTAAATCTGCATTAATCGATTAAATTAAAGAACAATTGTCACCTTTTTCATATTCGTTTTTTCCCCACTAACATTCCGGTTTTTACTTAACATTTATGTAGTTAATTAACCGGGAAACCGAAAATATAGAGTATATAGTCTGTCCGTCTATTTGTTTTAATCACTGGAAGGCTGAGAAATCGATTGATCTCAAGGTGTAAATCCTCCCAAACCTTTTAAATAGCTTATAAGATGGTTTTTCATTAGAACCCTTAGGAAAGTGTAATAAAAACATAATTATTATACTGTGTAATTAAATTATATTATGCAGAGTATTTCGCTGTCGCTTATACCCTATGTAACTGAATTTATTTTTAGCAAATATTAAAGTATTTAAATGTTTAACGGAAACAAATACGATTAACTTAAATTTGCTTAATGATATATGTCCTTTGTTTTTTATTTAAAAACAATTAAAGACATTTTGTCATAACTTTATTCCAATTGTGTACAAGATTTCGTGAAAAATAAAACTTTTTCTAACTTACTCGATAGCAAAAGTAACTCTAAGAATTAATTCCATAACCAACCTTTTTTTTTTTCGAGTGTAGTGTATGTTAATGTGTGTGCGTGTGTGTGTTTTAATTGATCGAAGAATGTAATTGAATGCTTGCAACAGCTGATTGCGTGTGTTGTTTAAAGTTTAAAGAAACGTTGACAGCTGCTCTTCATCTATGTGTGTGTGTGTGTGTGTGTGTGTGTGTATAGATTTGGTTTCTAGGCAGCTGGACCGTGCTGTACTTTAGCCTGGCACAACGTCTTATGTACAAGTATTGCGGCATTGTTTATGCTTTTAGCCCGCGTATAAGAAACTGAAATATGTGCATATGTATAGAAAGATTGCATATAATGCTTTGTGCCTGACAGAACTTATGGCGATAGATACGGTGACGACGGTGACGACGGTGACGACGACGACGACGACGACGACGACGACGACGTCGACGGCGACGTTGATAATAAATACAAGAAAATCGTGCAATGCATGAACACTTTTCCAGTTAGCGTTATCTTGGGCACATTAACCGTTTGTGTTTGGCATTGCACGCGTCGCTTTTGTTGCTTTACCAACAAATCGAATTCAATTTCTTATCACCATTGGATTCGTTTTGTGCTTTTACTTGGCCTCACCGTGCTTTATTTGTTCTTCTTACTCTCATTCTACGTCTTCCTCGTATTCTCTCGTTTTCCGGGCCGCGAGCCAGCAACAGATAACAAATGACTGGCAAAGGCAAACCCAAACGCAGACTAACAACGGTAAAAGCGAATGGAAACAAAGCAACAAAAAAACCGACAAAAAAACCGAAAGAAATGAAAAATCAGAAATCGTATACGTTATATGTAGAGTATACGAAAAAAATACGTTCGACATCGTCACGAAAAGCAGCAATTAATTTGCAAGACCATCTCTTCAATTGTATCTCAATTGCATGACAAGAGCCAAACCCCCCCCCAAAACAATCGCGCATCTGATTGTAATTGTTATGTTGTCTTGTTCAAGTTTTCACAGTAATATTTATGTGCATGTTGCGTGTCTTTTGCTTGCAGATTGTGCCAGTGACTGATATCCTGCGTGCTCAGCAAATCCAGGAGGACAATGAGGTGCAACAGACGCAACAGACGACGATATTGCAACGCTTCAAGAGCGCCTCCATTGGCAATCTGGTCGATTTGCCCGGCGAGGAGGACAAAAAGTCGATTAAGAATCGCATGCGTATGAAATGTAAGTACAATATTTAGTTAACTCGAACTCGCTGAATATCAATTAAAAGGTACAAGGTACAGTAAAAGATAGTACAAGCAAAACTCAAAATATTGGCTAACCAAATGTAGTTGACCTAAGGTATCTTTACTCTTTAAAGTATGTTTGAATTGAATTAATGATAAGCTTTTATTAAGTGTTACCCGCAGATAGTTTTCTAATTAGAAGTTTTCAACTCTATTTTCTACTTGCTTTAGAAAAGTATTTAAGATATTTGCTTAAAAGTTCCATAACCTCTTCGATCTGTGAGACTATTAAAGCCAAGAACCTAAGGTTTGGATAATAAGCTTTGCTTTTCTAATATACAAATAGCTTGAATAATTATTAAATCTTGGTTCTCTTATTACTATTAGTATTAATTGAGAAACACACGAGAAATCAAGGATTGAAAGTTACAGCTTCCAAGAATGCATTGGTAAAAATCCAAAGTTAAGAGCTTGAACAAGCCTTATCGATTCAAGACTTGGTTTTGTGTGTGTTTTCGATACAAGTAAATCCACTTATTGACTGAGTCAATCTTATAAATGCTTCAATGAGTCAGTTAGTTTGTGCGGGCATTAAAAAAAAAAACCACAGAAAAATCGTACTAAATATATTATGCGAAATATTATCGCCTTGAAATTGAGCTTAAAGCTTGTTTGTTGCAAGACGCCTACATGGTGTATGTGTGTGTGTGTGTGTGTGTGTGTGGCAGGGCGCCGCAATGTCTGTGCTGTTTGGTTCGAGCCATGTCTTGAGTCTTGACCAAACGGGTAATGGCCAGCTCAGCACTTTGGCCATAAAAGGCTGCACACGCGCCCACATATAGCCACATAGATATAGTTAGAAAATCATGGAATGCGAGAGAATTTCTATAGCTCTCTTTGAACAATTTGCTGTTTTGACTGTTTTAGTAAATGAAAGTCGCTAGCCGGTTTTCACTTTTTGTGTGTGTGTAAGCCAAAAGTGATTCACTGCGGGGAATCTTAAAAGTTGCTGTCGATTCGTTTCTTTTGCCTTTGGCTTCTGTAAAGCAAGCAATTCGCATTCCATATGCAAAAGCGCCGCCCGCATGCCCAAAACAAGCCACAAATATGTATAGCGATAAATAATATATATATATATATATATTATGAGTTATGAATAATCATATTGATGCGTAACTACAAATCGCTTTTGTAAGTCGAATCGGTTTTTGACAAACGTCAGTTGAGGTTCAGGTATCTGACCGAGTTGTTGTGGTTGTTATCGAATTGTTTATAAGCGTGAAAGAGAGAGAGAGAGAGAGATGTGAGGAAAGAGGATACGCTGCATATCCCATGGATAGACGTTTGTCCCAGTGTAGGCTATATATATACATATATATACCACCTAACAAATAAGTTGCTTAACCCGATTCAGCTAGACTAAAATGGGTATCGAAGTTTGGCTTGTTTAAGTGAAAAGCTTTACCAAAAACTATCTAGTTTAAACAAGCCAAGCCAAGGTTTATGATAATTGATTGTGTGTTGCTTATTGCAATTTATTTTTTTTACACTGCAACTAGATTTAGTATATATATGTTTAACCTGCACTAATTTCGTTGACATTGTTTTCTTTTTTCTCTGTTTTTTTTCATGCCAACTGTCAACTTTAATGACAACTTCAACGTGAACGTCAACGTCAACATCAATGCTAACGATGACTGATAACTGAATTGGATTGTTGCACATTGCACGTTGCACGTTGCACGTTGCACGTTGCACGTTGCACAGTTGCAGTGAACAGCAATGTGTTTCGACTGTAAGTATAATTGCAATGCAATAATCTCAATCGATGATTAGAAGAGAGAGCGAAAGAGAGCTAACTATTTGTTTTAATTGCAGCAATCGGTCGCCGAAGAGCGAAAAGAAATCACGCACACGTCGCAGCCAGGTGAACAGCCTGTGTTTGGATGAGCAATCGAAATATCCGCTATTTGCGGCACGTCTCAATTCATTGGAGCTAAACATGTCGGATCATCCGTATGTGCCACGTTTCGTAGTCGATGTTTGCGCCCACATCGAGCGGCCCGATTGCATCGAACAGGATGGCCTCTATCGTGCCAGTGGCAACAAGCTGCTCGTGGATGAACTGAAGCGCAAGCTGACCCATCTCTATGATCCACGCTGGCTGCAAACCGATGATATTCACACTCTGACCAGCTTGCACAAACAATTCTTTCGTGAGCTGCCCGCCCCGCTGATCACACATGAGGCCTACGAGCGTCTTGGCCGATCCCTCACCGACGATGGTGCCATGGAGCGTATGCGTTTGGCCTTTGATGAGATGCCCGAGCCAAATCGTTCAACGCTTCGTTTTCTCATCAAGCATTTGACCAAGTGAGTGGACTCTTTGCTTGGTTGTTTTTTTTTTTTTTTGGTTTGAGTTTCAATCTCTGTATTCAATAACATCCATATTGTATATATAAGTATATCAAGAGCAAAATGTGTAAAATTCCAAGATAATTAAACCACAGAAAACATTTGTTTAGGTCAAGAATGTAACTGAATTTCAAGAAGTTTTGAATGTTTGTGCTTGATTTAGTAACTGAAATTAACCAATGATAACAAAATGTCTGGCCTAAAGCAACTACCAAAATCTAGTGTAATGACTTCAATTCAATTGAAGTTCTATACAGTTAACTGTGTCTGTGTGTGTGTGTGTGTGTGTGTTGTTGTTGTTGTTGTTATTGCAATGCAATTATTGATGAGTTAGGCATTAGGTATATTTATGAAACAATGCAACCATAATTCAATTCGTTTGAGAAACCCTAAACCAATAACACACACAACAACACACACACACACACATACACACACACACAGAGAGAGAGAACAACATGCATGCATTGGGCTTAGATAATTATTTCGATATTAATGCTTACATACATAACGTACTCTACTCATCTTGAAATATTATTGTGTATTTGACAGCGTTGCAGCGGCGAGCAGCTCGAACCGGATGCCAGCATCCAATTTGGCAATTGTTTGGGGCCCCTGTTTGCTGGCCGCAAACGATATCAATTTTGATATTGGGCGCATGAATATGCTCGCCAAGGTGCTAATTGAGAACTATGAGCTCATCTTTCGGCCCGCTAATGAGCGACTTGTCTGCTAAAAACAACAACACTCATGCCATCATATAGTGCAACATGCAACCACATGCAACCACATGCAACATGTGCAACAAGAACAATAACCCCAAAGAGTTAACATCACATACAAAATGTGCATATTGTGTACGTCGCTTTGGAACCAATCGATTGGCGCTACTATTTAATATTTAAGCCATTTGATTTTCACAATTATAAACATTTTTTTTAATACCTATTATATATATATATAGTTTTTTTTTTTTGCAATCTTGATGTATGCTTTAATCCCCTCGCCTTCCTCCATTGATATACAATTTTTTTTTTATTTTTTTTTTATTCGTTTATGCTAATCTTAATATTAATTTATTGTTATAACAAAACACAAAATGTTCAGGATTGAGACATTTTTTGTAGTCGAATCGAAGCAAAAATACTTACCAAAAAGACAGTAGACTAAGCTAAACATATTGAACTAAATATATGTATGTTTGTAAACAGCGATATATACATATATGTATAACACACATTTTCGTATTAGTTTGTCTTGCGATTTGTGACCAAAAAAAAATACAAAAACCAGAAGATAAATCTAAAATACTTTAGAGCATACTCAAGGCGTTATCTATGCATAATGTTCAATATATATATATAGATATATGTGTATATGTCATGTGATAAGATTTTGCCGCCGTAGTGTCTATTTTTTTTTTTTCTTTGCTCTGTCCCCAATCTAATTAGTTATATGTATGTTAAAACCTAACGATATAAAAAGAAAACCACAACAACAAATATAACTTGCATTTTGGATTGTCTTGAGAACAATAACACTTGGCATACAATATAAATCACAAAAAAGAACAAAAAACCAACAATAACAAATGCAACATGCCTTTGCATATTGATTAATATGTTTGCTATCTCAATAAATCTTACAAGTATTTAAAACATATCTCTTTATTGGTTATTTATGTTGCTTTGCATGGTATATGGAAAGAATTTCAGAAGAACTAGTATATAATCCCAAGCGGATTGTATTTGGATGTCTTCGGAATGGAAAGAACAACAAGGCTGACCTCAGGATAGACTGAATCAGAGGACTTTTAAGGATCGGTTGCCATCCATTGAGTTATATTTTATGTTATAAAGATTGTATTCTCATAACCTATAATTTTAATACTGCTCAAGTATTTATTGGATCTTAAGATTAAAGTAGATTTAGTAACAAATAAATATTTATTTTCTATATATATATATTTACATACTTATTCGTATTGCATCTGATTGTACACATATTGGAGCTCTGCTAGTTTCTTTTTCTTTTTTTAAATATACCAGGTCTTAGTAGATTTAGGCTTCTTGTCCCAAGCGACCCTTTCTCGGCTTGGTATTGATTGTCATGCATTGTAGAACCAGGTAGCCATAGTCACAGGGCGGTGAGGCAGGATTCAGTCCATCGAATATTTCCTTGCAGTGTCGCATAACCAAACGCTCGTAGGCATTTGCATTGGAGCCAAGGCGCGAGAGATCCAATTTGTTGTCACTGCCCATGTAGTCCTTGATCAGGCAGCCGGCATAGCACTTGATGTTTGTGGCAATGCTGCTAACTGGTTTATCCGGCGATATGGCCTCCAGTTCGGCGTGCGTCACTTTGTGTATCTGTAGACATTCATCGGATGCGTTGCATGCAACAATAGCTAACTGAAGATATGTTAAAATAAATGCACTTTTTTAATTAAGGATTTTTATTGCACTCACTGCCATTAAGAGTAAGAGTTGTGGTTGCATTGTTGAATTCTGTTAGATTTGAATTTGCGACTACTTTTAACGTGCACACTCGATGCGTAAAACAATGGAAATGATAAGAGCATGATTTGCTCTCATATTTATATATGGCGACTAATGTTTCAATTTGATTAGGCATCTCGATGTATGTATGTGTGTGCTCTATTACTACACTTTAAATGCAAATGCTTAACTTAATAAACTTTTCTATAATCTTTTAAGTTATCGTTTATCATAAGACTTTGGGCTTGGGCAAAAAAACAAACAAGAAAATATTTTAACAGCTTTGTAAATTTGATAACTATTTTGGTATATTAATTTGTTTTTTTTTTTTAAGTGTAGCTAGATGTCATTCGCTAGTCAAGTAAGTAGAGCACTTGCACTTTATGTTTTTGTTGAAAAAAAAAAAAAATAGAAAAATATAAATGATGATTATGTCCCCCAAAAGTTATTTTGGTCGATTGGCAAATGAGATTTGTGGTCAATTTGAATGGCATTAAAATGCAAATGGCAAATTGCTTGACAAATAGCAAGCAGAAGCAGCACTTAAAGCAAAAGCAACGGATGTGGAATGTCGAACTAATAATGCCCCAATGCTATATACTATATACTATATATATATATATGCGTAAATTGAACAATCACTGGGACTTGAACCTGAGTCTTGTTTTCTCTCTTTCTCGTTGTGTGCAAAATGCAGTTGCATTGGATTGCGAGTCGTTGTCAACGGATTGGGGGAGGCTTGGTTCTTTTTTTTTTATGATGTTGTGTGTTTAGGTTTTGTGGGACATTTGGGCAAAAAACCGCAAATTTCAATTTTCCAAGCAAATCATACGTAAACTTTGCCAGCGACTTTCGCCAATGTAATCAGCCGAGCATTTGACATGGCCTTTCATCAGGGACAGGACATGGACAGGACGTTGTTGGCGGCGCATTACACACACACACACACAGACACACACACACATGTGTACTTACTAACATACACGAGCAAATAAATACAGTATTCAAGTAGAGCAGTGGCGACACTGCGGCTGGGCAAAAAGTTTTGGTAGCCAATCAGCCAAAGCCTTAGCCAAAGACATTCGAACCGTTGGCATACACATGGCACTGGTTTTAAGTAAATCTAAGCAAAATTACAAATTATGCAGAGGAAGTTGCCAGTTACAAGTTCTAGTTGAAGTAGGCAAGTCAAAGCACAAATTGCAAAAGTGGGCGTTGCGAAAAGTGCTTGGCAAATTGAAGGGTCGGACATCGAAGAGGGACAGTCGAAGTAAAGTAAATTGATCCTTTTTGGACAAAATAGTTTTGTGCAAAACAGCAGCAGCAAGAAAATTGTGTCCCAAATGCAATTATGAGGACCTAAATAATAACAAGAACAACAAACCAATGTACACATTTAATTGACAATGCAAATTGAATAAACATTTGCAGCCTGTAATCGAGTTAGGTAACGAAAAACGCTCTTAATATGAGCTTGCTGGTCCTGTTCCTTGCCACTGCAGTCTTGTGGTTGAATGGCTTAAATGAAATGCGAGGCGAACCAAAGACGAACCAAAAACGAACCAAAGACAAAGCCAAGTTGGCTTATAATTCAATTTTTCCAGCTGACGGCCAACCACAAAATGAGTTTTAGCACTTGTGCATCAGCTAAGGATTCGGGTTTTTTGATTTTGCGATTGGCTTTTTTCGGCTGCAGATTTTGGCAAATTAAAGTTTGCTTTTGCTTTGGAATCTGGTTACAATAATTCCCATATTTTCTGTCTCAGTCTGAATGTGTTTAAAGTCTTTGCTTGAGTATAAAAAGCATATCCTGTAATCAGAACATATCTACGCTGATCTAACCTTTCCTGCCGAGTACATTTTGCAAAAAGGCCTTTTATTACTCGAGTTGGCAACAGCAGAAATCATTAAGAAACCAAAGAATTTACTTTCAATCATAATTCGTTTACAGGGTAAAGGCGCTTCAAGCAGCTTCTCTGCAAACTATGTCTTGAGTTTATTTTGTTTTCATTTTTTGGCAACGCTCAGCAAATAAATTTTGCGATTTTATTGCGGCCATACAGCTGACTACTGCAGTAACAGTAACAGTAACTGGAGACCGGTCATTGGAGGCTTCTGACCAGGAAGCAGCAGCAGCAGCAGCAGCAGCAGCAGGACGAGCAGCCAAACCACTGAAACGTGCCTTAACTTGTGAAATATTGTAAGTGGCAGTTTTGCAATTGGCAGAACACCGCAAAACTAAAATTCGGGTTAAACCTAAAACACTCTTTTTCTACTCCATCAAGCCGCATATTAATAATTTGTAGTTGCTTTTAACATTTACTTTGTCTCAAGGCTTTAATTAATAATGGTTTTAAATTCAAATTGTGTTTTGCTTAAAATGTTGTTTTATTTTCTTTAAAAAAAATAATAATTAATAAATATGAAAAATAATTGTGCTTGAAAATGCTTAAAAGCTATGCATAAATCAGATATTTAAGATATTTTTTGATAATTATAAATTGTTGACAATTTTATACACACACACATGCATGTGTGTTTCATCATCATCCATAAGCCGCGTCATACTCTCTATGACAGAGTAATGAGAAGTTGTTGGTGAGTGGCTAAGCATGGCAGCAAGAAGGAAAGAGGAAGTGGATCGCTAGTGGAGTTGAAGTGGAAAAGCGGCACTCGTTCTTGGCCAAGTGGCTGCTGTTTTGGGCTTGATGTGACTGATGTGGAAGGGGCGCGCCACCTGTTGGCGAGTGGCAAAGTCTGAGTAGCAGACGCCACAGCCGCACATTCAAGACTCATAGAGAGCAGCACTTGACATAAAGATGTAAAAACAGGCACAAAACTGTGTGCTTGTGTGTGTGTGTATGATAGACAGAGGCTGAGAGTTTTGGTTGACAGGAGCTGCTGAGTCAACGATGTGACAGCACTGAGCCCATTTGACGCAAGCATAATAATATAATAAAAGCCGCAAAAACAAGAAATGTTCTCTGTAAAGCATGAAGGCCTCAAAGGAGCTCCAAGTTGATAGTCCAGCGACTATGTGCAGGAGAATGCATGAAGGCAGCTCGCTCTGGCCTGGGCGTTATCCTTTCGGCGTGATTAAGCCACAAGTGCGTGACATTTTAATGCGACATTTATGCCCAAGACAAGAGATTATTATTGAAAACGCGCACAACACTCGCGTGACAACAACAACAACAATAATAATAAAGAAAATAAGATAATAACATCAGCAGCAGCAAAAAAAAAAAAAACATGTTGAGTTGCTTAACACCAGCCTTGAAGCTTATTTATTTATTTACTCATTTCACACCCAAGTATCACAAAGTGTAGCATTGTTCTAACTGAAAACATATTTCGTATGAATTAGGCTTGGTTTGTTTCTATTCCAGCCCAGGAATATGCAATATGTCGAACACTTTAATTAGAACTCTTTGGCCCAGCTTATAAACAGCAAAAACGAAAAAAAAAAATTGGTTTTGATATCGAATGTCGTTTGGAATGGAATCGAATTGCCTGCATTTATGAGACACTTTTGTGAAAGACAGTTATTAACTGAAGTTCGAGTCGGAAATGTGCAATTTTATGAGAAACTAGAAACTGAGATTTTACGTGAGAAAGAGTTATTTTGTCACAGTAGTGAATTGTAGGACTTTGGCTTTGAGTTCGTGTGTGTTTATTCAGAATATCGACGTTATTGAGCGGTTCAAGCTGGTTTGTAAGCAACATTCAATGCTAAGTTAAATCGCCAAGCTTAAGTTTGGGTTGGTTCATATATATTTATACATTATAATGATGGGTTCTTGTTTAAATGTATAAATAGCTGGCTCTAAGCGCGGCTTAATTGCCGTTCAAGCCAAAAGCATGATTATTATAGAGTGGAGCATTTTGCCAGAAAGCATTGGCATTGACCTGGCCAGAAGCGTTCATCTCGTGGGTTAGTTGTTCCTGCTCCGCATATTTGCGTGCCAACATATCCTTGTATTCACGAACATATTCCTTGGCCTTGTTAAGGCGTTCCAATTGCTTGTCGCTTAGATCTTCGTAGGGTATTTTACTTAGACGCTGCACCGTACGTTTATTTTTGTAAAACGAGCGATTCTTGTATACCATCATCTTAGGTTCGCCGTCCTTTTGACCCTGACCCTGTTCTTTGCGATCCTGCTCAGTCAGCTCCATTCCAGTAGCAAAACGCGTTGCGCATGCTTGGCTGCTGGCTTCGCTACTGCCAGCTGGCTGTTGCTCCTGCTGCTGCAAGTTCGAGCCATTGGTCATTGGCACATGTGGCCAGATCACACCCTCATATACAGCGCCAGATGGCAGCATTATCAGCGATGGCTGATAGCGACCCCATGGAGGGCCAACACAGCTCAGGCCTATCAACATCAGTGGGTGTGGCAGTAGCGGTAGTCCGCCCCATGTTGGATAAATGCTAGTGATATTGTTCATATTTTCATGAATTTCTTTTTTTTCCTGCTGCGACTGCTGCTGCTTCGGCTGCATTTGCTTTTTCTGCTTGCTGTTGTTGTTGTTGTTGTTGTTGTTGATTTTTTCGTCGTTTAACTCTTTGCATTCAGCAGCCAGAGCCTTGGCCATTTTAGCCTTCTTCCAATCGACAAACGACAGTTCCACATCCCTAAAAGTCTTTGTAGCTTTATTCTCAGTCATTTTCTTAACAAGCCTTAGTGAAACTAAAAGTTGAAATGTAAAAACGCGAAGGAAAAAAAAAAAAGAAAAAACAATTAATCTAACTTCTGTGCAAGTCAACTGCTTACGTGTGAAAAATTTATTCTCGTATGCTGTGTCAAATTGAAACTTCAACAAAATCATGTGCGATAAATTTGTAAGCGATAATTTTAGCTATCTGGCAACATCGTTCAGTTGCTGTCACTGCCATTAAGTTGGTACAACCAACAATAAAAGAACAATCGAATGGAAAATCAAGTTTATTCCTTTGCAGCAAACATTCCATAGAAAATTGTTGTATTTGATTTGAAATGAATTTTGTTTGTGAATTTGGTGTTGCAAAGCGTTAGCTTAAATGTTGACAAGACCTTGGTCCGAAACTAAACGAAATGACAATTTAATTAAATTCTTAAGAAATACGTTCGCCTTTTGTTTGGCTTGTTTGGCTTGTTTGGTTTGTTTGGCTTGCCCTGTCAACTGTGCTTTGTTGTCATATTACAATCAAATTCGGTGTAATAAACTCGCGTTCCCTGTATATACTACATACATTGTTCAAGCATGGCGTACAGCGCCGCACATATGCATATGTTCACCTTGGTATTTTTGTGTCACCCAAATGACTGGCCAAAATACCATGGGGCAGCATTTGGACAACAACTAACTGGTGGCTGAATTAAAACCGAAATCATAACATGTCAACACATTCACATTTTTGTAATGTTGCTAACAAAAATTATGAAAAAAAAACCCAAGCAAAAATAATAAAATCTCACAACAAAAGGGTAGTGGTAGGTGTAGGGTTGTCTAAGGGTGCTGCAGGGCGGAAGCAGGGTTGGCAAACACTGAGGGGCTTAAAATGCAAATTCAAATGAATGAAGCGAAAGGGCGAGACACAGGAAAAACGGGGCGTGTATCTGGTTGAACAGGTGTGTTGTCAGTTGTGTGTCTTTTTTTTTTTTTTTTTTTTTTGCCAGCACATAAAAACTATGCAAAGAAATGCTGTGTGTGTGTGTGTGTTTTTTTTGTTGGCGGTATAAAAACGTAATAACAAAGTTGGCGCGTTGCTTTTATTGCCATTTGGCTGCGTTTGGGTCTGTAGCTGTGTCGACAGTAAAAACTACTTACACACACACACACACACACACACACACACATACCACCTAGATAGACTGAGAAAGACTGAGAGAGAGAGAGAGAGTAGAATGTTTACAAACAAAATGCCAATGGACACAGATGCCATGGAGTGTTGTCATATCACTGCTAAAGTTACCGCATGGCGCTGAAAAGTATGCAATGCCGCAAAACAACGCAGAGTAGGTGCTAGGTTCGTCTGTGGGTGTTGGGTGGTTGCTACACTGCGCGAAATATGACACATCCTAAGTACAGTGCAAGCTTTTGCAAACGATTTTTATAGCGAATTTCGCCATAATCATAAATCGGTTTTATCGTTATCGATAATTGCTCAATGCAGCTCGAGTTGAGATAATATATATATACATATTTATTTTTTTCCAGTGCACTTCTTGATACTGTTGCCTTCTTGCAAACTGGCAAGCCGCATTGGCCCGTTAGCGTTTTCATTTCAAATTCAAATGCTGTTTGCATAAAAAAATCTAGCCAAAGACATCGCCGCGTCACGTTGCCCCTGTCCAGAAATGATTATGACTGACTGTGCGGTTTGTTCGTGAACATTGAATTGCGATAGAGAACGACAGAATGAGAGAGAGAGAGAGAGAGAGACGGATCGGGACCTAGAAGTCCGTCCGATGACAAACATGGGCCAAGTGACAATAACAAGAAACGGCCGTGTCGTGGCCAAAGTCGTTGGCCGCCAGAGGGCGCTTCATGGTCGTCGCGAGCCAAATCGAAAATGAAGCAAAATTGCCAAAGATGGCACGTTTGGACAGCAACAGCTGCCACCAGCTCTGCCTGTTGTCTATGTGAATGTATGCATAAATGTTCTGCATCCGATTCACTGTTTTGCATCAGCTCTTTTGGATATGTATGTCTGTATGTCTGTGTGTGTCGTGTCTGTGTTTGTTTAAATGGTTTGTTTACTTTGATTACAAAAATATGGCAAATGTTTGCACGTTTTTTGATGTCTCACTGTGTGTGTGTGTGTTTTTGTGTTTGTGTGAATTCGATAGAAATGGCAAACTATCGTGATAGCTCTTACATTCTTACATCATATATTAATAACTAAAATAGGGTTCGACGACGCCTACAGTGTTGATTAAGTGATGAAATATTCTTGCACATAATATTTTTATTAGTTCACTAGATCTTAGCTATTTTAACTAAAGAACTTCTAGTTCTAGTTCCACAGAAGCACTAAGTTCTGAAGCGCATTTCTAGATGTTTTTTTTTTTCGATATAACTTTTGATGTTTACTATAGGAACAATAAAATATGTATCTAGTGGATTATTGTGCTTATTGTTGTAAATATTTAAAATATATTACTCTTTAAAATGTTTTTGTCACGCGCTCATCTCTAACAGCAACAACGGCAGCAGTCAGACAACGCCGCGCAAACACTGAGTGAAAAAAGTAAGCCATGTTTGTGTGTCGAAAGGCTGCAAGGGAGTAGCGAGGGGTGGGGAGTGGGGGTGTTGGCTGTATGGACAAATGCGGCTTGATGCAGCGCGCTTGTAAAATCCGAAAGCTAACATTATTGCAAAAAATCTGCTATTATACATTTGACTTTGGTTTATTTTTATAAATTTTTATTGTTGTCGCCTGGGGCGAGGGCTGGCAATAGCCACCGCCCGACTACTCTTTGGGTTTGTTTGTGTTTTATTTTATTTTTTTACTAATGTGGGGCAGCTGGCAGGTAGAAAGAACAATAGTCAAGTGGATAAGCCCACTACATTTGAGTTAAATGCAAAAAAAATAAAACGTCTGTATTGAATGAAATGTGCTTTATGACGTGTTCGAATGTTGAATGCTTCAGTTGGATGGTGAGCACCAAAGAACCATAGAAGAACTTGCATAAATACTCAAGTGAAATGCTAAAGTATTAAGTGTCAAATATAAATAAATATGTGACAGTATGCAACAAATGGTTATTGTTAAGCAGCATCTGTCTGTTCTTTAGAAGAACTTCAACTTGGAAGAACAACAAATACAATAAAAAACATGTAGGAACAGTAAAAGTTATTTATACCTGATCTGTACCGCAATTTAATTTAAAAAAAAAATAATTATATGTGACGTATTTTATCCCTGAGATCTGGGAAACTTGCATTTTTAAATACTACAAAAAAAGAATGATTTTTTTTTAAATAATCTCGATAAGAAAATTTTTCTTTTTATAAAATCAAACATTTAAAATATTAGGTTTAAGGAATAATTTGGCATTTTGTATGTATAAAAAGCAAAATTTTAACACTAATAAAATCTATATAAAAGACAAATGAAAACGAAACAATTAAGTTTTTTATTAATATATAAAAATAAGTTATAAATATTTATGCTGATGTTAGACAATAATCGAATATAATTTTGAGGTATTCAGACTTACAAAAATCTAATAAAGTGGCATAAAATTTGCTTCCAAAATATCGGAAGCTGAACACTGATGAGAATCCCATTGGATCCATGGTCAGCAGGATATGTAGCTTAAGCAAATAAAAGTAGAGTAAAGAGCCAATTTTTATTAACTTCTGTTTGTGTGCGTGTGTGTATACAGAGAGAAAAATGATTATGTTAACGTCGCCAGTTGCCCATTCGTATACTTTAAGCGCTTGGATATTTGAAGTTTCTTCTTTAGTAATTATGTTGTTTTAATTTTATTCTGTATCCACAAATTGTTGGCATTAAAATTTTTTTTATGCTTGCTCAATAAGGTTAGATAAAACATGGCCATTCATGAATCTCAATACGTACTCTTACTTCTACCTGCCACTGTTAACAAAAGTAATAAATATTATTTGATTGCATGTTTCTGATTTTCGATAGTTTTAAGCTTATCGTGACGGAGATTGATAACCATTTTTCGATATAGAATATAGAATTTCTGTACTTAATTGAAGATACTTTTATAATACTCAAATCAAGTATGATTTCTCAGAATCTACCTAATCCACGTGCATTTGTCATATATTCAAGGTTACGCCATTTTTCTTTCAGTGTATGCACTTAACTATGTAAATGTATATGTATGTATGGTAAGGCCAACTGCTGCCACAAACACTGCGTGCCGGAAGACAGCCCAACGGTTACGCCCACCGCCCACAATGCCCAATAGTTT
This sequence comes from Scaptomyza caliginosa, assembly GCA_035044725.1. Lineage (NCBI taxonomy): Eukaryota > Metazoa > Arthropoda > Insecta > Diptera > Drosophilidae > Scaptomyza > Scaptomyza caliginosa. The sequence continues at coordinate 53,427 of JAWNNR010000471.1, forward strand.
TACACCCTGACTCAGGGTCCACTTGCCCTTTTTTTTGTGTTTTTTTTTTGTTTGTTGTAGCGCATTTTATTTTATTAATGCGATTTTGTTTGCCCAGTGCTGAAGCCGGGGCCTTTGGCAGGATGTGTCCAGGATTCGTTGCCGGCTCGTCGCTATTATGGTAGCTATTTGTTTTTTGCATACGCTTCCTTTGACCCCCTCAACCCTGACCCCGGACCCCGGACCCCTGACCACTGGAGAGTTTGGTTTAGGGAATAGGGGGCGTATACGCTACATTCGTATAATTATTCTCGCGCTCGGCGGTCCGCCCAGAGAGAAAGAGAGAGAGAAACGAAACAGAGAGGGAGAGAGAGGACCACATGTCGCTCATGATTAATTGAAAGATTCTCTCAACTGTTTCGGTTTTATTTGTCCTTTCTAAGTTTTTTTTCTCTTTCCCCCTTTTTTTTTGGCATTGCCTTTTAACTATAAAGTATACATTCATGTGTGTGTGTATGTACGTTGTTAGTCCATGGCCCAATGGCATTTTTGATAAATAGTCGCTGCCTTCAAATTTCAACAAATTTTCTACGATTGTCGAGCGGTTTGCATGGAAATGTCAACAACAAAAGTGCCAGCGACAGCTGCTGCACAGGATTAGCATATGGAGCACCAGAGCAATGAACCTCTTTTTATTTACAAAAAAAAAATAAAAAAAAACTTGGTGAAAATAACTTATTTGTAGTATTTTCGATTGTTAGCAAGTTCATTATTTAAAATATGCCAAATGCAATTAGTTGTAGTTGATCTGAGCAAATAACTCTAGCAATATTGTGTTGCCAAACCTAAATGGAAACCAACTGTTATCAGCGTATTCAGCTGCTTGACTTCCGCTTCTGTGTCTTTTATTTTTTTTTTTTGTATTTGTTACCAGCTCTTTACGTGTGTGCTTGTTCTTGTTCTGCTTTCAATACTCATTACTTGTGTCTCGAACACATGGCAAACATCAAAGCAAATAAGATAGCATTTTAGTGTTTAATGTTATCTGCAGCACCACGGAAAAGTGTACACCATTCACAGCTGCTGCAGTGCCAACATGTCCGAGCACAAGATCACACTGGAACATCATCAGCCGCATGAGCTGGTACATGTGGTTAGTTCGCTGGGAAAGAAGCGGGATGAGGATGAGATGCACATTTTCCTAGCGGGTGCTCGGCCCAGTGTCTATAGACTGACGCAGCGACATATGTTGGTGCTTCTGTTGCTTGGCGGTACGGCATTAATTGTGCTGTACGCCTACTGGGATCTGATGATGCTGAGCGCAATGCGTGGACCACAGCTTGCTGGCCGGCAGATTGACCGAGAGGTTGGCGAGGCTTTGGCACTGAAGCTGGAGCGGGAGGTGCGTGTTCTTTGCTGGGTGTTGACGACGCCCAAGTACCACAAGAGACGGGCGGTGCACATACTGCGAACCTGGGGCAAGAGATGTAACAAGATCTATTTCATGACTTCGGAGCCGGATGACGAGCTGGAGACGATTGTGCTGACCAAGCCGGACAAGTACGAGGTTTTGTGGGGCAAGACAAAGGAGGCCTTCACCTATCTCTATGAGAACAAGTTGGATGAGGCGGATTGGTTCATGAAGGCTGACGACGATACGTAGGTGAACTAGTTACATAGTGATTCATACATGAATCACCAAATCACCAAATCACTGTGTGTGATAGAGATAAATTAGTTCTTTTCTCACACTTTATTCAGTCAGTGTTGACTTAGTTTTACTATACTAATATTACTATAAGATTTATACAAACACAAGTTATGGAATAGAAAATTGTAAGCAACATTTATGGTGAAAATTCAACAAAACCTATGCAAATCTCTTTTCATATATGCTTTATTAATCCATTTGCCATTTTGTTTTAACAGCTATGTGTTTGTGGAAAATTTGCGCTATATGCTCTATCCTTATTCTCCGGACACTCCCATTTATTTTGGATACAATTACCATCTACAAGGTACTAAGGCAAAGAACGCAGTAAGTGATAGATAAGCATGTATCGTATTCTTTAAGAACTATTATCAGCGAATTACAATATATCTTAATCAATATAAATGTGTTAATGATTTGGTTGACATATAGTGCTAAATAATTGTTTGTGTGCTTATAAATTAACTTGCAATATTTAATATTGTTCAGATTTTACAACAGTTTTTTTTTTCAAATGCTTTAGCCGATTATCAATATTTAGACTGGGTTTCTATGGCTTATACATAATATTGATCCTAAATCGGGTAACATCCTGTTTTGCCAAGCTATCTAAAACACAGTTTTTATTGCCAATCACAATGTTGGCTTAAAATAAACATAGATTTCTGATTATTCAAAATGAAAACACATCTAAATATTAAATATAATTGCATTTACAAAGATGGGTAGAAAACAAGCAAACAAATTTTGATTTACTTTTGTCAAATATGCTAAAGTTCATTTCGAGACGGCTTTATCCAAATGGGAAATATTAATTAAGATATATTTCGTTTCCTTGCTATCTCTGTCTTTCATCTTTATCTTCATCTCTCTCTATCACTATCTATCTTTATCTCCCTCTCTCTATATCTTTCCCTTTCTTGTTCATACAGTCGTACATGTCAGGAGGCAGCGGTTATGTGCTAAGTCGTGAAGCATTGCGTATGTTTGTGCATGGCTTAAATGACAGCAGTAAGTGTCGGCCGCAGGACGATAACGCCGAGGATGTGGAGGCGGGGGCGTGCCTTTATCATTTGGGCGTGCCCGCTGGCGATTCGCGTGACTCAAAGCTGCGCAATCGCTTTTATCCCTTAAATCCGTTCTCTGCGCTTCTCTCATCATATAATGGCATGGACTTCTGGCTGTTTAAGTACGCCTATTACAATCCTCGGGCGGTAAGCTAACCTCGATATTGGAAACCATTTAGCTAAGTTACAAAAAAGATATACACGAGCATAGGATTTAAAAACTTAACTTAATTACTAGAAGTATATTGATATAGGTGTTTTTCATGCTTAAGCTTCTTGCATTCTGTTTGAATTTTAGGTTTTAGAAATATTCCTTAAAGGCCTTTAATGAAAGAAATATATTCAAGGCTACCAGGCAACAGGTAGCTTCTCCAACCCTTCATTCACTCATAAAAACAAAAAGTTTTATGACTATTAGGGCTAGACAATCTAGAAATTCATTAATAACCTCTTGAAAGTCAGAGTTTGTTTAACTTGTTGTGGATATATTTAAGTGAGCTATCTCAGCTATTTTCTTTGAGTCTCCGAAAGTTAAAGATTATCAATGCATAAGTAGATTAACTTTTAACGATTATGTTTCTTCCGATAACACTAAGCTTTTAAATGGATAAAACTGTAAACCTTATCTCAAAACATTTAGGAAAATATAAGTTGTTTCATAAGTTTTCATAGGCTCCAAGAAATAAAAAAAAATAACAGCGAAGATTCATGTTAAGTTAGAGTTAAGTAGAAGAGTATAAAGTATGTTTTTAAGTGACTATTCAGTAGAGTTCTGAGATGTTCATATGTTTGACTGTTATAAAAATTTATTTTTCTACAAAACAGTGCTTAAACTGCCTATCCGATTATCCAGTGGCCTTTCATTATGTCGCACCCGAGGATCTCTATGTTTACGATTACTTTAACTATCGTTTCGAGATCTTTGGCCACACTCAGGTGGTGGAGCAACTGCCGGCAAAAATTGCGCCTAACCAACTTTACATACCTCCCTCGGATAATAGGAATACCTAATATTTTTGTTAAGATTTAAAGTGTTCATATCTTTTTTTCATACTCAAAAATGAATCATAAAATGTGTTGGTTAGCGCATAACTCAACATCGCCTGGACCAATTTCGCCCATTCTTTTTTTTTTAAAGGTTAGTTTAAGTTCAAGTTTCAAGTTTACGGTCGAATAAACATCAGAAAAAACCAAAAAAACAGTCATTTTCTTTTTTTCCCATACAAGCTGATACACAAAACAAATTCGTATATCATTTGTTTTTACATCATCACGTTATCGCGAGTTTGCTTTTGTCAACTGATACACAAGACACATTCGTGTACCATTTTTCGTGCAGTGTTTAGTTACCACCTACTATCACTTATATAAAACAAAGCAATTTACTTATGCTACAAAACAAGCTAATTACCGATCTAATCAAGAACTTGACGACTGATATCAGATATCACAATGGCGTGAAGCTCGAGCGCGACATTCAACTAATAATCGCGCAAGTTTGAATCGAGCTGCTTTTAGTTACAATGTGCCAGTCGACTACAGTAACTACCAATGTGCTGTTATTAGTTCTATGAACGTGGTTTGCTCACATTGTAAAGCACTAGAATATAAAAACGAAGCCAATGGATTGTATTGCGCAAATGGTAAAGTGAAGATCCAGAGCCATTGTACTTATTGTACAATGACTTCATTTGAAGCAAAAATGTAGTTCGGAAATAGTATGCCAACTTTCACGATACAAAGTTAAATATATAACAGAGCAAGTTCACTGTTGACAGGTTCACAAGAAATTGATCTGCTTTGTGCACATAATAATTTACTAAAGAGGTCTATTATAGAACAATTAAAAACATTATTTTATGAACACAATCAACTGATTATATATTTTTAGATGCCGTCTGATGATCAAAAAATTGTAATCAGAGCTGATAAAACACCTGAAGTTGCTATCATTGCAGTTGGAGAAAACTTGGAATCCCGTGATATTCTTTTACATCGTCCGAATGATCAATTACAACGTATAAAGGAAACACACTGCACAATTCCATTATATTTTGGCAAGCTATCTTAAGCTATGCATTCTCTATAAATATTATAAATCCCATTACAGGTTTTGAAAGCAACAAAAATGTTAGTTCAATGAACTATTATTCCTACAGCCTAATGACTCGAGAAAATTCAGACAATCACATATTGAAATATTGGCGATTATATCACAAATATGTTGTAAAAATTTAAACAGAGAGATTAATATTCATTAGGTTGAATCAAACCAAACTCCGATCTAAAGAGTATATTTACCTTCGAGATGCGATTAATACTGATGAAAATGCACTGACTGTTTATCCGATGACTATCCTTCTAGCAGGGGCTTCCCTCGCCATATGCACGTATATGCTCAAGATGCCATGTCGTATGTTTGTCATTATGGTACGGCAGATTTGTTCATTCCGTCATCATGCACTGGATAGAAATCAAGCAGGAGTTATTCCCTGGGCAATCACAAATTGATCGTCATGATATTACAGCCAGAGTCTTTAGAAATAAGTTGAATTCTTTAGTGGATTTTATCGTAAAACGTTATGGAGTGGCAGAAACAAGGTTTGACACATGCACACATTTTGATTTGTTCGGTTCTGTAGAGGAGATTTTTTTTTTCCCGATTATAAAATAGGTAGGAACAAAAAACTGAGACTTTACAAATCTTTTTGACAGGACGAAGTCTGTCGGGTCCACTAGTTTAGTATAACCTTTTGTTGTTATTTAGCATAACAAACTAAAAATAAATGCTGATAGCTTTAGCTACTAAGTAATAAATAAGGTAAGCCTATTTTGACAGCTGGTAACCAGTTGATCAAACGTAGGAGTGCAACAGTGAGATACTTGACATTGCTCTCATATAGCATATATATTTTTTTAATAAATGCGATGAATAACTATTTTTGCTTATCTACCCTTGTGCTCAAACAGCTGATTGACTAGACTCGTTGGTCACTTGAATTGAGCGAGCTGTCAAAAATTGGTATGTACATATTTAAGATGAATATGGAAACGGTGTAATGCAATCCCTTTGGTAGCGATAGTACAAGTGTTAGTATGAGTGTGCCATGGTCATTAGTTTCTCTTATTAAGCTCTGAATGCAGAAACTCCGAAAATAGCCTTCAACATGTGTTGTTTTGGCAACCAGAGTTAAAACAACACCAAAAATAATTGGAACAATTGCTTTCAAATGAACTCAAGCAAGACGACTATGCCCATGGCAATAATTAAACATGATGATGACGATGCTGATCATGGGGAAAATGCACAGTTCATACAACAGTAGAGTGCTGAACTGAAAGAAAAACAGAGAGCAAATTGTTAATCATGTTTTTGGCCATGGTCAAAAAGGAGCGACGACAGTCAACAGTCAACGTTGACTGTTGTACTATTTGACGGAACAACAGTTGTCCGGAGTTGGTAAATGGCTGCTCGGAGTTCGGTACGTACACAGTTAAAAAGTTTTAAGAGACTAAAAATTAAATGCGTAAAAATCACAGCCTGCATCAGTTTGGTATGTTTTTTTAAAGTTAAGGCAACCTTAGGTGCTAGTTTTACAGATAACTGGATTAACTAAACTAAACTAAGCATTGTTTTCAGTGTATGTTGATGGGTGCATGGGTGTTGCAACATCAAGCTGCGAGCTGCGAGCTGCGAATGTTGTGACTATGGCGACTGTCTGTGTGGGCAGCCCGAGCTCTAATTATGCAAACTACCTGCTGTTACTCAATTAATCTTGATTACGTTTGTGTTATCGTTATCCAAATATAATTATGTTGGTATTAATTACATTGGCCAAAGCGGTTGTCCGTCTGGCTGCCGGCGCCTGGTGCCTCCTTGCCCTAGCCTAGGACATTATCTATTGTTACTGTAACTGTAACTGTAACTGTTACTGTTGCTATTTCCCTTTTTCTCTTGTGCTCCCTCCTCCTCGGCTGCTCCAACTGCTCCGACTGTTTCGATTGCTCGACTGCTTCGAATAGCTTCGACAGCTGGCAATTTGTGCAACGGAAATTGACTACTGTGGGTGAGTGTGTGTGTTAGCTGCCCGTTGGCCTGGCACTAATGATGGCAACAATGTTTCGGCACAAAATATCCGTGCCAACATCCTGATTGAGCCTCATTCTCATTCCAGTTCGTTCCGTTTACTCTGTGTTCTGTGTCAACACATTAGCCCAAAGTGTTTGGCATTAGAGCGCCAACAGTGCGAGCTCATCATAATCACTTGCAACATTCGTATTTCACGTGACTTTGGCTCGCTACTAATTAGGCGACCAAGTCACCAAGTCGCCAAGTCAACGAAACTCAACCTAGCTCAACTTGACTTGATGTCGCGTCACACTACGACGAATGACACTAACTACACTTGACAAAAATAAAGCCAACACAGATGGTTGCATATATATGCTGCATACTGCTGTGTCCGGAGAATGCTGATAATTCCAGCATGAAATTCTGCATATTTTGATTTTTTTTTATTATTAGTACAACAAAAATGTACAGATCTTAAAATTAATCAGTATTTTCATTTAAAAGCAATGGTAATCTTTCCTGTTAAAACTCATCGCAATGTTATCCTTAATGCGGCATCAAACCCTTTAAGTTGTCCATATCAAAACGATATTTTTTTCTAAGTGCAGCTAAAAAAGTAGCAAAGTAGCTTAAACACCTTTTAACAGTGTTTTCCAAGTTGTGCTTCCATTAACCTTAATGCAGCCGCTGCTAAAACTTATAAGCCATGAAATCTAAAAGTTCAGCTATAAAGCAAACTTTTTCACAACAGACATGTGTACATGAAATATAAATATAAATATATCTGTCAATTAGCCATTATTATTTTGTTAAATAATTCAATTGCAATTTGCTCTCATTTCATTTACGTTATTATTTTGTTATTATTGTTCGATTTGTCGATATGAGTTTTCTGCAAACTCGACTAAGGAATACTTTGCTATCGGTAGAAAACCCGGTTGCCACAAAGAGTCACCAACTTTCTTTCTTTATTGGCTTGTTATAAATTTCCTATCATCCCAGTGAGCAAATTGCACAATTAATATACATTTTACCTTCGGTATCAGGTCATTATGTGGGGCTTATTGCCTATTTGATTACTTGAAAAGAAAAGCTGTATACTTTTTGGCATATTGACTTAATGGTTAGTTTTGCACTTTAAATGTATAATGTACTTAAAGGTATGTCCTCAGATGCTCTGGTCTTTAGTGTCGCTCTGATTAATGTGCAATAACTCAGCTTATTTATTATATTTAAATCAATAGTTAAAGCTCAAAAGAATATGTATATCTTAACAGTTATTCAATGTCATAAAGGTGGACATTAAGTGTGTTGAATCTATTACGAGTTAAAGGTTTTTAGTACACGCTTAAAGTAAATGTACAAATAATTTCAGCTAATTGGTAATGGCTGAATAGTCGTTGAACTCAGTATAGATATATATATATATATGTGTGTGTGTGTGTTGTACAGTTTTAGAGTCATAGAAAAAGAATGATAGGGCAAGATGCGAATGACTGTTGCATGTTTTGTACTTTGAGTCGTAATCGTTCAAGCTTCAATGTTGTCGATTTATTTGATTTGAGCATTTATCTGTGTGTTTGTGTGTGTGTGTATGTAGGCAACTCTGTGGACCACACAAGTCATTTTCAGTTTGTACAATTTTTATGTCAACTTGTGTGTGTGTGTTTTGCTTTGGTTTTTCTTTCAATTTTTTTTCTCCCTGCTACTTTTCAACTCGTTGCTGGCTGTGCCACTTTTGTTTAGATGGCTCACACAAACAAACAAACAAACACACACACGCACACATTCGGATGGTCAGATGCTCTCATAACCTTCTAGTTCTTCTACAGAGACACACACGCGCCCACACACACACATACATGCACTTTCAATTACACTCGGCACACTTGCATTGCTGTTGCTCGGCTGCACTTCCGGCCTTTCGACTGCACCGCCATTGACTGTTCAACCATGCAGCTGCACACACATTCATAGTCACACACACACACACACACATATATATATATATATATATATAAAGTCGTAGCCACACACAGTATCAGGTTCGCCAGCATATCCGGGCTGTGTGCCAAGCATTGGACGTTGTCGTTACCGACAGCGGCTACCAGCTAACATCGCACAGTGGCCTTACCTTATATTGTTTTGCAACGAAATTTGCAATATTTTATTTATTTATAAATGCAACAAGTTTTTGACCCTACTTAAGAAAACACATTCTTGAATAATTGCTATTGTATAATATAAAAAATACAGAACTTGATGTAAGAACAAAACAAATATATTTTTTGGTCACCTTTGCTGATTGAATAAAAAAATGTTGAATATTTTTTTTGTAACTGCTCCTGGGTGTAGCAAATACTCAAGTTTATTCGTAACCTATTCCAACACACAAAGTCTTTTACTGTACTAAAACTAGTAAACCAAGAACAGAGAAATCTTAATGATCCAATATCAACAAGAAATAATAACCGATAACACTTAAAGTTGCAAGTTAAAGACTTTCAATGCTCTAGAGTTAAGCCTTCTTTTTTGGAAATTAAAGCTTAACATGTAGAGATATATGTTATGTAAGGACATGTATGGACTTTAGGACAGTGTGCGTCGTTTGCTGTTATTGCCATCTCTAGGCTACCAGCTTTTTCAGCTTCAAGCCATTGAAAAGTTCTCAGTTGCAACTGCAAATTATGTTGCCTGGTGTGCTGATTGTTGTCGTTGTTGCTGTTGCTGTTGTTTTTGTTTTTGTTATAGCTGTTGTTGTGATTGTTGTTGCTGCCAGTGCCTGATAATGGCACACAATGTTTATTTACTTGCTTTAACATTTTTGTTTCTGTTGTTGTTGGTATTGCTCCTATGGCTGCTGCTGCTGCTGCTGCTGTTCATTTTGCTTTATTTTTCATTGCCCCGACGACGGCGTGTAGCATGCAACATGCTGACAATGAGACACTTGAGCATTTGGCGCCTGATTGCATGCTACACTCTTGCACCATACACCCAGACGATGTCCATCCTGGTGCGATTGAGATAGCACTATGCCACTTTTATGTTGCTTCTATCTATTTGCCTCTCCCTCTCTATCTCTCTCTCTCTCTCTCTATTTATGTGTTTGTGTTTAAGCTCGCACACACACACACACACACACACACACACACACACGCTAAAAGGTGTCCAGCACTGGGCGTCTCTGCCTCTGTAAAGTGTCGTGTTGGATTTGCGTAATTTATGCTCTATTTGCTTTTTGGCTTCATTTCACTTTTTGCTACTGCTACTTTTTCCAAAGTATATCGAGTCTTGCTACTACCTACTACCACCATTATGTATACGCATATACAGATGTGTCTGTATCTGTATCTGTGTGGGTGTTTAAATCCGTTTGCCGATCGACAACGACCTTGAAGTCACCTACAATGCAAATGAATAGATAATCCAATCCAATACTCGCTTAGTTTAGAAAACCAGTCAAAATTAAATAGGCTCCTTAAAGTACTCAATTGTTAGAATACTTGTACTCAAAATTAGAACTCTTAATTATGGCTTACATATTATCTCAATAAAATATTCATACGCCCTGTTGCACAGACTTGGAAGTAAAGTGTTTGGTATCACGATCGAGCGCTCTGTGTGCAAGGCGTGCATTAAGCTAAGATATAGTTAGATACACAATGCTGACTATATCCTTACAACAAATACGCTTCAAATGTAGCGCAACTGTCAGCTCAAAGTCTTTTAGCCTTGGCTCGCATTCTGTTATTGCGTTTGGATTCATTTGCTGCTGGGCTTTGTCTGCTGCATTATTTTTATAACATTGCTCAATATGAGAACTCAATAAATTTGCCTTTCTTTGGCGGCTGTGTGAGCCATTTCAACAGGCGATTAGTTGCCAGGAGCCACACTCACACTCACACTCACAGTCAGAGTCAGAGTCAACGTTAGAATAAAAGCAAAAGCAACTGGCTGGGCTTTTGACTTTGGCTCTGGCTCTAGCTCTGGCTCTGGCCTCGGCTCCTTTCACATTCGCATGTCCTTGCCAACGGCTGGCAGAAGGGCTGGTATGCAAGGCAGTGCCAGCAGACTTTGTGCAACAGTTGAGCGCCCCGGGGGCAAATTGAATGGCCAGCATTGTGGCACACGTGAGTTGAGCCTGTTGCCTGCTGACTGCTGACTGCCAAGAGCTGGTGCTGCGGCAACTGAGGTGGTGAGAGTGGATTGAGAGTGCTGCCCCAAAACTTGGGTGGCACACTCTAATAGGTTTTACATAACACACACGTCGCAAATAAATCTAAATGCAACAGCAGCAGCAACAACAACAACAACAACAACAACAACAACGACAACAACAGCAGCAGCAGCAGGAAACTTCATGAAAAATCCTTTAGCAAATAAAATTTACATAGACCACACACCAATACATATATAATACACACACACACACACCACACACACCACACACAGACACACACAGACACACGTAGACGTTTTCCTGTGAATTTATTTGAAAATTTATTGAGTTTTCGTGTTAACCATGCATAATTAAGTTTTACCAGCCGAGTCGAGTGGTTCAGGTGTAGACGACTATGGTGGCTGTTTGAAAGGCTGCAAGTGGATGAGTAGGGCTTTGACTAGGATCCATTGGCCGGCGGCATAAGCCGAAAAGTTTTTGGCTCTTCAGATATGCCACATAGGTATTTATATATCAAAATTTAACAATTTGAGAAGCCAACAAACAAAACAGAATTTATTAAATAAATTGCTTTTTGCGTTTAATTAAGAAGAAAATAATAATAATAATTAAGTATCGAATCGAAGGCCATATTTTACAATTAAAAACAAAAATAAGAATTAATCTAAGCGGAAATAATTTCGATGCTTTAAGGGAGACTGAATATTCTGCATTATGTTTTTGTCACATAAACATTAAGAAAATGTCACAATAGAAATACAATCAATTTATTTGATAAGATACTAGCTGACCTCAGCTATCCGTATATATATATCTGTGCAGCTTTCATGGTGCTAGTTAAACAAATTTTGAACCTTTTTTAGCGTGCGCATTTCAGTGGTTCAGGCATTTTGGTGTTGATTGCGTGTTCCTTGCTCGTCCTGTGTGCTGTGTAATTTTTGGAGGCGTTAAATATGGTCTTTGGTTTTATTTATGATACTAGCGCATGAATGCAAAGTCTTTCGTTTAACTTGTATCCATTTGGTTTCTCTCTCTCTCTCTCTCTCTCTCTCTCCTGCTGTCGCTTGCAGTCTGTCTCGTTTGCATTTAGGGGCTCATTGGCTGGGAGTGTTGGTTTAACGATGAAAACGGTATTTATGCGCAGCAAGGCGCTGAATGTTATGGGAAATCAAGTTATTTGACTGCTGTTCGAATTATTATTCCTGATTGCATTTATTTGCTTTATTTCTCGCACGGAACTTCATCTATAATGCAGGCAACTTGCCAGACGTAACGGCGCCCAGACTACAGACTTTCGACTCCAGGCTTAAGCATCCTGCTTCTCCGCCTGCTTCTACTCCTCTTTTGCCACCTTCTGCTGTCATACTCTACTCGGGCTAAGTTCTCGCATTGAGTCCTCGCCTCGTTGTCTTCCATACTGTCGCCCATTGCGCGTCTTGTGCGCCTTTTTTTGTGTTGCTTAAGTGAAATGCATAAAAATCAAATAATTTTCCTGTTTTTCATTTGCTTTACGCTCAGCCCACTGCTCGACTCTGTGACCTTCCGCTCTTTCTCACCCTTTCCCCCAGCCCCAGCCCCAGCCCCAGCCCCAGCTTCGTTGACTGCTCTCTTTTTCTATATTTTCTTTTTGTGTTTTATGTTTATATACAAAAATATATACTTTAGAGTCGACAGCCGTCTGGCGTCTCCGGTTTTCTTTGCTCGGCTCCTCCAACTTTTCTGCAGGCAAGTGGCAGCCAGCATTCGAAATGTTAAAAGTAATTTCCTCGACTATAGTTGATAGCCAGCGCCCCGGCAGCTGCTTGCTTTCCCGTCTTTCCTGGCTTGCCCTGCTCTCAGCTTTCGACTCCCGACTCCCGACTACCGACTCCCGACTCTTGACACTCTGCTTTCAGTTGTTGGTCCTGGTGCGGACTCTTGCTGCAGCCTCAAGCTATGCAACACATTTTCCAAGTAGCTTACGAGCTTGTCCCAGTTGCTGTTGCGTCAAGGTAATGGAATGCCATAAGGTTCCCTACTTAAACTCACTCCCATACACTCCCAGACTCATACTCATACGCATACGCATACGCATACGCATAGCCATAGCTATAGCCATACTCATACTGGTACTCATATCCTTACCCATTCTTTTAACTCACCTTTTGCCAGTACCATTGGCATGCAGTTCTGGTTTTAGCTGTAGTTCCAGAGCATAGAGCCACGTATGGCACTTTGTGGTATTATTCTTATGGAAAGTGCTCATCAAGCTTCATTAAACATTGTTTTAGCATCATAATCAAAGCCAAGAGTTTCTTTCTTTCGTTTTCTTTCTCTTTTCAGCATTAAACATTAAACATGTTAGGCTTAAGCAATTGAATACTATTCAATTTATACACTTGCTTTAATATGCTTCAAACTTTGAATTACAATGCTAGTTGTAGTCTTGTTGTATTGTATTATTATTTGTATTGAATTATTGAAAAATTGTATATTTGTACTTCTTTTGCTACGCATTTGAACTGTTCAAGTATAAGTTTATCATCATTGTTAACAATGTAAGTCGAAATGATTTCAATGGCACAATAAAGCATTCTTTTTTGCGATTGACATTTCCATTAGATTCTGCCATTGGCTTATTTAGTGACATTTGTTATGTTAGTTTTCGTACATTTTATTCCCTTCGTTTTTGGCTTCACTCTTATTCCTATACATGTCATACCCTTAACTTATAACTTGTATTAAAAGGGTATACAAGTTCTGTACCATTTCATCGAAAACCTTTCAGATAAAGTACATTCATCTCCTATGCGTTAAGTCTTGGGTGTAGAGTATTTTGTTGTTTCTTGACTACCGCTTAAGTCACATTACCGCTGTCTGTTTGTAGTCAGCAGAGAATATTCAATTTTGTGTTGTCTTTATTGTTTCGTATTATATGACAGCAATGAAGGTCAGTTAAAGCTAGTGGCATATCATAGAAATTGGCATTTCAGCCTTTGGTCTCTATGTTTATAGCGTGATGAAAGAATTTTCTTGATCAACAATTAAACATTAAAGCTGTTTAACATTAAAAGCTTAAAGCTTATTCAGCTTGCTTAAAGCAAGTAAACCCCTGAGTATCTTCTAGTCGACTATGCAATTTTTTTCAAATCTCTTTAAATATTGTCTTTGGTTTTTAGTTTTCATTAAATTATTACGAGTGTACTTGACTAATGATATGTGTCAAAATCAAAAATGATTTATTCATTCTTGAGCTTGAAATTACAAATAAAAATAAAAAGAGAAAAGAAAGCATCTATGTTCTTATGTCAAGTGACGCATGTTCAGCAAGTTCATGTTACTTTAATTGGGTGCCAGTGACAGTTGACATCACACATAAATAATGCGCATAAGTTATATTTATATACCTGTCGCTTTGGCTTACTCCTTCCCCTACTGGCACACACACACACACACACACACACACACACACACTTTTTAGGTAATTGCAACTATAGTTAGTAGCTGCTACTTAGCGTAACTGTTATTAGACCTTTGCTCGCACCGCTAATGGCGCACTTGAAGGTAATTTTACCGAATCTTTACCACTTTACCACCACTCCATCTAGCCGTATTTAATGTTCTATGCTATTCCCAGATGCTTGTTGCTTGTCCCATATGCTCTTTTTTCTTTGTGTTTTCTTTTCCATATTCAAGCCAAAAGTCAGCCGCTAGACGGCATTTAAAACTATGCAAAAGCTTTTGAGGCGCACGGTACGTATGCGCAATATCAAGTGACTCGATTTACATTCCTTTTATGTTTGCCACTTTGTATTTGTGTAAGTGTGTTTGTTTGCGTGTGTGTGTGTGTGTGTGAGTGAGTGAATTGTGTCTTGGGGGTTGAGCTCCTTAAGGTTAAGCTCGCTGCATAATTTGTGGCATTTGGCTCGGTTTGTCATACGCCAAATCGAAATGTTATTTATATGCCGTACGTGTTTGAGACCGAAAGAGCAGAGAGCTGAGGCAAAAGCCGCTGATGACGACAAATGCGACAACGACAATGACGACGTGCACGGCTTATCGCAATGTGGGCGTGGCAGCATGGGCGTTAAAGTAAACTATTTTTTTCCAATTCTTAAAACACTTAAAAAAAGCAAAAATGGACAACTTTAATGCCGAGAAATGCTCAAAACCGGTTCGTTTGTTAGTGATTAGATTTTAGCTGAACTTTACACAACTCCAAGGTAAACAGCTGCAGTATTTGAGGCATTGAAACGCTATCAACGTGTTACCTCTGAAGGGAGGCTTAAGACAGAGGGCAGAGCTCATAGCCAAATACTCTCCAAAATGTAATTAAATACAGGCAGCCATTGTTTTGGGAAAAGCTACTTACACAGATGACTGCCTTTGTTTTCAATACGAGATGCAACCGTACATTCACAGCCAAAGCTGGCACTCAGCTGATAAGCATAGAAGTTGCTTGCAAACTATTTAGAACACTTGAATTAGGTGTGGAAAAGCATGACTGGAGAATGTACTTGAAGCTGAAAACTAAATAGAACTCTTAATAAGCATGCATAAGAAACAAAACTATATAAGGCAATAGTAAATGTAAACGCTAAGAGTTTATATCTACGATTTTTATTGCCATAAACATAGTTTTAAATGTCTTGCTTGTATTGCAAAAATGAGCGAAAATGAGAAAGGCTAAAGTAGAGAGGTAAACAAGAGATATGAATGTATTGTTATGAATTCTCCATGACAACCTCGACACTGGTATAAAGTTCATCAAGAAGCTAAAATGCTCATTTGTCATTGACAGCAGCTTTCAAAGTATGGAAGTTTTTGGTTCACGCACCTGTCAAACAAACAGCAGGCAGCATTGCAAAGCGAAGATGCAATGGCGGCAGGAGGTGCATAGATGGAGTTTGGCTTGCTGCTGTTGCCTGCAAGCCTGTTGATTAGAGCATTCCCATCCACTTGGCTTGTTGTGTATGGGGCACTGTTTGTTTGGCTCTTCGCCCTTTTCGGGCGCACAATACACAAACCTTTGTGAGTGTGCAATAAAAATGCGTTGTTATTGAGGCAAAACTTGGATGCAACGGGAAACGGGCTCACAGCATAGCAGTGCCATCAACTGGCGGCAGCAGCAGCAGCAACTACCAAGACCAACCAACCAACAATAGAAACAGCAACAACATAAGACATCCACACCTGTCATTGCAGTCACGTTGAATGTTGCTGTTTGGTACACTTTTTAGTTGCAGCTTGTCGCTGCTTAAAGCTATTCTATTCCTTTCGTTTTCGATTTCGTTTTTTTTTTTTGAAGAGCTTTTAGTTTGGTAATGAGACATCTAGTTGCATAATAAATATGCAAACTTTGTGGCAAGTGGCAGCTGACGCTGTTGCTAATCAATGCGCAAAATCAAAAGTAAACAAATGTTGCCACCGCATAAAGGAACGAGCCAAGCGATGGGGCAAGAGCAAGAGCAAGAGCAAGTTCAAGAGGGTGAGGGTGTGCAGTGGCAACAGTCGAAAGTGGCGCCCGCAGCAGACATCAGCGTCACGTGGCTGCCACTTGACTTTAGCGTCCTTGTCACAATGGCAACACTCCCACTTCCACACACACACACACACACACGCACACACGCACACAGATGATGTCACAGAGAGGACTGTGACTCGTTTTCATTTCTATTTCTATTTCCAACTTGCACTTCATCGTCAACGGGCCATCAATGGCAACGTGTCGTATTACTCAACATGGCTACGTGACTTAAATGCCATGGCGGCATCTTTCTGACGGATGCGGGTGTTCCGGGTGTGCTCTGGTATCACTATTGCCATTTTGTGGTCTCACACCCGACACACACACACACACTTCTGGCCAAGACATAAAACCTGCGCTACATTACGTAATGAATGGAAAAGTCCAACACTTGGCGTTCAAGCAGCTTAACTTATGCAAACATCAACGGCAGCAGCAAAGTATAAAAAAAAGAAAATATAAAAATACAAGAGCACTTAAATATAGATATATGTATTTGTATGTGTGTAGGAGACACCTGACAGAAAAAAAAATAAAATGATTAAAATTGCAAAAAGGTTGTCGACGAATTTGTATACCCTGAGTAATCAATAATCAGTTATATAAATAGAACATAAACGGTATTAACATTTAGACTAAGCGATTAAAACGATAACAAAAGTAATGTAAATAGTTATAATATGCGTTTGAAAGCAGCCAAGTTTTTTCTTCTCTAAATAAAGAGTTAATAACTTTTACTGATACTATAAGGGAATACTAAAATCCTTAAAAAGCAAAAATGTTGCTTTTATTTCAATCGTTAAAGTGTGTTTTTTCTTTAATTGTTTTGAAATTACACCATTTGCATGGGTAAGAGGAAATTTTCCAAGTAAAACATAAAGTTTGAGCAAAAAGCAAAGTAATTATAATCTAATTATGGTTGTTTTTTTTTTGTTTTTTTTTTTTGTATAAAATGTATTTAGTCATAGCGAGAGCTACGTGAAGGATTTTTAAAACTATGGAAACTAAATATTAATATACTTGAAATCTTAGTTGTTATAGATACTTCATACTAATTATTGTTTTATTATTTTTTTTTCATTGTACTTATATTAGAAAGCTCTCATCTCTAGCTGATTGTATAGAAAAAGTTTTTATATATTTTTTCTTGCACTTTATATTGCATTGGCTCACGCAGCTGTTGCTCGTTGGAAAAAGTTGCTGGCCTTGTTGGTTGTCCTGTTTTTCACTTGTCCTGTTTTCCACTTGTCCAGTTGTCCAATGTGCACTATAACTAATCCTATTTACCGGATGTTGTCATATCACGCTCGCGTCATTTGACCCACACACACACACACACACACACACACACATACACAAACAGACACATTCACACTGAGTGGATGTCTCACGTCTCAGTCTCAATGGCATTTGGTTGGTTGGTGTGACCATCTGTGGATCCTGCCACGTTCATTGCCATTGTCAACATCTTGTGGCCAGCAGCGACACGTAGCCAGTGTGTGTGTGTGTGTGTGTGTGTAGAGTGTGTGAAGGCCCTTGCTGTTCTGGGCCCAATGACCACAATTTGCATTGGAGCCTGTCAAACGCAGCGAGGCGACTGCCAATTTATGAAATTTGACCCTTAACCCGTCGCTCTTAACGTCGTTTGTTATGCAATAATTTATACATTTTTTAAGCACAATAAAAATTGAATCAAATATAAATCAAAGTGCTCGCGCTCACAAACAATGGCAACAAAAAACGTAAAACGACTAAAAATATCAACAAAACATATATATATATTGTTTCGGTAAAGTAAGGTGTTCGAAGGGTTTGTTGTGGGGTGAGGTGGGTTAAAGGGCTGGTTAAAGTGTGTGTGTGTGTGCGTTTAAAAGTTTTTAACTTTTGCAACCGCAGGAATTGCCACATGTTTGCACGCCGCTGCAGTGGCAGAGCCTTTTGAACCTTTTGAACCGCTCCTGCTGCTGCCTCAAAATTGGCCACAAACCAGCAAGTGCCAAAAACGTTTGCAGCTAAAAACAACAAGAAGAGCAGCAACAGTGTTTTTAAATTGTTGCCACTCGTTGAACAAGCACCACTGAACAAGAACCACTGCATCGAGCCACTCGACACCATTCGAAACGCCTCCAACCACCGTTCAATGGCGCTGTTGTCTTTTTTTTTTATTGAACTCGCAAAACGAGTGACAAAAACTGTGCACAGTTTGTGTTTTTTTTTTCTTTGTTTTTTGATTTCGTTGCAACTCAAACTTTGATGTTCTGCGAAACGCTTTTGACCAAAATTTTGTGATAGAACGAAATGGAATGTGGAAAATGTTTTTTAGATACTTTTTGTGTTATCACTGAATAACTTTCTTAACTGCAATTACAAAATGAAAAAATTATCTCTATTTAAAAAGTTTATTCTTGGAACGATCTTTCAGTGTTCGTTGTACAAATGCGTTTCAATGACCAGCAGCAGCAGCAGCAGCCAGAGCAATGGTTTGGACTGGTCGTGAATCCTGTGTGCCATGTCCTGTGTCACGTGTCCTGTGTCCTCGGCCTGGTCTTTGTATAAAAGTCATATCCATTGCGTGTTTTTGTCGCGTTTTTTCAAGCGTGCTGTAATTTTTTTATGCGCTGATTCTTGCTCTCACAGCCCCTCAACGTCCACACCCCCGCTTCCCACTTCCCCCTTCTCGCTTCCCGCTCTCTCTGTGCATCGGCTAGACGCATAAATATTCTGATTTGGCAAAAATTATATGCCCGTACGTGCCCGCCACACCAGCCAGTCACTGTTGTCCTGTCGTCCTGCTGTCCTGCTGTCCTCTTGTCCAACTGGCTCGATAATTTTTCGTCGCCAAGCTTCGCTATCGAACCAGTTGGACATTGTCGCTATATGCCAACTGGGCAACTGCACTCAAAACAACACATGACCAAGAACTCAAATAAGTTATTCGAAAGCTTGTCAAATACCCAAACAGTGAAGAGGTTTTTTTTGTTTTTCTAAGTGTACTTGGTTTGCGCCCGTTGCGCTGCTTTATGACAGCGCATAATTTACAAATGGGCCAAAAGCCTGTTGCATAAATTTTAAAAACCCTAAGCGCGAGCGCGCTTTCCCTCTTTGTGTGTGGCAAGCGTTTGTTGGTTTTGTTGGGTTGGTGGGCTAGTTGGCGACGTCAAGCGGCGCTTTATTCGTTCAAGCCGCTTAAAGCCGCAACTTGAGTTCGAGTTGGAGTTCGAGTTGGGTTTCATTTGCATGTTTCTTGCTGTCGGTCGCTGTCCTCGACGTAGGCGTATACCTAAACGTTAACGTTGAGTATAGAAGTGGAAGTAGACGAAGACATAGACGTCTTATCGCTGCCCTCGTTGCTTCTGTCGGCTTGCCGTCTTTAGCCATGTTTGCCTATTCGCTATTCGCTTCTTTTTATTTATTTTTTTTTGGGCCCAGCGACGCCTTTATCTTGTGAAAAGCCAAAGCGACTTTTAAGTTGTTGTGGCCACTCGACAATGGACACAAACTAGATTTATAGCGTTTAAAAAGTCAAAAGACATATAATGCATATTGCAATGTACGCTACTTGATATAATTAAAACAAACCAAAAAGTTTGTTTATCTTTGATGTAATATTTAAAAAGTTGTTGGGTTACGAAAAGTGTTTATTGATTTATTGAGCTATGCAGTATAGATTATTGCATTCTTATAGACCCCATCGTATAACCCCCTCTTATCTATTTTTCTCCTTTTGGTTTGTGCTGCTTTTGCATTATTAATAATTTTTTGTAGCTTGAAAGTTTTGCAAAAGATTTTTTACTTCACTTGCTCGCTTCCTCTCTCTATCTCTCTCTCTCTCTCTATTTAAGTCGCGCTCGCATCCCATTTTGCTGTGATTTATTTTTCCCAATGATTTATGTATGTGAGCCCCCGCCTTCACTGTAAAGGTTCCTCTCAAGGCAATGCCTCTGTTTGCTTAAGATGCCCCATTTGATAGGCTACGCTTTTCATGCATCTACTAGCATCTACCGCTGCCTTAAACCTCTTTTCTTTGGGATTCTTGGATATGCTCCATTTGTAACGAATGTGCGTTGTTTAGCTTATAACTTTTGGGGACACTAGCTGCAATTTCTACAAGATAAGTTTAGTTAAAGGTAGTTGAGTTATTTTTGAGACTATATTATCAAATTATTTTCCTTGCGGTTGTGCGTTACCTTAATCAACTATTTGATAAGCTTTTTGTAAACAATCGAGAAAAGGTGAATATTTGAGTCCTTTTTAAAAAGAATTTTATCTAAACATTTTTTTTATTAAGTTGTTTTCAACAAGTATCAGTTAATTCAAAAGACGCTTACTCAAAGACAATAAATAGGATCTGCAACCATTTTTTAAATAATGCTTGTTTAATTTTGTTGTTTTTTTTTTTTACATAAATTATATAGCATCTTAAGAATCAGCTAAGCTTATTTTGACATCAAATTGGGTATTCTTTATCTTTCGATTAATCCGAGTTGGTTACTTTCGGAGTATTTTATATATTTTGCATCAGGCAATTTTTTTTTTTGCCTACTTTTGGCTACATTCTTTTGCTCATCTCAACAGCATAATTTGTCCTGCAGATTTCCTTCCTCTCAGTTTTTTTTTCACTCGCTTGCCGATTCAGTCTTATGCTCTTTGCCTTTCAACATTCCTTAAGAGAATTATTGTTGTTGTCACATAGTTTTTCCATGACAAATACATCGTTTTGCGGCTGTCTTTGACATTTTACTTGCCCCCTCTGGTGCCCCTCTCTCAGCAGCCACACATAACACACACACACGCAAATTGGTGGCATCTGCAACAGCAACAAACAATAAAATGCAACAGCAACTGAACACACAGCATCGATTGCTTTCCTTATATATTTCTTTCCTCTGTTCACAGATGGGTTTGGGGTTTCAGGGTAGGGTGGGGAAGGGATGTAACAACTCTATCAGAGGATGTCGTCAAACAGAAAAAGAAGAGTCAATAAAATGCAAAAATATATAAAAGTAGGTAAATCTTTTTTATGGATCGCATTCAAAAGCTTTGTTCAATACCAAATTAGTAAGTATGGGCTCGTATTGTGTAAACAATTTATCTTTTATGTACATATATTTTGTAAAAAGCAGCTACAGCTGTTATGGCTATGAGATTTGGTGGAATTAGTTGCAAAAAACGAGCAAAGCTTTGTAGATTAACAATGCAAAACGATGTGAATTTATTGCTAATTAGCAACAAACGTAAGCAGCTTAAAATCTGATTGGAAAGTACGGCCTAAAGGGCAAAGTGTTGCCAAAACGGAACAACAACAAAATCTAACACTTGCATCTGCATATCAATGTCGAGCACCGACAGAACTTGTCTCTGGCAGGATGAATAAGAAGAGAAGCTAAGATTTGTTTTTGCGAATTCAACGATAGCAGTACTCGAATAACGTCTAAGAGGAAAAGGCTAAGGCTAAACAAGAAACATCGAATAATAAGCCGGAACAACTTAATGCAAATGTTTGCCAACTCAAATCAAGGCCCATCTGCTGTCAAAAAAATAAATCGAGAAGGCTCAATACATTCGAGTAGACTACAACCCATTTGTATAATATTTTTGTAAAAGTTCATTTCGGTAATCGTATGCTTATATTATGCCATACTCTACAAGGAACTTTGGAAAAACAAATCTACTTCAAGTTTTAAAATATCTTATTAGTTTTTTCCGCTCAATATTCAATTGTTTTCCGGAATAAATATGAATAAGATGGCAGCCAGTTGGGTCATAAGGACAATGATTTTCTTGTCTCACAATCCGAAAATAGTTTCTCTTATCGTTTAGTTTTCGGTTTGGTCAGCTTGTCATTTAAAGAGGCACTGCAGCCGCTACTTTTGACCTTTGACCTAATTACAAGCGTGAAACTCAAAGTCTGGCACTTTAACAGCACTCAGCGAAAGTTAGTGGCAAAAGTTGAAAAGTTTGAACTTTTATTTGGGGCTTTTGTTTTTTGTTTTGTTTTTTTTTTGTAGAATTTAGCATATACAATTATTCTCTTAGTTTAGTATTTTCGTATTCTGCAACAAATATAATTGTGGCGTTTGTTCGTTTGTTCTAAGCTGCCAAGCCAAGTGCATTAAGATAATTGCCATTGTTATAGACATCAATATATGTTTGTATTTGTGTGTGTGTGTGTGTGTGAGTTATCCTTAAGTCTGCAAACACACACATACAGCTGTGCCTTGTCATTGTGCTTAACATTGCATTTGCTGTCACTACTGCAGTTTCTCTCTCTCTCTCTCTCTCTCTTTGGTTGTCATTCTCGCTCTCAGTCTCTTTTTGACTGTGTCGCGGTGCTGCTTATAACTTTATAATGTTTGTTGACTTTGTGTGCGTTTGTGTTTGCCGCATGACGTCACACGAAGAGAGAGCTTCTAGAGCAGCGATATCCATCTACACGTAATAGCAACTACGTAGATAATACACACACACACACACGCACACACACACTTAGTAATCATATCCTACACAAAAAGGCTCTCCCCCTCCTCTTCCCACACCTTGTAATTTCCTTTCAAGTTGGCGTTGCTGCCAATTTGGCTGATTGCTTAATCGCATCACGACGCTGTTCTATGTTGCGAGTTGTTGTTCTTGTTGCTGTTGTTGTTGTTGTTCTGAGGACGCGAAATCAGCTCAACTGCCACATTACAACAGCAACGGCAGCAACAGCAGTATAAGCAACAGCAATGCCAATCTGTCTAAGATTGCCGCCCAACACTTTCGTACCTCCCCTTCCCGCCCCGCCCCCTCCTTTCCACCTAACACACACAGTTTCTGAACCCGCCGCGAACGCCGCTCACAAAAGATGTCGCGTATAATTTAATGACTTTGTATGCCTTGAATTTTAATGACAACAACAACAGAAACAACAGCAGCAGCAGCGGCGCAGCAGCAGCAGCAGCAGCAGCAGCAGCAGCTTCTATTCTATTCTATTGCCACTACCCGCCACGTTTCGCTATCCCCCGCAAAGCGTTAAGGATAATGGATCAAGTGGAGGTGGCAGCAGCAAACAAGCGACACCACAAATTGCAGCAGCACGCAAAGCCGCAACAGCTACAATAGCAGCAACAAAAATAATAACTACAGTATGTCCTCGACTAACGAAAAACGTGAATTCTTTCTAAAACGGTTACTAATGAATAATTTGATTCTTTTATTCGGAAAAATCACATACTTTCAACGATTGTAGAAAGTTTCAATTGAAAGGGAAAGACTAATAGACTTGGACTTGGCTATTAGGATTACTTTATTTATATGGTCAGGGATGCATTTATCTACTTCATAGGTTGAGAGTATTCAAGCTGTGCTGTTTAACCTACCAAGGTCTATGCCTCCAAGGTTGATTACTTACAGTCTAAATTGGAATAGACTTATAACCGTCTGTTAAGTGCTAGTGTGAGTAAAGCATCTAGAATTTAAATGGGTTCCGTTTAGCGTTGTAGTACTGTAGCCTGGTTAAGAAAGAAACACATTGCTATGCATGAGTGTCGCCTATGTAGACAACAGGATTTGTTTGTTTGCAGCAACGATCAAGTCGACCTGACCCACACAACAACCCACACCTCACCACCGCCTTGCTGCCCCTCTTCCCTCCCCATTCACTGTGCGATGGTCGAGAAGCGCGCATTACTTTAGTTGCAAAGATTTATGGGTTTATTTGTTTATTGTGCAGCCAGCGAAGCTCTTTGCACTCTGTATATCCTTCTTTCTAGCGCTATTCCCCGCACCCGCCCCCGCCTTCACTCGCCCTCTCAGGCTTGCATCTCTTGCTTTCTAGGCAGTAGTATATCTACAATATTTTGTATGTGGTCTTTGGTGCGCCTCACAAAAAAGACATCGCAGCACAGGATAGTGGCCGGACAGGCCTGGACAGACCAGTAGCAAGGAGGAAAGCAAGGCAGCAAAGCAAGAGTTGCAACCAAGTCAATCGTGGCTAACAAATGTAACTTATGTCCACCTCCACAGTGACTGTCCGAATACTCTACCATTCAGCATGATAATCATTCTGCACTAGATTTGCATCAGATGAGGCGAAACTGATCACAGATTTTAATTGGGTTCAGGTTTGCGAGAACGCAACCGTTCATATTGGATCTTCTTAGGTTAGGCTAAAGTCGTCAGGTTATATAGTATATCAATCAACTCCGGACCTCTAGATTAGAACTAGTTCTGAATTGGTTTAACTATAAAAATGGTTAAATCGGTGAAAAGGATTACAAATCGATTTATGGTTAAGGGAATGTTAAACCCATCAATACGGCTAAAGGGACAGTCTAATTTACTTCTGTTATTTGTTGGACAGTGTGTCATGGGACCATTGAAATATGATCACAAAGACTAGATCAATTAATCTCTACTCGAAAAGGTTGGTTTATTAAGCAGATTGTAAGAATCAACTGAACAAGATCTAGACACGTAATGATAATATTAATGACCTAAACACAAACCCTTTACATATTTTCGTTCAATGGGATTTATTTAAGTTATCTCAATATTCTCTTGATGTATGATTCTCTTCTGTATGTACCTAGAAAAATGTTAAACATTTGTGCTACATTTATAAATTAGTTAGTACTAACATATCCTTCGTCTTTCTAAAGTTTCTTAAGTTTTTCTACTGAATAACAATTTATATAGTTGATTGTTATATATTACTTACTAGTTTGTAATAATAAAAAGCGTGCTGGGATTTATCTTTTGCATTTATCTACTATTTGTAGTGCATTAAACTAGTCGTTTATACACTAACATACACACATGCACACACACACACACACATTCCACACGCATACTGATCTCTTTGTATGGCTTTGTTTTTGTTGTTTTTTCATTTTGCAGTGTTTGCGCTTGCTTTGACTTTTAGCTTGGCACTCGCTTCCTGTTTATTGACTTGTCTCTCAATTAAGTTGCAAACTCAAAGTCCACACTACCATAACGATGCTGTCCCTTAGCCCTTCCTATGGCCACAGCCTCCGTCGGCATTCTAAGGACACAGCGGCCACTAACAAGCGGACGCAAAACTGTCGCCTGGCATTGCGTGTCCATGTTCTATGTTCCATGTCTTGTGTTCTGCGTTCTTGGTGTTGCTATTCGTGTCCCTTTTGTGTGCGTGTGTGTGTGTGTGTGAGTGTGTGTGTTTGTTGTTGTTGCTTCTTAGCTTTCTTTCTGCGTTTCCAATCTCAATTAATTTGCTCATAAATTTGTTGCCAACTTCCACTTCTTCAGCAGCAGTAGCGAAAGCACTTGCTGCCTTCCTTTATCCTTCCAACATTATTCGTCCTTTGTCCTGTCTGTCTGCCTGGCTGCCTGGCTGCCTGCTGCTTGTAGAGTTGTCGTTGTCTTTGGCCCTTGTTGGTTTTGCTTTATGCCCGAACAACTTATTTTTTATTGTAATGCCATCTTATCGCCGCCCTGCTTCACAACTGGGTGATGTATGTGCCCAGGCAGTCTTACCCCCCCCCATCTCTCTCTCTTCGAACACTTCTTGCTCGCTGTCAGAGTCGATGCCTTGGCCGTGTTTTTTTTTTTTTTTAGCCGTTCGCATGGTTTATGTATTTTAATTTATGCTCCCCATTTTTGCGCGTGTTTCTTCCTTTTTTTGTGTGTGTTTTGTTGCTCCACTTTTTTGTTCTTCCCTTTTGTTTTATGCCTTTCTTAGCGTCTCTGACGTTGATTTCTATCTATTGAGATTGAGCCAACAGCATTCTGTTTAAGCAGCCACAACAAACAAACAAACAACAACAACAACAACAAAACGAAGAGCAAATGTCGTTTTTATGGCGCTTAATTAACTTGGTCGCCATTTTCTAATTGCTTTTGCTTTTTTGCCCAGCGCTCTTTTTGTCAACTTGATTGTGATTTGTTTATTTGTGGTGTATCCCAAAAAAACAAAAAATATATATAAGAATCAAATATAAAATGTATAAAAATGTATTCAAAAATGGAATATTTTTTCTTAATAGAATTTCTGCTTGCTTTGTGTTGGTATTTGTGAGTAACGAGCATAAATAAAATGTTGCAATGCCAGGGATTATTAGTTAATTAAGGTGCTTAGCGAGACGCTAATGATCAGCCAAAAGGCAGCAGCAGCTCAACCACCCACCCACCCACACACACACTTAGAGTGTACTTCATGTTTTGCTTATACCCTTTCGAAGATGGTAAAACGCTTTAATAGCTTGAGAGAAAGAAGCAAACAAAAGATATTGAGACAGTTTTAACTTTAAAATCAATCTACTTTTTATGGTTTTAAAATAGTCAGCACATATTGAATACCAAACCCTAAGGTATTCTGTCTTCGGTTGTATGTTTGACTTTTTTTTTCCTTTCTTTTTTTCTTTGTGCAGCCTTTTACTTTTCACTGACTTTGAAATACGCAGATTTATTGCGACAATTTGTTTAATGACAGGCATTTATTTTGATGGCGCCCCAGAGGGTGGGCGGGTAAGGAGAACACGGTATAGCAGCGGGTGGTGCGGTGGTGGTGGTGGTGTTGGTGGTGGCAAAGGGTTCTTCTACTTAGGCCATCTAATGGCGTGGGCTGTAGTCGATGTTGCCTGCCTTGGTTGCCACTGACAATTTAATTATTTTACGCTTACATCTTTCTTATGTCTCTCTCTCTATGTGTCTTTCACATTACACACGTGTGTGTGTGTGTGTGTGTGTGTGTGTGTATGCCACAATTGGCGGCGACCAAAGTGGGAGGCGTTTAATAAGCTAAATGACTTTCTTCTTCCGTGTTGTTCGAGTCGAAACAATCTCGACTGTCTTTGGCTTAAATGATGCCAAATTTTAAACAGTTCCATTTAGGTTTGGTATTTATTTTTAAATTGCTCAAAGTTTTCTTAGCTCGACACTAAAAAATGCCGATGATGGCTTTATTAATACTCTGCAAAAAACATGTAGAAAATGTCAAATTGCTTAGTTTTAGATTTGCTGGGTCATTTCACATGAGAAGAGTTTTTGGCTGAACAAAATTACTTTAATATATTGTTGCCAAGGACGTGATGATGACTTAATCTAATATTTAACGAAAATCGATTTGGTCATGGATGTGCTAAATAAAGGTTACTTAACAAAAGTGATAATCTCCCAATCCTTCAAAGCAATACATATATTATTTTATTTGTCATTATGACTTTACCTTTTCTTGGCTTTGGTTTTTGATTTAATTTAATATTATATCACTTTTATAATATTTTTTTCCATTTAAAGTTATACTTAGAATCAGCGACTCGTTTACTTGGTCTGGAGGCTTCTTGTGGCTTGCATTGGTCCTCTGTCAGCACCTAGCTTAAAGTTAGAAAGCTAAGTCAAGACAAAGAAGTGGAGATAAAAAAGAACGGATTTTAAACTAAAACGGAGAGTAGAGCCTGTAAAAAGGATGACTCGAAAACTATTATCGAGTCAAGAAGACTTAGTTTAGTTTCTAACAATCACGCAAAAGATCGTTCAACTTTGTACAATAGACTGTTTGGTTTAGGAGTCTAACTATCTGTAAGTAAGAATCCCTCAAACAATTAATAATAATATTTTCTCATTGTTTACTGCACTTCCTTTACATAAATGCGTATGTTATATATTTTTGTACATTAAGCTTTAAATTAATTATAATTAGCACACACTATAAAATAAACTTTAAGCTCTGCATTTAATTTAACTGGCTGTTTAATATAATTGCGTTTCATCTATCTGTTTTTTTTTAGCTGCTTTCTTGTATTTGTTAACGATCAATCATGCAGCGCAAATGTGATGTCTTGCAGGATGGGGTGATGACATTGGGGGTAGAAAGGATGAAGGACGTCCCGCTGATGTGTGTACGCTAACACACACGGAGCAACAACTTATGCAGTGTTCACTACAGATTGAGGGCTGCAGGGACTGGGGGAAGGCGGGGAAGGCAGGAAAACAATCCTCGCCATATATGGCGCATATAATGATATTTTTTTACAACGCCAACTGAATGTAATAACGAGCAGCAGGACAACGACAAGGATGAGCATGAGAAGATGTTCTTTGCTCGTATGTGTGCGATGGAGAGAAGTGGGTGGAAAGGAGGTGGGGAAGGGTATGTTGCAGACGACAACAGCGACGACGATAGTTGTGGCACATATGAAGACAAGGGTCTGTCAAATACAAGTTTCTGGCGGAGCTCAATCCTCCCACCCCCCTCCAACCTCTCGCACTGCATCCTGCACCACCAACCGAATGGGGCAAAAAAAAAAACAAAAACAACAAACACAAAAAAAAAAATGTCGAGCTGAGAAAAACTCGATGGTACAGGCAAGAAAAATTGAAGATGTTTTTAGAGGCACACAACACACACACACACACACACACAAAGCAAATACGATATTGCCATGCCTTCCCCACCCCCCCTAACCACCTCGACATGCGTGCGTGTGTGTGTGTGTGTGTGTGTGTACAATATAAGCAGCAGCGTTACACACTTTGCTCAAATTGACAGTACACAAAACTGTCAAAAGCAGCGCCAGGCAACAACAGCAACAACAACAAACTCTGTAAAATATATGCGAGTGTTTTGTGGGTGGGCTTTAGTTAGTTTGTATATACCCTGTAATGCCCCCCTGGGCATATACATATCATCATATTGTTATGCAGGCTCCAGGCAGTTACTTCCAGCTTATTGAAAATTATTTTATATAAGATCTAATGGCAGTAAATGAATCTAATCGGTCTGAGTTACTCTTCAGTTCGGGTTTGAACAAATTAATAGCATTCCTTCTAGGCAGGGTATCTGCTAGGCTGTCAAAGTTTGTTTGCTTATTTTTCCTTCATGTTTTGCTTTCTTTAGCAGGGCTGCGAGTCAGAAAACTTTGGCCAGAGCAGCACGACAAAATATACCAGAGATCAGGGATCAAGATATACTATATGTAGTATAAAGAAGCTTTAGTTCAACTCTCAAGTGGCCACTCTTTCGTTGTTTGTTATCATTTTTTATCATACTCATTCTCGCTCTCTCTCTCCCCCAATATGTCTCTTTTGGATTGAAGTGCAGGCAATCGGCAAACATTTACATTAGCAATTGTTAAAGTTGGCGACGCGTCGCCTAAAAGAAAAAAAACCAACAACAAACAAACAAACAAAACAAACAAGAACAACAAAAAATTGATGCTGCAAACAAACCCAATAAACCACACACATAAGTAGGCGAGCGGAAGAGAGAAAGAGAGAAAAAGCTTGTACAAAGAGTCGCAGTTTTATTCATTCTTTATATATATTTTTTTATAATTCTATACTCTTGTTGCCGCCTTAAAAGTGTATATGCGGTTTCATCATCTCACCAAGTCGAGTAGAAAGTTCGCTGATGACATTCTTCAAAGATCAGCAATATTTAATGGTCATAAGTAGACGCTTTATCAGCTGATTTTATATCAGTAGAGTACTTCAAACTCGGTTGTGTGTTTGATCGAAACTTATTCACTTGTTGTGTGTGTGTTCTTTTTTTTCTGTGTCGCGTGTATGTATGTATGTGTTGGCTGCAAATGCGTAAACAACAACGAAAAACGACGCAAAAAGGTATGCTACACAAAAATAAACGTTGCGTAGTCAAGTGTGGGCGAGTGTGCGTGTATTAAGGGTGTAGTTGAGTGTTTACATATATTATAACGTTGGGTGGCTGCTACTGCGCTTTAGAACGCCACATTAACTACACAACATTGCACAGCAAGGGCGAATTAAAATGAACAAAATCCTGAAGACTGACGTCCACAACGGGTTCGCATCAGCATCAGCACCAACAACAACAGCAACAAAAACAGCAACAATGAAAGTATTCGTAGAATTATAGAAAAATATAGGAGGCAACCTGGCCAACAGGAAAAATTCACAAAGGCTAGCATCCAGCTAGAAGCGCACTCAAAGAAAATATCTAACTTAATCAAAAAACTAATCATGAGTAACAGAAAGTTAGCCTAGCTACCAATTGCAAAGATAATAAAATCCCCTTCAGTTTAAATAGACAAAAAAAAAACACCAAATGCAAAGATTATTTTATTAAGTAAGACTAAACGTATTTGTGAATTGGTCTAGAGATGCAAAATATTTAATAAAAAATATGTAACTTCCTGAATCGATTACAAAACTATGACCCTAGACCATCCTTTGTGTTCCATAGTATATGATTCGATTGAATAACTTTATTGAGCTTGATTGATTGTTGGTTAGTCCAATTGATTTTTCTAAGTGTAAAAGGACGAGTCGCTGTCCAAATATGGGCGTCATCGTTAAAACAAACGCCATCGTCGTCGTCGTCCTCGTCGTCCTCGTCGTCGTCAGTGCTTGTCAAGGGCAAAACATGTTACAAATTTATGAGGTCTAACGACCAGCCAAATACTCTCTCCAGCAAGTCACGTGTAGAGTTAACAGCCGACTGCAAAATACTTTGTTACAAGTGAAAAAACGGCAGCATAAGAACTTGACGAGGTCTTTTAACATTTCATGTTTTTTTTTTTATTATTTGACCTTATTTGTTAAAAATCATTAAAAACATTTCCTTTTTTAAATTTAAATAGTTTAAACCAATTAGTTCGGGACACAAGAAAATAGTTTAGAGTTCAATAATTGCTATTTTCTATAGATTTTTTCTCCAAATACACAGAAATCTATTTGCTCAAAAGTAGTTCCATAATGAGACGAACCTTCACTGTTATACCCTTCACATTCAGCTGCCTCGAATTGTGCATAACTTGACTCTGTTAATCTGCCTTAAAATGCCAACGTAAGCTGCTTGGCATTCAATTAATTATGGCAGTACTTCACCTTTGTTCACTTTTCACTATCGTGTGGCAATAATCCACTTTAAGCTGCTGCAATTATTTTATTTAAAATTCAACTTTGATTTTATACAATTTGAGCTTTAGTTCGTGTATAACGAGAAGGGCAGGCATCAAAAGTTGATTGATGTTGACCAGTAAATGTTATAAATAAAATGCACATTAAATTGACTTTTAATCGAGCACAAAGTGTTGCCAATTGTGTCAAGTGACGTTTGAAACCGTGTCGTTAACTTGTTTGTTTGTTTACCCTCTACAATGAGAATAAAATATTTTCCCTCTCTCTTTGCAGACATTTTAATAAATAATGCGCCGTAAAAAGACTGAAATAATCGAGCAATTTAAAAGTCTTAACTATTACGTTATAATAAATTCTTCTAATTTCAATAATTGATCTTAACTCTTTAGTTTCAAGGCCCTGGACTAATTCGAGATATTTTCTAATTAGCAGCAGTATGACAAAAAAAAAAAACCATTAATAAGCTATACAAATATAGATTTGTAAATAATTAATTCACTAAGTCAAAACAAAAGGTACTAAGTCTGATAGAAGAACAATATGAAAGGAAGGAGACACAATATTATCTATTAGATTGCAATGCATATATCCTTAAACGTACACACGTAAAACATAATAATAAAAACAAACGACAGACAACCTGTGTTTAA
The DNA here is from genome assembly GCA_035044725.1 of Scaptomyza caliginosa. Lineage (NCBI taxonomy): Eukaryota > Metazoa > Arthropoda > Insecta > Diptera > Drosophilidae > Scaptomyza > Scaptomyza caliginosa. The sequence goes on from JAWNNR010000471.1 coordinate 85,442, forward strand.
ACAATACAAATTGTAATTTTTTTTTAAATGCAACCAAATACTGATTATTAGTTTTGTGCTTATAATAAAATTCTGTAACAGTAAAATCAGTTTGTTGAAAAAAAAATACTAAATCGTTTTGTTTGGGATATCATTGAATTTAATTAATGTTCTCTCATATCTAATTAAATATATATAGAAATTAAGTAAAATATTCTATTAAGGGAGAGGATTAAGCAAAAGTAGAAAGAAAAAAAAAACCCTTTGAAGAAATATGAATATATTGTGTTTAGGATTTTGAATACAAGGACAAATCTGTCAAAGCTTTCTTGCTTAGCCAACATACCCATTTGGTGTAGATCTCTTGGCCCTAAGGGCGTCAAAAGTTGCAGGGCAAATGTTGTTTGTGCTATATCCGTTGGGGCTGTATTCCGTAGCTATCTGGCCCTCTCAATGTTTCTTTCTTCTCATCTCTCTCCCTCTCACTCTGTTTCGTTTCATTCCTCTGCTTGTTTGCCAGGATGTGGCGCATTTTTATGCTAGCATTTAGCAATTTTGCTATGTTTTGCCTGGTTGTCTCTGGTCTCCAGTTGCTGTCTTTGTCCTTTCGCTTTCCATTGCTGCCCTTTTGCTGTGGTATTAAAATTCAAATTCAAATTCTCATGTGCTGCTCTATCCAGAAGTATGCTATATCTACATTTATATATATATATATATATATGTCCACTAGCCCCAACCCTAATCCAAAACCCACTTGTTAGCGTAATGATGCGTTATGCATGGAAGAGAGCTTAAAGAGCGCTCACCCATTTGTCAGCAGAGTTGGTCTTAGGGAGTTTTTCTTTTTTTTAATTTCCGTTTGATTTTCTAGCAGGATCTGTGGAAAGGACGTTGAATTATAAAGGGATGCATAGCAGCGATGGGCTGTTAATGAGAGTATTTTTTTTTTTTTTTTGCCAAATTTAAAAGCAATTTTTTGTTGGTTATCCATTTGTGTGTGTGTGTGTGCGTGTGTGTTTGTACGTATGTTAGTTACAGAACACAACTGAAAATGCCAAAAACAAAGTTATGTCATAATTTCTATTAGACAAAAGTTTAAACGCAACTTTGCCCAGCAGCAGCAGCAGCACAGCAGCAGCAGCAGCTCGAAAATGTAAAATAAAATCAACGTATAGCAAATATTTTTGTTGGCCTAACAGACAAAGCCACACAAAAACACACAAACACACACACACAAAGTCACTCTTAATGTGTGGCTTTTTGATTTCTGTGCGGCACATGCGGAGTTGTCCACTTGGACTGCATTGCAGTTGCAGTTGCACTTGCTGCCAGACAGTTTGCTGTTTTGATTTATTAATTACAATTTATAATGCCGGATGTCCATCCAGGACACACAAACACACACACACAGACGAGGAGTGAGAAGGAAGAGAGAGAGAGTGTGCGTGGCGTGGCGTGCAGTTGACAGACGACAACTTTTGTGTGCCAAGTCAAGTTTTTGATAGCCCGCAACCGCAAAAACAACAAACGATTAGAAGATGAGCGCAAAACCCATGAAGAGCCACACTGCAGAGTGACAGAGAGAAAGAAAAAGAAAGCGGCTTGTCACACAATAACAACAGTTACAGAATGCAACAATGGTAATGCAAATCGTTTGCTTGCATTTAAAGCCAGTCAGGTCAGTGTCAGGTGGCAAACACTTCCGATTTTGTATTGGTTTTAGCCACAGTTGTCATTTATGCTTACACACACACGCACACACACACGCACACACACACGCACACACACACGCACATGTGTCTTTTACACTATCCCTTCCGACATACCCTTTACCAGACCATTTTCATTTTCGTTTCCCTTTCCGTTTCCGTTTTAATGCCCCTATCTTTCATATATGCATATCCATACGTGTGTATGTGTGTGTGTGTGTGTGTGTGTGTGTGTGTGTGTTCACACACATCAATGACACAGTTTCCAATCCAATCAGTTTTGGGCTTTTCAAATCCGACATTGCAATGCATGTGCATGCATACATATGGGCAAAATATCTGCCAATGTTTATATTTTGTTAACATACTGGTACTAAAATCATTATCACGTTTTATCAATTCAATTACTGGCTTTTCAAAAAAAAAAATGAAATTCTTATTCACTTTTAAGTGCTTAGTATAAATATCATGAATATTTTCTTCAGTTTCTTTTTTCATCTTCTGTTTTGTGTCGAATTTTAAAACATATTTAATAAATATTCATGTATATATTTTTTTTGTACTATTTCCATTTTATTAGCAACCAGGATTATATGTGTTTTTACCAGCTTATGCGAGTAGTATTTACTTAACCAATTGGTTTAGAATTGTGTGTGCCAGCATTTATCTTGTTTAATTACTGGAATTTTGATTTTAATTGTTTTGGATAAATATTTTTTGTCAATAGGAAAATATAGTTTTTAAATACGTGCATAAGTAGAAGAGCATGGAGTGTGTACTGAGGAGGGAAGGGAAATGATGTGGTTACAAGGTGTAACAAAATATAAATTGCACTTAATATATTACTTAAAATATAGCCTTAAATGTAGTACAGTTTTCCATTAATTAAATTAAGTTCCTCAGTTCGTAGATTAAGTTTTTTGGGACTTTAAATTAATTTTGTTTAATCTTGTGCTTAAAGGTTGTGTCTTTGAAATCTAAATAAAACGATGTGAAAATTAATTAGTCATTAAAATATTTACATAAATCTGCTGTGAAACTGATTCTTAGACAAAACAAAGATGTCTTTGACTTTCTTAAAATTAAGATTGAAGTTATTTTCATAAAAAAAGATTCCTACTTTAATGAGTAAGGTGAACAAAATGACTGTCGTTCAAAACATTTACTGGAATGATAAGCTCATAACCTAAAAGAAGCTTTATATCAAGTCATTATATATATTTAAAATATTATTTAACTATTTTTTCTTGTTACATTTGAATGCTTGTAAAATTGATCAATGTTTGTAAAATCTTAATGGTCCCTACTTGTTTTCATCAAGTTGTTGCTTAACAAGTGAGCGTCCCAAAATAAATCATGTTGGGAAAGTTAAAAGGGCTAGAGTGTAGAAAAGTTGCTTAAATTTTAATTTAAATGAAGTTAAACAAATATAATCAGTTTCGTCATTAAATAGAACAACCGGTTAAACCTTATCTTATGTTATTATAGAGTATTCCAACAATTCTATTATCAGCGCAAACAAAACAAAAAATTTATTTATGGATTTTCTTCATTTATTTATAAAAAGCATATGACCAATTAATTGATTCGATTTATATTCTATAAATTAAACCTAAACTATTTATGAAATACAATTTGCAAACTACAAACCGACATTTGTAATTTCGATGTAAAAGTGATGATGGTATTAGAATAAAAACACACAAATATATATATATATATTAAAATCGATAGTCAGTTGGTTCAATGTAACATTATTATAATTAGAAGGGGGGAAATCAGTGAGTATTCTACTGACGGACGGGCTACCAATTATAATATTGTAAACTGTCAAAATAGAATCAACCCAATGCCGCAGTCGACTACCAATTACCCGAAACGTTGAACAGCGCCTGCACTAATTATTGCATTTAATTTGTCAAAAACCGCAAAAAGCAAACAACGAAAAATAAATAAATAAGATGTCGAGTTATTTAAGCAATGTGTATGAACGGGTTGCGAGTACTTTTGCATTGCGACACGTTTGAGTTCGATGTTGCAGTTGTAAGTTGACTGCTCGAGCGCACAAAAGTATGCTACGCCTTGTGCCTAAAACAAAAGACAAATGAATGCCGTCTCAAAGGAGAAGAAAATGGCATATTTAATGTTGTCCCCAAATGCCATTTCAATGGAATTTGATTTGTTTGCCGCTTGAGATGCAGCTGCAGCTGCAGCTGCAGCTGCACAAAGCACCGCAAAGTAATGTAAAGAAATGCGGATTTTTAATCTTATCAAAGGCGGCACAAGAGCAAAAGGCAAGGGACACGAATGGCCCGAATGAGTACGTCTAGCAATTTCGTTGGTGGCGAGTGGAGGTGGTCAGGCAGAATTGCTTTCACTTTCTGACCAGCTTCAAGCTAAATGTATGAACTCAATTCGCTTGTACTGCCGCTGCTGCTGCTACTGGGCTTTTAATATACTCAAGGATTTATGGGGCAGGCTCAAGACAGTTGACAGGCCCCAAAAACTCACACTCACAGTCATCGTTCGTTTAGCCGCACACTTTAGTTTATTTAAAAATGTCCGGTCTGCGGCAAAGTTGGTCCAAAAGTTGTGCCGTCATCGTGCCGCACAATGGCCGCATTGATCATCTTGTCATTTGCTAGATAAATGGCCCGGGGGACATTTTTAATTTACTAGCGCGTCGGCGGCTTAAGCAAACCGAAAGTCAAGTCATAAATGATAACGCTGTCCAGCAGCCGGCAGCCAGCAGCCAGCAGCCAGCAGTTGGCAAGTGGAACGTGCCGTGTCGCGTTGCGTTGCGTCGCGCCGTCGAGTGTCCACTGTGGCCGCGTTTTTTTGTTTGCTTATAATTATTAATCAGATTTGTGTGTCTTCTATATTCTCTGTTCTGGCTTTAATTTACAACATTTTCTCTCTGTGTGTACACTTAAAGTAATGCTCTTTATTTTTATGTTATTTCTTACTGACTTCAAACATTTTTTTTAATATTTTTTTAAAGTTTATATGGCTGCATCGAATAGTTGTTTGATAATAATCAGCTTAAATGCAAGAGAACTTATAAGTGTGTCATTTCTATTCGCACAGTAAGTAAGTAATTGTATTGTTTTATCAGATTGTTATAGAAAATGTTTTTTGTTCTCTTGGAGCAATGCGATTCGGGGTGGAATATTAAGTAGAGAATTCGTTTGCGAGTAGAAGAAAAGAGAAGAGAAGTGCATGATTTTTCCGAGTGTATAATGTTGTACATTGACTAGCAGTAATGAGCGGCCTTTGAGCCCACCCAATTGCACTTGGCTTTATGCAATCAGCGAATGTTTGAGTGTTTGTGTGTGTGTGTGTTTGAGTGTATTCGTGCATTATTGAATGCACACCTTTTCAGGCATTTGCCATTTGCTAATTCAATGTACATTCAACACATTCAATGCAATACGTATTAGGCTCATTCGTCTCATTTGGCTTATTGATGCTGCTGTCTTAGTGTACAATTTGAATGGCGTGTTTAAGTTTTAATTGTTGCTTTGTGTTCGGCAGCAGAAATCCATTCAGGTGCAACGTAAAGTCAAAAGCTTTAAGGCGATTATTTATTAATTACGTATTAATTCATTTTCACGCAGCGCACATTTGCGATTTGCTTGAATTTTAAGTTTGTTGGCATAATTATTTTAGCTAATACCTACAGCATGATTCCAAATGCTCAACACTGAAGTGGTTTCTTACAAAGCAATTCTAAACATATCAATTATAAAGGGATTTGTATTGCTGCTGCCGCTGCTTCCGCTGCTGCTGCTGCTGTTATCTTGCCTTCTCCATAAGTCATTAGTGTAAAAATGCATTTCCAATGAAATTTTGATTGAAGAATCCTTGTTTATATATAATTTGCTTATAAAATCAATACAATTGTTTTGTTCTTTTCAGTTTTCCTTCTTACCAATAGCTTAAAGAGTACTCAAGATTAAGTCCGACTTAGGGCGGGGCTGTAGAATATCTTTTAGCGGAGCTCTGTTTATTAAAGTAGTCGGGTAAACGTTATTTGCTATTAATGCTTAATGCTCTGAACTAGAAATATTGTAGAAAGTTTGTGTATTCAAACTGTTGCATCATTATTTCATATCTACTACAAAGAACGAGTTAATGAAGGAGTCTTTTATATTATGTTTGCATGAAAAAAAAAACATTTACAAAAAGAACGAAAAAAAAGTATTTAAACTTAAAGCGTGCTGCTTCTATTAACAACTTTTAGTTCCATTCAAATACTTTTTTTTTTTGCAAGTTTTTAAAAACTTTGCAATCTATGAGTGCTTTACCTTTCCTTCAACGACGCAAAGTGCTGGTCTTAAATGGGTAATTAAGTATATTGGAGTGAAGTATTTTGGCTAATGCCGTTTGCTTGTGTTTTTAGCTTGTGCTTAAGTTAAGGCGGCTCTTAATAAATATTAAATACATTTTGGGCCACGTCTAATGGGAAACATCAAAGCAGCATACGCATAACGTTTACGTTCACGTTTTCGCTCTTTTTGAAGGCGTCGTCCTTAAGGATCATCTCAGCATCTCAGCATCTCAGCGTCTCAGCTCTGTCAACATAATCATCATAATCATCAACGTAATCATCGTCATTGGCGGCTTTTGGATTTAGGATTAAGGAAGAAGTACAACAACAACAACAACAACAACAAGAGTGAGACAAAGAGCAACAACATATAAAGCCAAATGTATTTAACCAAGTGCCAAAACAAAAAAGAAAAAAAAAAACACAAAAAAACCCCGACAGTCCCTATTAAAGTTGCAGCCGGGGAGCACCGCTATCCTACATACCCCTGTAACAATAGCGCCCCAAAATGCCAGTACAAAAATGTTTAATTTATCAAATGTCAACGCCTAAAAGACGGCAACATTTGTCGTCGTCAATGACAATGTTGATGACTACAGCGACGGCGACTGCAAAGTCTTAAGCCAGCGCCAGCGTTGACATTGTTAATAGTACATCGCCTACAACGGCCGCACCCTGTCCCCATTCTATCCACTCTTACCATTCTTAGTCCCATCTTCAGCTCCATTTCCGTCTCCCACACCATTTTGTCCGGCTTCCGCTTACTCGCGGCAATGTTTTTGAAAAATGAGCCAAGATTTCCCCATACGGTATTATTTATTGTCACCATTCTCCATTCCATTTTTGTCCTTAACTTTCGCACTCAAAGTCGTGCATTTGTATAATGAATTCGACAAGTGAATTGTAGCAGCAGCTGTTTTCTATAATTGGAGATGACTAAGAGATAACAATAAAATCGATGGAGGGACAAGGCAGAAGACAAACACGCCCAAACACCAAAACCAATTCGAAAAGTTCTAATCCAATTATAGAACAAGTCGTATTGATTTAAATCGAAGTCTTACATTTATTAATAAAAGTAGATTGACTTTGACAAGAGGTTTAAAAATGCAATGCTTTCTTTTAAATCAATCCTAAAACTATAAGAAGCTTTTGTACTAATTTTTCTGGTTTTAAATGATTCATTTAAAGAATAGTTTAAGATGACAATTTTTTTTTGTTTTTGGAACGCTTGTAAAATCGATTTGGCAGCATTAAAAGATTTCCTTAGCATCAAGAATTGGAATTTATGAGAGGCAGGCCACGCATTGAGATACAATTCCAAAAGCATATATATTATAATAGCTGCAATTATTTTCTATTATTTGTTAAACAACTTTTGTCACAAAACTATCTTAAACATTTTACGCCGGTTTTGAAAAACTGAAGGGATCTCAAGTGTTCTAAGACTAAATAATTTTATTTTTTGATGTTTGGAATAGTTTAATTCGAAAATCCAACCAATGATGATTCTGTCATTTTGCAAGCATTACTTTGCACTTTTTGGCCACTTACAATACCAATTTTGGGCAAACTTACAATTGTTATTAAAGGGCAAATGAAACTACTTTCTCAGTTCTTTTTGGCTCTGGTCGAGAGATCTCGATACAATGAAGCTTTCATATAATGTCTGCGCCATTATGTTTACGCATGATGATTGAATTATATTCTTCTTCGATATTTCTTAAATGATTTCGCCAAAACTTGCACAGTTTTTGAATATCTTGTCTACAGTATTTCAAAGTAAGAATCGTGGTGCTTTCGATTTCATGTTTATACCGCAAATAGAAAGATGTTTTGCTTTAATAATGAAGAGAGTATATATCAAAAGTGATGAATCTAGCTCTCACTCTGTACGTATTTATATTAGTTAAAAGAGGGTTTTAAAAATATCTCTTGAAAAAAGCAACGGTGTTAGTAGCTGTTTGTATATATTCAAAGGTATCATTTGTATTTGATCTTAGCTTCAAAATAGTATCAAAATCATATCTAAAATCGCCCAAGTTTCACCTCTTGTTTATTTCTGTCTGGACGATGCTGCTATTGCTATTTGTTATGCTCGAACACTTGCCACTTTTGCTCCCCTTCAACCCCTCTCAAGCAATGTCCACCATAACGCTCTTGTGCAAAATATTGGAAAATTCATGATAGCACGCATAAAACAAAATGTATCTGCAAATATCTTTGGCCCATCATAATATTTATTTGTATTCGTATTTATATTGCGTCTCAACTCTCACTTCCTCCCCTTTTCTTCACCTTCTTTCCCTTTTGCCATTCCACTACCTTTTACTCCACTCTTTGTTTCTCTGCTCCTGTTTGCCTGCTGTTTGTTCGCCTATTTTGTTTTTACAGCGCACGTTAAATTGACCACAAATGGTTAGCACATTCTCTGCCCCTTGCCACCCTGTTTTCCTCTTTTCCGCTTCTTTTTTGTTGTTTTTTCTTTTGCTGTCTCTTTTTTTTTTGTCTATGTGTATGAGGCGTCGCCAGCCTTTGCAAGTTTTATTCAATGTCCGTTCAATTACACGCACGATTTCCGCTTCCTGCGGCGACGATATATATATAAAATAAATAAGAAAGAAAAAGTATTGAATGGTGTATAGAAAACGAAAGCTCGCAGAAAAAAATAGAAGGTTTTTATATATTTTTTTTAGGTGATCACATTAAAAAATTAAATAAATATACATACGTATGTTCAGGCATGATTATAAGGCATAAGGTATAACCTCTTTTGATCAGTATTAACAAGTGGGTCAATGTATGTTAGACCCGTTAGTCCTTTTCGTCTTTCGGTTAGACTTGCAGTTAAATTTTTCAGTACCAAAAATCAAGATCCCGTCAAAAGAATGAATGGGCCGACATATTAAACTAAAAGCACATTACTCAAACACATAACTTGGCTCTACTTCATACAATCAAGTAGAATGTGAAGTTTGAGGATGTGAATGGGCTCAAAGGACAATACTTAAAAACATTAAATGTTTATTTTAATATTAAGGTCGAACACCATATTGAAGGCTGTCTGCTTGTCAAGCTCTTTTCACTGTAAAATCTTTACAATTTGCTACATAACGTTTTGTCGTATCAAGTTGGCTTTTTGCGGTTTAACAAACTCTTTTCCACAATATTAATGTAGTTTTTGGTTTCTTTCTTTTGTGCTCTCCTCAATTTTCTTAACTGTCCCTATCTTTCTAATGTTTAGTGAATGGTTCTACCCAATGTTTTTTTTTTTTTTAGCTTAGCTGCAAGTCACAACATGAATTTGCTCTTCACTTCACAGTAAACAGGAAACTCGCTGCGATATTTGAGAACGTATTTTTTGTAGCCTTCGCTTAAGCAAAAAGAAAATACTTATTCATCAAATGTCCAACGAAAGAATATAAACCACACATTTTTACGATGGCAGCAATGTTGCCGCCAGCTTTCGATATAGAAGCAGATGTTGATCCGTACAGCCAAGCATTAATAGAAATAATATTTTTGCTATCCCAACACATCAAACAAGAGAGTTGGACTGCTTTGGCTTTGAGTGGCGAACTAATACCCTGTATAACGGAGTTTTCTAGAATGAATCAGCAACACAACATATTTTGTACATTCCAATACACCCGTTTAAAATAGTACATATGGGTACAGGGTATAGAAGTTTTGTTGCTATGCTTTTGTTGTAAAGTGGTAAGTGGTAAAAAAAAAAAAAAAATGCCCAGAGGGCGTTGCTGTGAAAATTGTCGAACTCAGCAGGAATTGTTTGCGCCCTGTGATGTCCTGCCAACATTCTGATGTCCTGTGCTTCTACTGCCGGTCATCGCGAGGAGTCGCCAAGTTTTGTTGCCACTTTGCAAATATTTGCTTGTCGTTTGGCTGCCGCGCAAAGCACTTTTACAACAAGAGCGTTCATTCAGAAATACCCTCAACCTTAACCATGCCCATGCCCATGCCCCTTTCCGCCCATCTTCAGTTGCCATATTAGTTGGTGTTTTTTTTTGTTTTTTTTGGTCTGCATCGACATCTTTTTCGCATGTGTCAAAAACTTTGCAAACTTCATTATAGCTATTTGCTAGAAACGCCTTCGATATGGAATGCTCTCTGCCACACCTATACACACACAAACACACGGACACACACACATGCAAATGTAGCGCAAATTAGGAAACTGCTTGGCCGAGTCCAACTTATTACTGTTAATTTCGTTTGAGTCAAAGTTTTACTTTGGTTCAAATACCCTTTCGGTACGTACTGTATTTTTATACGTTTGCAATGTTCATATTTGTGGAATTAAATATGTATAAATGTTGTTTTATTCAAATGATGTGATAAAGTTAATGCATAGATTTTTATCATATAGTTTAATACATTAAGCGCTGTCAAAGTTGGTCATAGCAAACAATAGTTCCAAAAAATAAAAAAGATTTCCGAAATAAAAAAATCCGTATATTAACGGACCCTATTAACTTGGTGTTTTAGACCAACAGACATAAGAAAGAAACCTTTAAAAAGAACAGTGGTATTCCAATTGCTTTTCTGATACACTCCTAATATAAGTCTAAGTTTGTAGTTTGACAACTTCTACATAGTGTTAAAAGGTTTCTGTGACTCATCCAAGAAATCGAGCGTGGAGGCAGGACACACAAGGACTGGACTCTTAGGCATCAGCAGAAGGACTTGTTATTTTTTAACTGGCTTTTGTGGCAGATATTTTTTTTGATTGAAGGTAAGGCAAAATAGCCTTTAGCTAGTTTTAAGCTAACATTCGATAACGTGTCTCATAGTCTATCATTTTGAAATGTCATCATTTTGCCAACTGATTGATTTTCAATTGAGTTTCTGCTTAAGCAAAGTTGCAATTCATTCATGCTTTAGCTTAGAAAGAAATGGCAAGTACGATGGATGAAAGGCGTTGCCTGCCTTTTTAGTTTGCCCATCGGAATAACATTTAGCTAGTTGTGTTTTTTATTTTTTATCATTTCGCATGTCGCGCAACCAAATGATAAATCATTTTGTTTACTTGTCGTGTGTCAACTGGCAAATATTCCAGTATTTGTTCCTTCAGTCCCATTGATTTAAGCGACAAGCAGACGAATGGAAACTTAAATTGTTTAACAACAAGTAGTTAAGCTAACTTCGGCATGCCTAAGATTTATTTTGCTTATCTAAACTGTTTATATGATACATTATAAAATAAAAATAAATCACAAAATTGGTTTAAATGAAAGTAAAGTAAACCGATCTAGCCTTTATTCCGCCTGCATCGTCAAGCCAACCCGTTGGAATGAGAGTTAAATGTTCAACTTCGGTATGTGTCTTATTTAAAGCACTTAGTAATCAACAAGAAAAGCAAAGTATCACTCTAGATCACGACCTTCATTGCTGTAGTTAATCGACTTCGATCAATCTTTTTCATACCCTAAGAGATCAGCTTCTATAAATAATGTTACTTAATTCGTAGCCAACTTTGTGAGAAAAGCATTCTTCAATCTTCTTCAGAATTAAGAATTGTTTATTTAGTTTTCGTAACACAAAAAAAAACACCCTGTACTTGTAACATTATTCTAACCTAGTTGGTTTTGCGAAATGTTTTGCCAAAATACTTAGAAAACGAACGTTAATTAAATTACCCACTTTGTGGCATTTTTTCGCCCATATTATTTGTTTGCTTGTCGTTTTAGTAGCTGACACCTCTTAAACACATAGAAAACAAATAAAGAGACAATAGGAAAAAAAAAACGTTGAAAGAAATCGGCGAAAATCCTTTTTCGCACTGCAAGCTGAAATTTTCAACTTTTAATGATGGGTTGCTTGACAAAAAGTAATAGCTAAGACACTATTCGCAGCCCTCTCCCCTCTCCGCTTTAGCCCTCTCGTCCTTCTTATCTCTTAACATCACCCAAACTCATCTGCCATTTAGGAAGCGAAGCTGAAAAGAAGTCAACAATGCTGTTATAGACTGGCAAAGAGTGCGGAAAAGCAGCAAATAGTAGTTTTTATGCGTTTTTCAAGAAGCTTTTAACGTTTTAATGGACACAACTAGCTGAAGGCGTAGATTGCGGTAAGACACAAGACTATGTACTCAAGTGTACATATGTACATTTGGCCAAGGCAATCCTGTTCTAGGCCAGGCTGTAATAGCCTCTAACCACCTACACATGTAGACTATATACTTTGACCAGTTTTTACGAGCGAAAAGTGCTGACTCTTGTCTATTTAGTGTTGCGTCCAAAAAAGAACTGTTGACATGAAACTGTCGCCATTGTCACTGGCCACTGGCTACTGGACAACTGCTTGCTTGGTCTCACCCAGCGATTTCCATCTTCATCTATGTCAACGCCATTGCCAGCGTCAAATCTACAGCATCAACTTCAGGTCCTGCTCCTTGAAGTTGTGGCTTACAGTGGCCGTATGCTTGCGGTAAATGCCAACAGTTTTTGTGTAATTGTCAACAAGCAGCAGCAAGAATAACAACACCAACCATAACAGCAGCAGCAACATGACAATGAAAGAAATAACGTAAACAAGTAAATGAGCATGAGGAAATTTTACGCAAATGTCAGCACTTTTCCAAGCACCCAACAAGAGCAGGCAAGAGCGACCACAAGAACGCAAACGAGAACAACCACAGCATTCTCATCCTCACCACCAACAACAACAGCAACAAGAACAACTCAGAAAAGATTATTTTATGGTACAACCACCTTTAATACACCCTTCCCCCGCCGCCAAAAAACCCAAAAAGAAGACAATAACGAAAAAAACAGCCCAAACTGTTGTGTGTGCTGCCCACTTTCATTTATTGAGTTAACTAAACAGCAACAAGCAGTAGCAAGTGGCAAGGACTCAAAACTGGCAACTGGCAACGGGCAACTTGGACTTTGCTGCGTTACGGTTTTTTCCTGCACAAGGATTAGGCACTTGCCCAGCAGCACCACCACGAAAAGCAACAAGAATAAGAATAACAACAACCAGCAGCTGCTTTCGCTTTTTGCCATACACTTGAAGAAACAATATAGATAGTAGTAATGTTTAATGTTTTTCAGCTGTTGTGCTTTCGCTGAGTGTAGCTTGCTTGGATTATCGTTTTTGCTGAAACGGCAATGGCTAAAACCATTGGCAATGGCAACACTAACTGGGCCACAATAAAAATGCACAAAAAAGGTGCGACGACTCATCAAAGCTGATAATGTTGTCTCCGCTTTTGCTCTCTCTCTCTCTCACTCTTTCACGTTGCTTCTCTTGCACCTTTGTAGCTTAGCCTCAGCTCATCTCAACTCACCTTAACGCCCACTTGCTTCGCCCCCCATTTAGATTATTCATCTTAGATAAAAGCAAATTTAAAGTCAACAGCAGCGCAAACGCTGACTGCGCAGTTTATGTTTGTAAAGAGGATATATATGTACAAATATATATTATATATATATACTTCTATTCATATTCATACTTTTAGCATTTATTATTTTTATTTTGATGTTCGTTGCTTTTTTTGTCGTTATTTGTATACATTCTAATGCACTTGTTGTTGTTGGCGTTGCACAAAAGCTGCTTACAGTTTGACAAGCACCGCGCAGCACAAATGATTGTCAAGACAACCTGGCACACACACATACGCATAGCACTCGCACGCACACCCACACACACACACACACAGGCGAAAAGAAAACACTGTCTACTTAGTTAAGTTCTTATTTTTATTATTATGTCCCGCCTTTGGCACAATAAGTTGGAGAGAGTGAAGTTGGCTATGTTTTGGTTGGGTCATGGAGATGGGGATGATGCAATTATGACAATATAAGTTCGCAGATAGATCGAAAAAGGTAGATACTATGCGATGGGATAGCTTTGGATGTAGGGTGGATTGGCGTACACAGCCAAAGGTAAGCGAGCGTTTCAGCATTGTGAACGCTAAGCTATAACAATAGCTTTAAGCAGCAGCTACTTATTACTAGAGCGAGTATGCCAAGCCAAAAGGTTACCCTAAATAAATTAAAGAGCATTGAGTGGTTGCTATTGATTGCTATCAATGCTCTGTCAAAAGAATTTACTTAATATGTCAAATACCCATTGAATGTAATTAAATATAATATAATAAATATAAATTATTTTTATTTAAACATTAAATATTCATTTGATTATTTTTTTACATTAGCATTATTGAATAATTATTTAAGAAATGTTTTCAAAATCCATTTACAACAATTAACAAAAATATTAGTAAAAATAGATAAGCTTTTAAGTTATAATCAGCGAACAGCATTTTTCCTAACCTAACATTTTTAATAACACTTTAAATAAAGTTGATCTTACTTGAAATATATCAGCGTAGTTTATTTTTCATTTTTTTAAGGCATTTTAAGATATTTATTTTAATTTGTATTTTGTCTGTCCCCCTTGTGCTTAAATAAAGTGATTTTAAGAGATCCACCTTATCAAAACATTTGAAAGCCTTTTCGCTGTTGATGCCATTTAATCATTCAGTTTTATATTACTTTTGACAGTCCTATATGCATACGTATATTTCTAGATGTAGGTTTAAGCTGACTTGATAATAATTCATAATATTGCAAATAAGATGTTTAAAATAGATTGTTATTGATTTGAGTATGTTAAACACTTGAAAATGGCAATAGATGACAAATATATAAATTTGCTTTAGCTTAAATGCACTAAAGTAAAAGAGCAAGCAAAATTTTCTAAGCTTTCAATATTATAATTGATGAAAACAAGAAGGATTTCATTGTTTGCCGCTTCACAATTGTGATCAATTTCAGTTTTTGATACAGTTCTATTACAGCACTGTCCGAGGGTATGCTTTGGGAACGAGTACGACAATATGCTGCCTGATAATACCCGTAAAACTGAGCACAGGTAACAATAAGAGCATCAGTAGCAACAAAAGCAACAAAAGCATCAAAAGCAATGCCAGTGTTGCCGCAGGGTAACAACAAGAGCAATAGCAGGGAAAACAACATTGGTGACAACCAGTAAGGACAATGGAAAACAGAACGATAGAGTGAGAGAGAGAGAGAGTGTGTTTGTGTGTTAGAAGGATAGAGAGGCATGAAGGATAAAGGATTTGCTTGCTTGATTTCATTGAAATTACTTGGTAAAGCGATAGATGTCAGATAAGTTAAGAGGCTAGAGAGAGAGAAAGACCATAAAAAAAGAACAACAGTCAGAGAAAGACTGACAGAGACACAGAGCGAAAGAGAAAGAGAGAGTACAAAGAAAAGAAATCTTAAGCATACAAAAAAAAGTGCTTTTTTTTAACTAAACTTCTGTTGAAAGAGGGCTTGAATTAAGTACGATCAAGTCAATTATTGTGAATTGCACCTTTTAATTTATTCCAAAATACTTAAGACCTATACGTAGCTTACATACCTTAATTTAATCCAAATACGAAATACTTGCATCAAGCACTAAGTGAAGACTAAAACACAACCCTGGGATGGAATCCATTTCACGGGAGCCCTTTCGTTTCATTTCAAAAAAGTTTGATTTGTTTTGGCAAATTCAAATATTGTCATACTTAAAAGGAAAGACATTTTGAATATTAAGTACACAGCAATACTTCGTTTCAGTTTAACCAGAACGCTTAGCCAGAGCCAGAGTTCCATTTCCATTTCAAACTCAATAGAATGCTAAGAACTATGTTCAAGTTTATGCATTACTTATAGTCTTCAGATGCTGTTTTTACTATAGTTTATCTTAAGTATAGCACAACAGAAATGAAATAAAAATGCATTCATATAAACATGAGTAGATATTAGTTAGCATCTGTTTGCTTTGATATCCCCTTGTCCTACCCAATGTCATCGTCCTGCTGATCCATTTGCCAATCCTCAAACTCTTGATTGTTCTGAACAGTTGCACTTACACTAACACTTGCACACCTATCTGGCATTCACATGCCTACTGGAAAGGACTTAAATTGAGTGCGCGGATGTAAAGTTCTGCCAGTTCACAAAATGGAGAATGTGCTGAGGAGGCGTAGCGGCGGGGAGAAGTCTTTGGATGAGAGCTATGAAAATACCTGCAAGGAAATTATACGAAAACTGAACAAGCCAAAAACAACTCGGCCTGTTATTTTAGAGTTCAAGTTAAAGTTAAGCAGTGCCTGCAGCTAGACAGAGTAACAGAGTAACAGAGGGAAGGAAAGTCAGCAAGGACTCAGCAACTGAAGCCGACTAAACGGGCAGACGACAAGCGGCAATGAAGTGCACTTCAATGTGAATGTGAATATAAATGGGTGTGGGTAGCATTTGACTTTCTATCACCCTCCGTCTCTCTCTCTCTCTCTCTCTCTCTCTGCCCTTGTCTATTTCTGTTCGTTTCATTGTCTGTGTGCTCTCGTATCTTTGTGGAACAATTTTGCCTGAATGCAAGCGGCAAAATGCTTGAATGAATGAAAATGAAGAAGAATGAACAGCGGGAGAGACGCTTGAGCCATATTCAGTATTGCAATCTTTATCCCTTATACTTCTGCCTATTCCTATTCCTATTTCTATACCAATTGCAATTGTGTTTCTTATTGCACTCCCACCAGCTACAATTGCATGGAACGATGCTCGTTTCTATCTGCGCCCATTCGAATGCCTCGAATGACTCGAATGGCTCGAATGATGGCGAATGGCGCAAAAGTTTTTGCAGTTGACTTAAGTGATGCCAAGTGCAAGTGAACAATTGTTATTGTTTTTGTTGCTGTTGTTGTTGTTAGTGCTGCAATTAGTGCAGAACGCACTACTATTATTATCATTATGAATTTTAAGCAATCAGCAGCAGCAGCAGCAGCAGCAGTAGCAGCAAAAAAACAACTTTAACTACATTGGGCAACAATTCAACTTAAAGTTGATGGCAATGTTGAACAACAAGCGGCACAAATACTTGAGAAAATTCTATAAGAGATGGGTGGATTGAGAGGGGAGAGGCAGGTCTTTCGAGTGGCTGTCTAAAGTAAACACAAACACAAAAGGCCACAAAAAGCGGCGCAATTGACTTTTGTTTTCATTAACGCTGCTATTCTTCTATTTATTTGTTGTTTACCTATGATAATTGTGGTGTTTATTTATGGCAAATGGCAGACGGAAGACGCAACTCGAAGTAGCAACAAGGAGAAAGTTGAAAGACGCAAAAAGCTGGCTAAAAAGATGGAATGGATGCAAACATATTTAACGCAAGACAATTGGCATTAAAGGCAAACGCATTAATATACTATTAAATATCGTTATTTAATATATTAGTTTTGAAAGATTTATGCGGTCTTTCCGGTGGATGAAGGGTTAGAGTTCTTACACTCAAAAGGATTAAGCCTCACCCATAATCATCCAGAAATGAAAGTTATAGATTGTTTAATGGATTGTAAAGAGAAAAACCATCGTTCTTTGTGTGACATGTATTAAATGATAATTCATATTCTTATTAATTAAGAAAGTTCTTTAATTATGACGTTAAAGACCACAAACCAGGATTGCTCTTATCTCTTTTATGAATTGAGTAGCATTATATAGCATACTTATAAGTCGATTGTAAAACAATAATTGGCAATACTTTTCCCTTTGTGTTAAACACAAAAGCATGCATAAATCGAAATTCGGGAAAACGGTTGGCAGAAGAACTGTTGTTGAGTATTAAAGTATCTATAAAATTGTTGCTGTTGTTCTTGGTAGCAGTGGTAAGTATGCAGATACATTCGAATCTACATGCATATTTATAGATATGCATGTAAAGATATGTAAATTATGCTCATTGATACATACATACATATGCCGATAAAGTATAAGTGTATTCTTTTATGATTACAGCTCAATATTTGCGGCGTGACCAATCCTGATTATTGATAGAAGCCCACGCACATAATTGACAGTTGCCAGATGCCATGTTGTTGTGGTTATTATTGTTGCCAGCCTTAACCCCTTTGGATGGGCTGCGAGGGTGCAAGTGTGCGTGCGTGCCTTTTGTGTTGGTTGTGTTGCTTGCGAGGGTCGGTTGGTCGAACAGTATGGCGGAGCGCTCATTCCGCGCAAATTTCTACCCGGTTTGCTGTACAACAACAGTTGTACAACGCCCAGCGCCAGACGCAATTTGTATGCAAATTTCATGAGAATCTCAACACATGCAAAAACAACATGAACAAAAAGACAAAAAAAAAAAAATTACATATACAAATAAAAAGAACCGAAAACAAAAAATAGCACACACACAAACACACAAAAAAAAAAGAAAAACGCAAAAAAAAACAAAAGCATAAAATAATGCAACAACAACAGCAACAAAAATTACTTGCGCGCGAGTCGCTTCAAAGGTACACATGAAGGCGTTTGGTACTGATCAAAACAGAAAAAGAAAAATAGGAAGCAAATATACAAAAACAAACACAACTTAATTTGAAATGGCAAAACAATTGAAAAGTTCTCTGGCGCCGCTCGCAATAGCCGAACAGCCGAGTGGAGAGTTAGTCACAAGCTAACGGTAAATGGCTTGAAGTGCAGCATAGCCCATAGTAGAAGAAGAAGCAGTCGAATTAGATAGCAGCAATAAGACAATGCGTATGTGTGTGTGTGTGTGTGTGTATTATTGGCACAGATTAACGGCAGGCGGTAATGTTTTCTGTAACCGCACACACACACACAACAAATAACAATAATAGTAAAAGCTAAGAAAACGAAAAAAAAGTGAAATTAAAATTAAATTTACGTTAAGAGACAATGAAGAGAAGACAACGAACGCATCGTTTTATTTAACAAGAAAAAACATCATTGTCTTGAGCTTCGCACCCAACTCTTGCTCTCTCGCTCTCTCGCTCTCTTTAGCTCTTTTGCAATCTCTCAATCTGTGCACAGCCAGAGCCGCACTTTATCTGGGCTCCATCTATGCCGGCTGTAAGAGAGAATAAAGTGTGACTGTGGCGGCAGAAAAATACCAAACATACCAAAGCCACTTTCTATGCAAATTTTTATGTGTTAAATGCATTTTGTTGGATTTAACATTCTCGCTGATTTTTTGGTTTACATTTTTGCATACAAATGAAGCCTGCGCTGCCAGCGATGCGGCTGGGTCGTCCGCAGGGCGTGCGTGATTGTCCCACTGTATCTCTGTGTGTGTGTGTGTCTTATATATTTTTGGTAATGGTTGGGACAACAGCAACACACACACACACACACATACACACATGTACAGACACACACAAATTAGAGGATTAAGTAGCTTGGATGTTGTTATTGCTGCGTCTGCTTTTACCCCCATCCCCGTTACAGCTACTGTTGACGTCGGCATTGGGGCTGCAGTCGCATTTGCCATTCACCATTCACCATTCCCCTTTTTGCCATTCGCCATCTCATGTTCATTGTCTTGGCTGTGAAGAAGAAGAAGAAACAGCAACAGCAGCGTCGGCGTCGGCGAGACAATTACGCTAATTCGCTTGAAATTGTTTTGCATTTTCTTACTTTTGCTGTGTGGCTGCTGCAGCCGTCCGCATATGTATATACGTATATGAATATCTATGTGTGTGTGTGTGGGTGTGTGTGGATCGAAATCTTTTCAACGCTTGTTTAAACAGTTAAATTTGATTTCGTAGTAAATAAGAGCAAGAAACGGAGTAAGGAATATGAGAAAGTCTACCGAATAGTCGTGTAAAGTCGCATTGCATTGCATGCCAAAATCATAAGATCGAAAAAGCGAAAGCTTACGAATTGAACTAAATTTACGAAAAGTACAAAGTTTCTGCTTGACTTGGAGATACCCTCAGATGCTTTTTTTCCTAGTAGTATCATCTCGTCTCTGAGGTCAACGAGTTCATACAAACAGGCGATGAATAAATATGTGATGAATGTTACAAACTGCAACATCATAAAGATATTAAAGTTGATTAGCCATATTCGCTCTTGCTATTGTTACAAGTTGGTTATTCAATAGATGTAATGAGAATGGAATACAAATCTAAAATGTCGAATGTTGTTTTGTATGTTAGTTCCTAATTATGGCACATGTTTAATTCACAATTCAACATTAATTCACTGTTCGTTATACATATTGTATTGATTAGCAAAGCATAACATAACATATTTTTGAAATGTTTAGAAAAAAAAGAGTAAATTAAACAACAACACTGAACTAATATTATGCAAATAATTTTGGTTTTAGCTCAAATGTTTGAAATGTTTGATGGTTAAAATATGCATAATACGCCTTATTAAGGGTTATACATTATAATTGATAAGCTAAATGAAATTGTATTTGTTAAACAGCTATTCTTTTGGCATCAATCTGATTGCAATACAACGATTCTTCAAACGAAACGAGAAATAATCTTTAATCACTTACTTAAAAATCCATATCATCAATTGCAAATTGCTTGAAGCATAAATAATGTTGTATCGAAATTAATAAAGTAAAACCAAATAAATGATATTTGATAAAACAGTGGATTGAGTTTTACTTCGCACGGTTGACATATGTAATACGCGGAAAACAACCTTAAACGTAGCTTAAAGAACAGAACCGAACCATAACGTAATCAAATAATATCTATTAATCATTGAGTTTGAAAGTTGAACCATTCGGGTAAAGAATACTAAGTGTAAAGACAATGAAACGGAAGCTTTATATTCTAGTTTGTCTGAAAATATAATATATAATCTAAAACATATTTACACAAACATTTTTAATCCATGCCAAATATGAGAAATTCCTTATTCTTGACGAATGTTTAAAAGAAAAGTCGTCAGTTAAATTTCCATCACTCTAGCTCTTGACTTAGAGATTTTCAAAATTCAAAGTCTATATGTGTCTAAAGAAATACAATCCACTATATTGTATCGTATATATTATTTATATATTTATGCTCAAGTTCAAGTTTCTTATCCTTACAACGTACCACAAAAAAACAAAGCAAAACAAGCTCTTACCCTTTTTTTTTTGCTTTAAAACGATTAAATAAAATCAAATAAAAATAAAAAAAGGGGTTTCGATTTATGGTTCTGGTTTGAGCAAGAGTCAAATGTGATAAATTTAATAACATAAAATAAGTTTTGTATTTTCCACATTCCCAAGCTAAATAACAAAGTGGCTTTAATACAGTCTGAATGCTATAGTTCCAAGTAAATTAGTTTAATCATATATACAAAAAGTTGCAAATTCTCTTCCTTTGCCGTTCTGCCATTTGTAACCTGAATTTGTCACTCAACAATTGACTTGAACATATAAACAAAATAAACTCTTCACTTGAGAGTGTCATTCGTTAGAATATTTACTCGTTGTAACTTCTCTACTCGTTACTCGTTACAATTTGTGCAAAGCAAAATTATGTTTTATATACGTAATAAATTCTCATAATTTAACTTTTTAGACCATTTTATTTTCATTTCTATTTTCTATTCTCAGGAGTTTTTCTACATTTATGTTTGTTAATTTTATGTTTAATGTAACTCTCACGATTATCTCTTTTAGTATAAAACATTTTGTGAATCCCTTGCTTCTGCTATATGTATATGCTCATGTGTGTGTGTGTGTGTTTGATTGCGCTCATTATCCAATCCCATGTTGGCTGGCTGGCTGGGAATCCACTGTTGCTGATTTTTGTAGTCGATTCAACGATATGGAAACAATCGCTGAGCTTTAACAGGCCCAACAACTGGGAATTGCCTTGTTTGATGGGGGATTTCTAACTGTTCGCAAGGGTTGGGCGCGAGTTGGCCTGGAGCGGGGTTGAGAGAGAGTGGCAAAAGGGGCAAGTTGCAAAATGAGTGAGAGATAGAGAGAGAGAGGGAGTCATTTCGGTTTTTGGCAGTTGGTTACAGCGATTGAATTTAATTAGCTTATCATGAAAGCGTATTTCACATAAATTTATCAAAATTGCTTTACACAACAGCAGCAGCAGCAGCAGCAGTGGAATCATATCTCTTCCCCGCACCCACACCCACACCCATACCCCGCAGTCTCCTTGTCATACTCAACCTTACCCAGCGTCTCATCCTTTACTCGAAGCAATGGTGGCTGAAATGGGTGGGCATTGGGGTGTCGCTCAAATTGCATTACGGCCCGCCCATTAAACTGATAAAAACGAGAAACGAGGCATCGAGTTGAGTTGTGAGTTTGACTCTAGCGACACTTTAAAGTTGATGCTTTGAAGCAACTAGCGGCGGAGTGTTAGACAGAGAGAGAGAGAGGGGAGGTGATTTGGAAGCTAGAGAAAGAAAAGAGGCTAAAATCAAATTTATTAACGCACATTACAACGTACACACTTCACAGCACTCAAAAAGGAAGCGAGTCAGGCGGCAATTGGGTCGAAACAATGCTGGTTTTGATCCAGCTGGGTGGTGGTGGGTGGGTGGTTGGGTGGTTGAGTAGCTGTCTCAACATTTGGTGGTTACTTGAAGGTCACGCTACTTACAACAAAAGGAATACAGCAGCTACACAAACTAACAAGAATAAAGCGACCTTTTGTCTTGCATTGGGCCGCAGTGTTGTAAAGCGACAAGAAGAGTTAAGAATGCATTTGCGTATCACAATTGTATATTATTAACTTCTATTTAAACACATTACTTAAATAAATCGATAGCATAATTTACTAAGCTGTTTCATTAACTAACTGCATTTAATTTTCTACTTTAACACTAAAAAAAATATCTATAATAAACTGCTTGAAACTTTAAGCAAAAATACAAAAAAATATATACAATATATAGGTTCAATATGTATGCCCATCAAGGGGTGAGAAGAGGCGGGAGCTGAAAGTTTGTTCTATTTTCGCCTTATCGACGGTTATTGGCATTAACTGCTTTGATAGCTATCGAACTGTGCTAATTGATAAGCGACGTTTCAAAAAACCAAAACAAAAAACATTTACACACAAACACACACACACAGAACAACAGCAGCGATGGCTATAAAAATGTTAATGCCATTCAAGCGCGTGAAAATGTTGTTTGATAAGTGCAAAAGCCTTCCTGTTTTACCCAACCCAAAAACACACACTCATACACACCAACATACCAAGTGTTACCCACACCCACTCGCACACTCCCACACTACCACACCCGCATCCCTTATGCTTGGCGCGTTCATTTGTAGTGTCAATGCGATTATGATGATTATGTCGCTTCACGTGATGCACACGACGCTAATCGGGCCTAGCAAGGGCCTATAGGCACCACACACCACACATATACCCACCCACAATGCAGCGTGCAATTGAAGGCATTTGTGCGTGAAATTACATTGAAAATTTAATTGTGCACACAAAGTGCAGGACGCTGTGCATTAGATACGCAAAATTTGCTCATAAATTAAAATGCACCCCATGGATGCGAGGACAAAAGGCATGTCATGCCTGCAGCACCATTGCCATTGCCATCGCCATTGCCATCACTATCACCATCAAGCGTCAGCAGTCCGTCCCTTGGTACAGCCCCTCTGGAAAGCACATGCCCGAAACATATATATATATATACATACATATGTAGTTTATATCCAGCTGGCTTGTTCGCTTCGAAGGATAACGAGCAGTGTAATTATCATTTAAATGACTGTTTTATCAGCTACACAAACAGTGTATGAATTGCGTTTATACATTTTTCTAACCAAATCTCAGTCTATTCGATAACATAAGATTAAACTCAAGACGTTGTCTCTATTAAATTAAGTTTTTTCTTCACTTTCACTGTTAAGTGACCATTTTTGTTGTCAACATATGTTTGGTTCACAAAGTGTGCTTGCAGATTAGTGAAGGGTTGGGAAAGGTTGGGTTGATTTACGTAAATGTAGGTTATACGTATTATTGAGAATGCCTTGGGTCGCGTATTGAACCGTTCAATACATATTGCTCCAGTTATGAGCGGAAAATTGTGAATGTGAACACGCAATAAGCGATTGTATCGATCTCACATCCATTTGGTATTCACTCCATTGAGTTGCATGACGTTTGAAAAGGTTGAGATGCGGCTGCCTTGTGGTATACTTAATGTTGTTGTCCTCTTTTCTAGTCCTCGTTGTAGCTGTCATGCCATCCAACGGATAAGTTCAAGCCTTCTAACATTGCACGAAAAGTTTCAAAATGTATTTGTTTGTGATTTGATTGTTGTTGTTGTTGTAAGCCATTTGATGCAATTTTCCAGTGCGAAAATTAACAAACACACAGAAACACACAAACACACACACACACGTACACACTCTCGAGAATTCAATTTGTGCAGCGACTAAAGGCAGAAGGTTGCATCCATCCATCGTCTGTTTACTTGAGGTTTTTTCCTTCTATGATTTTTTTCTTTCTTTTTTGCATCGTACCGTTCATTCTTGTTCGCTTGTTCGCTTTTTGTCGGCGTATGGGGGCCAGCCGGAAGGAAGTGCCAGCGAACAAACCGAGCGCGGCATAGTATAGCCGCAAAAGGGTTAGGGCCAAAAGAAGTTTGCCCTCAGATGGTGTTGCAGGTTTTTTGCATTGCAAAAATTGGCACAAACGGATGCGAACGACGTTTTCTCTATCTGCCACTGCCACTGCCACAGCCACAGCCAGTCTCTCTTTCGCTCTCGGCACAAAACCATCTTTGCAACCTTATTTGTATTAGTTTATTTATTAGGAAATTAAATTTAACATGGTAAATGCTGAGAGCTGCGGTTGGCGGTGTTGAGGCTTTTCGATGCAATAAAAGTGTGGGTTAATAGCCGCCACCCGGAAGATGAAGCAAATACTATGTTCAAGTTGAGCAGCTGGCATGAAGGAAGCGTGGCTGTGGATAGTAACAGTCGTTGCCGTGTGGCACTAGCAACTTGCAACCCTTTTGGTAAGCATACAACAGCAGCTAAAGATATAGATACATTTGCAGGTACAGATATGCTTGCAGACAGATACAGATACAGATACAGATACATACATATGCATGTACCACAGTCGTAGACCATAAGCAAACACAAATGATGGCAATCTGTTAGTATCCCTCCTCCTTCCCCTTCCCCTTCCCCTTCCCCTCCCGCCGCCGTTGTCTGCACAAATGCTGGCCAAATTTATATTATTAATGCGTGTTTATCTACATGCGACATGGATGTCGCCCCCATAGATACCAAGGATACAAGGACAGCGATGACAACGGCAACAACGGCGACAACGCTAACAACCAATGTGCAACTCAATCCAACAACAACAACACTCCCCCTGATTACCACCTCTTACATCCTAAGCAATGACTCCTTCAGCAGCAGGAGCAGCAGGAGCGTTGCTGTTGTCTTTGTCTTTGTGTTCGCTGTTTTATGAGCTTCGATTAATTTCTGCGCAAAGCATCGCAAGCTCTTCTCTCCACAGCCCTACGACACACACCCACACACACATACATACTCTATACATTTAAAGCGATATCGAGTTGCGGAGTGTTTTGGTTTCAAACGTCTTTGTCTCTTATACTTGCTATTCGTTTTTGGATCGAACACAGTTTATGAGATATTCGTTTTAGTCTCTTATATGCATATCGGGATCATGTACTTACAAGCACTTTGCTTTGGCCATCTGGCAATGATAACAATGCGTTTGGATAATTGATCTATTGTTCGATATATGACCTCAGTGAATGGACATTGAGTAAGCACTAAACTTTGCATCGGCATATTGTTGGTGCGTTTATTTCGATTACTGTTTCAATTATGCATGATTATTCGCATAACACTCGTATAACGCACAATCCATTCATACAGAGTGCCTCTTGCCATACTCGTTTATGATTATTCCACTCACAATCGGAATACATACAAGTGCATCATCTCCAACTATATATACATGCATACAACTATGTTTATGCTTGTGTATCATCCCATAAAGCACGTTAAGTATGCGATTACACATGTTAAGTTGCATTACACCATTGCATGATTATAATGTACTGCAGTTGATTCTACACCCACTCATAACGAGCAATCATTAAAACAATATAGTTTAACAAGAAAAATATATTGCACACACACTCGCTTTACTTCACTTCAGTTGACTAGTTTTGTTGTTTCCATCTCTTTTTTACTATTATTGCCTTTTTTGTTAGTTATTAGTTAATCATCGTTTCAGCTGCGCATTTTGCTGATAACGAGTTTTGCACATACATTACGTATACGTAAATAATCGTACTGACATTGTGGCATTCTCATTCGCATCGTCGCATTTGTACTTCACACCTTTTGCGATTAGTGGACAGAGTTGTCACAGCAATGACAAATGCTCAACAAAATATTCTTTTGTAATTAGCAGCACTAATGATGAACTCGAAAACAAAAATAGCATTGCATGTCGACGCATAAATACTCATACATATATGGAAATCTCTGTTTTGGTTGGGGTTTTTTGAAGGGTATGCCAATAAGTTGTTAAAGGTAGCAAAATTTATATTAACAGTCAAACAAGAAAAACTTTTAATGATGGGAAAATCTAAAAATAAAACTAAACATTACGCCATTTAGTTGAAATATTCACATATAGTTGAAGAGTTCATCATGCTTATACCCTGGAAATTCAAGTTGTATTATTCTAGAATTGAATCGATTTAGGCCGATTCATCTATCTGTTGTACAGCTTTTGAATATAAACAAAAAAATTTGGAAATTGTTTCGAAAACCAATGTCATAATATTAACAGTCTGTTGAGAAACGCTAAAATAATACAATTTACTCATTCTTTTGTGTATATATAAACTTTTATAGAGTTTACCTGACTACATTTCCTGCTACAACAAAGTAAACAGAACAAAGAAAAAATACATAAAAATGTTTTCCAAAGAACCACACAACACGCCAAATATAGGTGCAAAAACGCAAATCGAGTAATAATATATATATATATAAGTTTATGTACAATCGAAAGCTTGCAAAAATAAGCTTATTATATTATGATAGCTTGTCTCTAGACCTTGAAGACACACTGTGCTGGGTATTATGATAGCTCGCCTGGAAGTGACTCAAATCTCTATAATCAAACAGCCTTGGTCGCTTACCCTACCCTACCCTACCTTCCCCTTACCCACCACACCTCTGGCCAAACAAAACACGCGCAAAACACGCACCCGGCGAGAGATTAGCAGATTTTGATAAACAAAACTGAACCAATAAACAAACAAAAACATTGCAAAAAAAACCAACAATTCTCTAATACGTGCACAGAGAAAAAAAAACGATATCAGTTTTATTTTTGTTTTTTATCAATAATAAAATATCACATGTTAATAATACAAAATCGTTACAATACTTGACTGTTATCAGTGTACAATGGTAATTTCATGTTCTTTATATACATTAATTTTTTGCCGTGTATTACGTATACGCATTTAATACCAATCGTAAAAGTAAAAGCTCGCAAAAAGTTCTTATCGTATGATCGATAATGAATGTGTCGCCCGCGGTGAAGGAAGTGGGTGCATTAGGAACGCTTCATTGTGTTTGCGTGTGTGTGTGTGTGTGACGCGTAGGGTAAAAGCTTCTTTTTTTTTTTTGCTACCGGCCGACGTGACCGGCCGCACATAGACGGCGAAAGCTCACTGAGAGTGGAGTCGGTCCCGCAGCGTATATACCATGGGTATATAAAGCGTCATGCAGGGCGCATATTGCAAATTCGTTCGCTTTGCTTTGCCTGATACGTTAGCTACTCGCTCGTAGCTCTGCAAACTCTCAACATACAACTCACAACTTACAACTCTCAATCCTCAACTCAACATGTGGTCCAAGATAGCCATTGCCGGTGCACTTGCCGTTATGGGTGGTGCACTAGCCGTCAGCGTTGTGGATAACTTTGCGTATGTGGATCGCTCCTTGGATGTGGCCATGCCCAAGGCGAAGCGTCATGGGGTGCAGGATTGAGCTGAGAGGCACAAACAGCAAAAAAAAACCTAATGATGATGAACGGGAACAGAAGCAGTCGAGTTTAACTAGTTCCGATTTGTCAGTGTCGAACAAAAATTAACTAGTTAATTAAGTAAATATTTCGCGTTTGTTAATAATATTCGCTTGCTTTATTAATTGTTTAACGAAAGTGTCGCTGTATGAGCAACAAGCGTGAACCAGCAAAAATTGCAGTGCAGAACCAGTTCTTTATAACCATCATTCAGTGCCGAGACGAACAACGCTCAGTCACTTAATTATGTAATTTTATGTTTTTTTTTTTACTATTTTTTTTGTGCTTAGCTTATAAATGTATCCATTTAAGTTCCTACAGTATGAATAATTGTTGTAAGTAGTTAAAAAATAAACAAATAATAGTTAAAAATAACCAAAATGACTTTGAATTCATGGTACTATACTTTAAGCAATCTATGGGACCCGTGTAGCTGTTGTAGTTAATAATATACAATATTGTTTAGCTCGATGGGTTAATCGTAAATGAAGAAACCGCCACAATTATTATTGTATTTTTATTGATTTTTTGATTCATCCAAAAGCTGCATGCAATGCTTTAATTATTTCGTGACAAACAAACCGCTTGAAATAAGTTTCTTTTTACAGTCTGCTTAAGGCCAACTGTAAACAAATAATGTTTTATTTAGTAAATTTGTAATTGTCAGTCAAGTTTATTCTTTAAAGCCCATTTCAATTGAGCCTTTGCCTAATCGAACAACATTTGAAACTGTCTTTAAGACGCTTGCATTAAGACAAAAATCACTTTATACTTGCGTGCAACAATTTCAGTTAATGTGACTGAAAATTCAATATATATGTAAAATCTCTAGCCATAAGTAAATCAACTCTCATTTAGTTAGTTAGTTAATTAGCTCTTTTAAAAATAGGAACAATTTTGTAATAATAAAAATATTCATTTTTCTA
This sequence comes from Scaptomyza caliginosa, assembly GCA_035044725.1. Classification (NCBI taxonomy): domain Eukaryota; kingdom Metazoa; phylum Arthropoda; class Insecta; order Diptera; family Drosophilidae; genus Scaptomyza; species Scaptomyza caliginosa. The sequence continues at coordinate 114,269 of JAWNNR010000471.1, forward strand.
CAACGCATCCGGGCTAAGCTTAGATAGATCGTTGGGTATACGGACTATAAGAACCAACATCCAACTGACTAAAGGCTCGTTTTATATCCCTGCCCCCTCCCCCATCCTTTTGCACTCGGTCCATTCAGTCGCCACGGGGCTGAAATCTGTGGGCGCACTAAAAATGACTGGCAAGCCGCAAATACTTTGTCAGGATCAAGTTGACACTCGTTTGCTCGATGCTTTTGGCCCGGCCATAAGCCCCCAAACCAGTCCAACTGTCCTGTCCCATCCAAGTGTCCAAGTGTCCGAGTGTCCAAATGTCCAACTGTCGCTTGATGCTTGCAGGTCGCCTGCCCCCAAAAACTGCGAGCAATGTAGGTGTGTGTGTGTGTGTGTGTGTGTGTGGCATAGGCCATCGCACGCATTTGACACTCTTTTTTTTTTTTGGTTTGTTTTTTTCTCCATTTTTTTCCTACCACAGAGATATATGTGTGTATGTTTGTGTGTTTGTGTGTGCGGGAGCATTTTGCCAGAACAGATTGTTGAAGATTTGATTTTGGGCAGTTACCCAGTGGCCGGGCACAATCGTTAATCTAATGAAAGATGACGTTCACAGTGCGAGCAGGCAACAAATTTTGAGTAGTCGACATTCCAGCACCAGCTTTAACTGCACTGCTCAAAAATGTGTTGACCTGACATTCACTCGTTAGATATACTTTTCCGATCTAGCTCAAGAAGATACTCGTAAGATAATATACATTCTAAACGTTTGCTAAGATAAAAACTCATCGAGTTTTGTTCTGTGTAATGTTCAATGATGCCACTGCTGGATGCTGGATGCTGGTGCCAGTTCATCCGCTTTGGTCTGCGGCTGTTTGCTAATCATTCATCATCCTTTGCCAGCTTCGGGCACTGATGAATAAGCGGCAAGTAAAACAAAGCAGCAGCATCACCACCACACACAGTTAAGGTAGGCGTTTGGGGCGTGTCCGTAGTTTGTGTTTGGAGCTGGGTTATTACGAGCTCTATATAGATGTATGTGCTGCATTTGCCATCGCTCTAACGGTTACCTGTTACTCACCTGCCACCTGGTCAAAGTTCAATCGCTCTTCTCGTGTCGACTTACCATAGTCCAAAAATACACACAGCCAAAACGTACAAATACAAAATGTTGCAACTTTGAAAGATAGTTTGCCGTTTTTTGGTTTTGTTTTCTTTTTGCGGGTCTGACACGCCACCACAATGCCCACTGTGCACACTGTGACCAGCACTTGTCGCGAACGGGGCCAATAAAATTTGATTAGCCCCGGTAAATCCTTTAAGGTCTCAAGATTGCAGCTGCTGCCCCCAAAAGGGAGGCTACAGCAATATGAGAATTGATGCTTGCCACACACACACACATTTATACACGGGTTCAGGTTAAGCTATACATACATATGTACATATACAGATTTGCTTCATTCTGTCCCCGTTAAATGTACAACCACTTCACTTGGCGGCTTTGGGAGCAGGAGCGGAAAAAGGGAAAGGGAAAGGAAGCGAGATAGAAAGATGTGTATTGTATATTCATGGCAGGATGGCCTGATGGCAGGACACTGAAACGTGGCCCGAGGCCAAGCTGGCCAACTTGGGTTAATTTACATTATAAACTTTGAATATTTTATTGTTTGTCTAGGAAAGGACACAGCTGGCGGCAGCAACAGCAGCAGCAGCAGCATCAGCCGAAGCATCGTGAGATCGTAAATGTGCCACAGGCACTGCCTTTCAGTGTCTATACACTGAGAAAAACAAATACAAAAGTCATTAAGAATAGCTAATGGAACTTGAAAGATAAGAAAGAAAAATTTTAACTTTATCGTAAGGAAAAATGATTAAAATAAATAACAATCGAATGAAACCGACTGCAAAGTACTCTAGAATCGCTTCTTATTGATTTCTTTATAAAATAAATTATTATAATATTCAATTAATATACATTAATATGCAATAAATACATTTTGAAAGTTGTTTGTGGATCCCAAGAAAATTGTGACTTACACTAGGAATCTAATTTAGTATATGATTGTTAAGTACAATTGCTTAAACTACTTAAAGAAATAGGCGGATAATGCGGTTCTTTCATGGATCATATTGATATTTTTAAGTTTCAAAAGAAATATTCTTTTTCCAAGTGTGTTTTTGTGTGGATATTGTCGTTGCGGTCAAAACCACATTTATTGACACTTGACGATACACAAAGACACACACATGGGGAAAGAGTAAGTGATAGATAGAGACTGCGCAAAAGAGATGGATATATAAGGAAGCTGGCAGTGAGGAGAAAGAGAAACCTGCAAGGCGACAGGATGGCATGTTGTGCTGATTTAATGACGACATCATCGAATATTTTTGTCCAAATTATGAGACCATGCTGTCTACACAGGCAAAGGCCAGAGCAGCCGAGTGTGCTGCCTGCCACCTGTCATTTACCACATGCCACATGCCACCTGCCCTGTCCTCCAGGACATTATGATCGTCCTCATTGTGTTGTCATCATTGGCATAAACATTAGCATTGCCATTGGCAGCGCTGCTTGTTAAGCTTTTAAGCATCAGGTTACTTAATAATTAAACAGTTTCCCCTTTGCCAGCTTGTTAACCAAATCAACCACAGTTTTATGAAGCATCACACACAGACAAATAGATAGTGGCAAATGCCACAGACCTAACGTAGGCACCCAAAGCAGTCGAAGCTGCAATATTGTAGATTTCAAATTATGTGGAAAATTGAATTTTAGCGTACATATTGAGTTTATATTTGGAATGGTTAATGTGCCAACAGACGGCTTAATATAACAAAAGTCAATAAAACTAATGTTTATTCTCAGTGCTTCATTGTTAGCTTTAATGTCTAGAAAATTATGTGTGACAAATGACAAATTAACAAACCACAAAATAGAAACAAATTAAAGTTAGACTCTTCTTCTTAGGTAAACAACTAAAGAGACTTAACCTTCTTATACGATATTCAAGATATTTCAAAATAATGTTTTCTTTACAAAAACATTATGATACTAATGGTTTTTTTTTCAACTTGTTAACTCAAACTGGTAGATATAAATATTTTTATATTCTAAATTTTTTCATTTAAGCCAATGCTTTGTATTATGCTTACTCAGTTTGTTGTCAGTTTTCAGCAGGTATTTTGTGCTCTCACACAATGTTACTCATTTGTTTTGTTAATCATCTTCTTTTTTTTTTTTGTATTACACATTTTCACATTCTTGTTGTCAAGTGTAAAAAAATGGTTGTAATCTCATCCGCATCTGGTGGCAAAATCCTTATACAAACTATCAACATATTTCTCCACTTATTTGATCCAATTTTTTTTTCTCCTCTTCTCCACTTAGCAGCCAGGTGCAAACTCAACTTTATTCGTTAAGTACGTTTTCTTTTGTTTTCTGTTGGCACGTTTGATGAAATTTTTCGTGTGTGTGTGTGTGTGTGTGTGGCACCCTTTCGCATAAACATAAGTACAGGGATTCCCCCTGAAGTTTTGGAGACTGAGTAATAAAATTACGAGACAACTTAATCTGCCATTTGCTGTTGTTGTTTTTTAGTTATCCCTTGGAACGCTTCTCTTTTGCTATTTTAGTCTCTTCTTCAATGTCTCATGGCATTTTGTTTTGTGCCTTAATTCTAGCAATACGCGCGACTCACGTGACCAGAACCCAATGCGGAATACAATAATAACAATGGATACACTTGAAAAACAAAGGGGGAATTTATCTGAGATTTTTTTCACTATCGCTTTTCCTTTTATTCTTCTTTTATTAAAACATTTTTTTTTGTATTAGTTAAAGAATTTCAAAAACAATTTTGGCTAATTTCACAATAGTAAAAATGTTAATTGACAAAAGTTTAAATAAATAGTATTCAATACTCGACGCAGCTCCCGATGACGGCTTAATCCAATATTGATAGATTTGTCTCTAAGGAAAACAAAATAAAAGCTGTTTTTTGGCCAAAAAAATATTTAGTTTAAGTCAAATTTGAAAAACACAAATTTGGTTTTGTTTGTTTTAAGTGCAATTTTGCTCAACACCTTGGCGGCTTTAGACTGTTATCCGTTTACGATGCACCTGACCAAATAAATAATTTATAAATGTTTCTTATGCAAGGATTAGCCAACAGATTGCGCTGCCATTTCTATCTTTTACTCTTAACATTCTATTCTATTTGCTGGTTGCACCATCTATAAGTAAACTTATAGCACATCACTTCACCTCCCCCCGCCAGCCGATTGCGCGTTTAACCCACTGCCAACGCATTTAGGGTGGGAAAACTCATTTAAAGAAATGTTTTCGTTTTTTATCGCTGCCGTCACATCGAAATTAGCCAAAGAAAAGTGGAGTGGCATGGTCCTGGAGTCAGCATAGAATTCTCGCATAATAAATTATAATGCAAATCCGCGCTCAAGATCACAGCAACAAAAGCAACAACAATAAAAAAACGACAGCAGCAGCAGCAGCAGCGAGAAAAAGGGCATTTAATGTGAAACCCCTCAAGAGCCCCTCAATTCCCATTTCACAACCTCTCCACTTGACTGGCCCCATGGTAGATTTTTTTTGATGTTTTTTCGTTACATTGCGGCCGCCATTTAAAATGATAAAAATCGCAAACAATTTTTGCCCGGACCGCAGTCGACAATGACAAAATGCCGCCACACACACAAACACACACACAAATACACACATTTAGAGGACAAACGAGGAGGAGAAGGTAGGGGACAGTTATTTTTTTGGAGTTTCTGCATCTGACTATGGCCATCGAAATACTTAAGCAGGCAATTTGTAACGCTTTTCAGTCGACCAATCAATCAATCGACAGATATAGCATAGATAGTATTCTGGATACAAACAGCCAGATAAATAAATCCCCTACAATAACGAGTCTCTGATATCGAACTTTGCCATTGACAAGCGCGAGTATTTATTATTCAAAATGGACAACAAAATCCTTAACACATATATATATATATATATATTAATGACAAACTTAATTGACGTGTTTGCTTGTCACAAAAGTGTCATAAAAGTGTCAGCCAGGCGAAATATGTATGTATGTAAATATGAGAATCGCTTGCCATGGCCATAAACTTACCTTGTTTATAGGTGTTTATCCAGGCCGAGAGCTTTAAAGTAAGCCCTGATTGTCAGACGTATGTGCATATATTAACGAAATACCTAAAAATAGACTAATCCAAAGAAAGCTAAAATAATTTGTCAAACAATGCTGGCATAAGTAAACTTTACCTTTATATGATAATAAATTTCCCTTTTTGGATTTAAACACAAACGAATTTTGGTAAAATACTAAAAGCTTTGTACCTATTCCTCTTTAAGCTTGTAATTCCAACTAAACCTTGAGTGATATCTTTAAGTACATAGTGCCACACCTACTTACTCTCTTTAAAATTAAGTCTATAATACTCTGTCTACATGTTAGCGATCTTTGACATCGAATTCTAGACAGTTCACCCTTGATAATCATGGCGAATTGTTGTTCCTTTTGTGCTTAGTAATAGTAATTGACAAATGATATTGAGTAATTCACGTGCTATCTGGTTTTTTTTTTCTTTTTTGTCCACCAACAAAACTTAATGTTTAATACTCAAGCTTTGGTCACTTTTTGTGCAATGCAAGCGGAGTACTATTTTAAAAAGTTGGTAATTTTTGCGATGCGCTTTTGGTGGCAGAAAACTTGGCCAGAACTGCAGTCGAATAAATGCATTTCTAACTTTTGCCATATGCTAAACAAAAGAGCAAGCCAACCTGAGGGAAATAGCAACAAAAGTTGGATACTTAAGCATTTAAACGAGATGAAAGCAAAGAGTGTAATGGGAATGAGTAGGTGGTGGAAAAGGGGGGGCTAAGTGGCACGCCCATGTTGCTGTGTGTTTGGCCCGTGACTGGCTTGGTAGCTTGCTGCATGCAATAATAATGCTAAATAATAAAACGCGACAAAAGGAACAGCAGAAGAAATGATAATAATGCTGGGGAAGAAATTGGTCAAAACAATATAAATGCAAATGCAGTCAACGTCAACGTTGGCAGCGGCGCTAACAGCGCTGTTTTGCGACAGCAACCCTGAAACGCATTTTAATCAGTTTGTGGCAAATGCTTCTAGCGCCCAGCACACAGCGACTGCTACCTTCTTATATACTCTGTGGGCGTGGCAGGTGCAGACCGCGTGCTCTGCATCACAAATGCGTCCAGTTTATGGCCTGCAGCAGCAACAGGAATAGCAACAGCAACAGCAACAGCAACAGCAATAGCAACAGCCAAGTTGGCCAGCAAAAGCAAAAAACGCCAACAAGTTAGCAACAACCTTGCCACGATGCCACGCTGCAACGATGAGTGGAAAGTCAGAGCTGCAGGCACAGCCAATTTGCCCCACCTTACTACCTGTTCTGTCACACTGTCCATCAAACACTCATGGCCAATAGAAGCGTAACCAGCTCCAACCCTCGAGCTACGCATAAATCATTGACAAATCGCTTGGTGGCTCCCATAACGAGCAACTGGTGCAACTGGTGGAGTAGGCGTTATACCGCGAACAATGAACTTAAATTGTTAAGCCTTCGTTTTGGCTGGATTCGTATTCAACTGCATTCTGTTTTTGAAAATAACTTTTTTTTGTCACTGTAACCTTTGATTTAGAAGCAATACACAACTTTTGATAGCTTTTAGGGAATGGTTTGCCAAGCTTACTTTAATTTCGGATTGAGAAAAGACCATCTATCCCTATTCTCTTGAAGCGATCCATTGAGAGTAGGTTTGTGTTACATATATTTTAGTTAAATGAATCATCTTCGGCTTTATAATATCATTTGAAAAGTAATCCCTGGCTGCTAATGATTTAACTTTATTGAACCGAAACTTTGCATTATTGTAAGCATTTATCATAACAATAATAGGAAAAACTTTAATCGTAATAAGACGCATTTGTTTATTGACTTAAATATTATTTTAATAAGCATTTTTAATACATCTGCCTAAATACTTAAAACACTCATTTGATTTTGGGACATTGTTTCCTTCAATACATATGAAAGAACACAACGTGTATATAAACTTTCGATTACTCGCTTCGAACCTAATTAAGATAGTCTTGAACAGATGCTGTCTTCGTCTTCGCCTTCGTCTCTGTGTCTTTGACATTGGCAATTGGCAATGTGGCATTGGATTTCTTATCTGGTGTCTTTTGTCTTTGGCACTTTTTCGGGCATCAAATTTGCATTTTCATTTTTTGTGGCACAAGTGAAGTGGAGGCGCAAAACGGCCGCCTGCAGCAGCGGCAACGATTCAGCCGATGCTGCAAATGTTAATGAATTGCCAAAATCGCAATGGAAACGAAAATTCAATTTGCAAAAATAGCAACAATTGTAGCAAAGCAGCAACAAAAATTTCAATAAATAAATTGCACACTTGGCGACGCCTTTGCAACTCGGCTGCAAATTGCCGTTGATTGGATTTGTGCGATGCATGTTGCAAGTGGGCTGGCAAAGATGGGTTGTTTCTTTTTTTTTTTTTTAGTGTAGCGAGTATGGCTTTGCACACACAAAAGTCTTTTGCACACTTCATTATTTCTGGGGCTAAATTAAAGGATAATAGATTTATATGCTTGCTTGGGCAGGCACAAAGATGCATGCGCTCACACATAAAGATGCAAGATACAAGATACAAAAGAAACGCGAGCAAGTGTGTATCTTCTATAGATATATATCTATAGAAAGTGCACTTTTGTGCATCTACTCTTATGTACATACATATATTTGTTTATAAATATTTGATGTATTTTTAGGTGATATACACTCAAAGGAAAATCTTAACAAAATGTCAAATACAGACAATACTTGGATCATAAATATATCTTTAAAATAAGTCGTTTGAATTTGATCTGCTAGTTTTTTTTCTAAGTGAACTATTTGCTAAAAGTAAAAGACAATTTGTGCCGAGCACTGAGCACATGCTGAGACTTTGAAGTGCTTGCATGTTGGCTTGGTTCGACTGGGAAACTGCAGGAGACTTTAAGCCTAGTACAAGTTGAGTGAGCAACAGGCTGGCAATAACCAATAACTGTGTAATAACCAATAATAATGCCCAAAGGCAAACAATATAAAGCATATATGCATGCATACATATTTGTTACAAGAAAACGCATTTGTCTCATTGTTGTTGTTGTTGCTGTTGTTGTTGTTATTGGCATTTTCATATATATTTGTGTATGCGCTTGCCCTTGCTGCTTTCTGGCTGGCTGCAAGGAATTTTAAACGAAAAATGTTTGGAATATTAAGAAAATATATAAAAATTGTATTTTGCTACTAAATGCAACTCCATTTGGATGGATAAACTATCAAATGCCTTGGTTACAAAATGCCGAAAAGTATGCTACAAAATTTTAAGCTAAATTTGCGTATCATATTATATAAACACATTTTGGTAATTATAAGCAAATATAGAGTGGGTAGAAGATCGACTTGTCTGTCTATCTATCTATCTATCTATCTATCTATCTATCTGGCAAGACCAGTTAAGAATTGAAATTTTGCGTCTATGTCCGCGTCATATACAGTGATAAGATTTTGTTGCTACGCCCACTTCTCAGCTGGAAAATCGATAGCATGTCAATACAACCCACACACATATACACACGCACAATTTGCGTAACAGTTTCTGTGTATATATTAACGGCCTGTACTCTTAATTTCACGCTCTAGGGTATAATTCTTTCCCGGTCTGTTAACAACAGCTGCCAGCTCATACATTTCATCATCGCAGTTTCAGTTTGTACCGATTTCTATTCAGTTACTTAGTTTCGTTCCAAATGCGTCTTACTTTAGCAGTTTGCCCTTAGAAATAACAATAACTAAGCCTTTTGGTGACAGACCATCAGTAACTGATATTTAGCTAGCATACTTATCTTGATTATACTGCAGCAGTCACTTTACAGCGTACAAGGTACAAATTATACATGAATCAAATTCTATTCTAAGCTTATGTTTACAGTTAAGTTAAGTTGGTGAGGTCTAATGTTAGCTACTGCGTTTTTAACACAACAAGCTTTTAGCTAAGTTCCTTTTGCAATCCGATTAGTGGTTCTATAGAAACCAGAGGCTAATTGCAACACTTCCACATTGGAAAACAGTTTTCACAAGTTTTTACAGCGGTTTTCAAGCTCGTTTAATTGGCCAGGATATTAGAGTTGAAGTGAAAAACATGTACAAAGTTTTGCAATCAATTAAATTAAGTCAAATACAAGTCGAAGTTCGGATAGAAAATCTATTTAATAACCAATTGTTATCATAATTTAACCTTATAGCCTTCGTGTCAATACGAATCTTTTGTTTAAGCCGCGTACAAACTCGTCTCTGTATATAATTAGTCTGGCTATGGCTGGCTTGAGTGCTAGTGGGCAAGAAGATGACGGCTGGTTCGCTGGCCTCATTAGCCAAAAGGGCAGCGGGAATGCAAGAAGAAAGAAATGTAATGAAAAGCCATGCTCTGTACATTTAATGAGCTACTTTAAACTGAACTCTTGGACTTGGACTCCCTGCACTGAAACTGTGTGTGTGTGTGTGTGTGTGTGTGTGTGGCTTTGGGCTTGGGTAACTGAACTGGACGCAACACATTCAGCGTTCTGGCCACAAGTGCGGCGAAGTTTTATTGCATAAATTAACTTGGCCAAACACAATTTTGCAATTATTTTGCAATTAATAATTTATGTGCCCAGTCGGCCCGACTACACCAGAAATACACACTCACACACACACACACACACCATAGACAAAAAAGAGTTGTGGTGGCAAAAAGGGTCGAGGGGTATTTGGCCAGGCGTTGTCTTTTTCTTTGCCTGCTTTTGCCATTATATTCCACTGTGCTAGTTCCCATGCTCGTTATTTACCATTTTGCCTTTAATGGCCTTTTAAGTGGTGGACTTTAAACGCAACAATCCCCTCTCTCTTACCCCCTATCCCCCTTTCTCTATTACTGTTGTTAACCGCCATCTTATTTTGATTTTGTTATCCGCGTGCGGTTTGTGTGGCCTTGTTTAAGTGTTGTTGCGTTCGAACTGAAGCTCTCGTGTCCTTTTGGCTTGTTCTTGTTATTATAGTTGTTGTTTCTGTTGTTGTTGTTGTTATAGCTGTCACTTCATTACTGTCACATGATAACTGGAGCCCCAAACAGTGGGTTTGAGGCCTTAAGTGGCTTTCACCTTGACGCCCCCCACAAGTCACATAAAAAAAGAAAGCCAGGCGACACATGAAGTTGGCCACAAGGGAACTCATTATACAAAGTCCGGCTAACATGCTTCCACCCTTATATGTGCACGTTTTATGAGTAACACACACACACACACACTCGATTGTATCTGTGTATTATGTGTTATGTTAGGCTTATATATATATATATATATAAAAAACGCATCCGTTCAGAGAACACATTTTGCACATTATTGGAAATCGTGCGCTTCGTTAGTGGCAAATCTGTTGCAAAGTAGCCCAGTCGCATATCGCTCAAATGGACACACAACTATGTTCATATGTCAATAGCTACATATGTATACCCTCACACCAAGTCATTTCCCCTGGCTTTGGGTTTCGTTTCGTTTCGTTTCGCTTTTGCTTTTTACTTAGTCGATGTGTGTGTGACAGTTTTCTGTTCCTGTGCCTTTCAGGGCATTGTGAATGCTTTGCCTTTGGCATTGTTACCGAAGCTTATCATTTATTGCTGCTGATTGGTTTGGCAGTCCATCCCCCATATCGCATTCACCACTCCTCCCCACCAGCCTCCAAACGAAGCTTTGCATATGCACGCTTAAATCTCTCTATATGAGAGCAGTTATCGATTTGACGAATTTTAGATATCCTCGAAAAGCAGCAGTCTTAATTATTCCTCAATCAGAGACTTAGTATTTTTTTTCTCCACATACAGTGAAATCGACCTATGCGCAACCTTATCATATAGCCCATATGCCCACTTACATTTAGAAAAAAAAGAAGGCCAATAACGAAATTTAATTTAATTTTCAACATTGAAGCATGAACTGGTCTCGGTTCAACCACCGAACGGTGAATGGGGGGACATGAAGTGTGAGGTTTTTTTTTTGGTTCATCCCAATGGCAACGAGATCGAAACGCATTTGTCAGCATTTTTGCATTTAAACTTTTAGCTTAAAGTTTAATTTGAAACGTTTGCCGCCATTTGTGGCACATAAAACGGAACTCTGCCACTTGTCACTCAAGTGTGGAGCATTAAAAAAAAAGGCATGCTATATTGTCTGCAAATACACAGTTAACGGATCGTTTGGCATAACTGGTCAGCAATGAAATACAAAACGAAGATTTCAGCTATATAAACACATGAATAATATGTAGAAATTGATGTAGGACTAGAAGAATATATTGACGCATTGTTTAATCGTTTATTTTTTCGGTACTACCACGCCCTCTATTGATGGGGCGTAATCAGTGGCCCGCATTTGAATGGCGCCCACAGAACTCAAAGAAAAAATGAAATGAAACAAATTGTGGAACGGACGTGGGGCACTGACTGATTAGAAAAATTGTGTAAGACACAACAAGCGGGCCAAAGCAACAAAGTAAAAGAAAACAAAGAACAAAAACGAACAGCGAACCGTCAAAAAAAATTCAAATAAAATAAAATAAAATGCGAAGAAAAGGCAAAGTTTTTGGAGCAAGGGGCCAAAATGAATAAAAAAGAAATTCATCAAATTTTGGCAGCGTAGCAAATACCGAAGCTGTCGTCCTGCCCTTTGTTGTGCCATCAGGGTTGTGGGGTTGGCGCTGATGTTGGGGGTTTGTTGCTACAAGGGTTGGGGGGCACACACACACACACACACACACACAACAGCAGCATACGTTCGGAAGCGGCTTGTCAGCGCGCGCACAGCAACAACAAAAGCAACGGCAAACGAAAAAGAAACAGAGAGCGAAAGAGAGAAAAAAAAAACAACAACAACAAAATATGGTTGAAAACAGTTAGCGAAACAATTTAATGATGAATGATGGTCAATAGCGAATTTCGAAGCAAGAAGCGCTGCAAGAGCAACAGCGCCAATAGAATGGCAGGGATGTTCAGCGAGGGCAGTCATCTCATGGCAATGGCATAGATCCATTGAGGCATATGCACATGGATGGTCAGCCAGCTGAGTCGAGTAAGAAGCGTTAGCTGGAGAGGAAGCTTCAGCTGAAGCTAAAGTCGAAGCAGAGCTGGGCTGAGCAAAGCTTTTCAATTGAAAACCAATTTATAACATAGTAACAAGTTGCACAAAGTTTGACCAACAAGTCGCACTTCTAATGCTCTATCCATCTATCTTTTAGTTTTGCCAATTCACTTACAAATAAACTAGGTTGGGGTTTAGAGTTAGATAAAAGTGTTAGGAACAAACACAAGCTAGACGCATAAGGCTTTGTCTTATACAAGCAATTCTATAATGAATTATTCTAATTCATATTTTATTAATTAATTTGTGCTGTTCCATATCTTGGAGATCTTTTGGGTATAGCTAGTAAAATAACTGACAGTTTCAAGTTTCTTAAAGAAATGTGAAAAGATTGTTATTAGAAGAAGAGCCGCAAAGTTTAACTCATAATGAAACCATGTTAGGTCCCATATATAAAAATAAATATTCTTTGTAAAGCTTTTAGATAAAACAGTAAGGAATTATACTGCCAAAGAGAAAAAAACACTTTTTACACTTTTATTAATAGCTGTAAGTTTGGATTCAAATTAAGTTTCCAATTAAATATGACCTTAAATTGCTTAAAATGTTTATTACAAATGGCAGATGGTCCAAAGAAATATTAAATAATATAACAAATTGGCACAGCAACCACAAAGAAAAAAAAACCTTAAAGCATTAATAACATAAAAAACAAGATATGTGCATATTTCTATTTTTAAAGCAATAAATTGAAAATTTATTATTTTTTAGCCGTTTTTTTACGAGCTCTATGGCTTAATGGCTTAAATGTGTTCAAATGCTGCATTGTTGGCGAAGCTTTTGCCACGCTTTTGCTGAAATCAGTTGGATAGGCAAATGACAAAACGTCACCATGCCTCGGACTCGGTCTTGGACAAGGACAAAAACTTAAAGTTCCATTCGTTTGTGGATGCAAATGGTAAGGGGAATTGTAGTCGGGAACTGTCAGGGCTGTCAGCGTACTGCTTGAAGCAATTACCCGGCTAGAATCATTTGATGAGCGACTTAAATTAGCATTTATCACATTGGCAACGTTTGCCAAGCATTCAATGTATGGTTGATTCATTCGTTCATTTACTCATTTATACGTACTCATTTATTCATGGCATCATTCACTCTGTCAGCATCAAGCATTCAAGCATTCAAGCCGCGCTAAATGCAGCAGCTGTCAATTTGGTATTTGGTATTTCTTTCAAATGGCTTGCGGTACAGTTGGCATCAAAAGCAGAGCCATTTGAATGCGATAAAAAAGAAAGGAAAATTAAGCAAGCCTCAGAGCCTTAACAAATTCTGACAAGCTGCCACATCTTATCAGCATATCATTGAAATTCGGCGCCGACAAATTTTTCTGCTGGTCATTCTCCACACACACACACACACACACTCGCGCACATATGCTGAGAAAATGCTTGATAACAAATGCCTACTGATGTCGAATGCCTGATGCCTGATGGCTAATGCCAATTGCTAATGCATTTCATTGGGCAAATTAATGCGTACTCCATGACATGGCCAAAACTGTTTTCAGGGTCATGATTAACAGCTTTGCTTTTGAAGTCAAAATGTGTAGGTCAACAACAACGGAGGGTGAGCTGAAGGTAAGCCAAAGGCAATGTCTTTAAGCTAGTTGGCCATAAACTGGTCAGCCAATTAAGTGGCCAACTAACCCGGCCTTCGTGAATCTCTTGCCTGCGAGGCAATCAGCAGTTGCAGCACAGCTTCTCAGCGGCGTCTCTCAGGCTTCGAGGCGTATAATTTTATTGTGATGAACTGATAATGTGACATTATTGTAGCTCATTTGTCAACAAATTACATCAGTTGAGGAAATGTGGGCGTGGCGGGTAGTTTCGGGTATTGGATACGATACGATTCGATTGGATTGGCCTGGATTGGCCTGGATTGGAGTGGAGTGGGCCTAGTATGTATCAATCAGTGTGTACAAAGCGGCAATTTCTTTTGCCAAAATTGTGCCCCAATGCACACACACACACACACAGACACACACGTATATACATGTACAATGGCCATGTTCTGGCGCACATAATAAATGAATCGAACATGCATTGAAAAAGATCAAAAGTGTCAATAAAACAAAGCAGACAAACAAACTGCTGCCAAAACTGCGATACAAACAAACAAATGCGTATGGGTATTCTCAAACCATCTCAGCACCCAACAATCTTGCCGCCTTTTACACAGAAAAAAAATCGCTTGTCTTTGTATTTGAGAGAAACTTTTTCCAATGATTTTCTAGTCACTTCCTTCACTCTATAGAACCTATCAAGTTTTAAGGAACATTGTAATGCGAATATATTGTTTTGAGTGTAAAAATTGTCAGTGTGTGCGTGTGTATGTGTGTGGGTTTGTATAAAAACACAAAAAAATGAAAGAAAAACATGGCAAACGAAATGACAAAAGTGGCAAACGTGGCATAAATTACAGAAGCAGCAGCAACAACAAACACACACACACACACACACACACACACACACACAGATACGCCAGAGGGTGTTTGCGTTTAAGAAGCTGTGCCCCTTGACCAGTTTAGTTTTTGGTTTCGCTCTCTCTCTGCTCCTCTTTCGATATTTTTCTTTTGGCTAGCCAAACGCCACAGAATGCTGGAGTATCGCAGCTAACAAGCGATTTTGGTTGACATTCCATTGGTATAGTTTGAGGTTGGGGTTGAGGTTTTGCAGGGAAGAGCTGAAGGCTGAAGGCTGAAAGCTGAAGTGTATATCCTTAGCATTGACAAAGTAAATCAAGGAAAATTAAATGAATTATTGCTGCAATAAATGTGGACGGGGAGCAATATAAATTGTGCATGGCCAGCAGAGTCTGGCACTCTCTATGCCGAATAACAAAAACAAAAAAATAAAATCTCTCTGCTCTCACTCTAAGACAGATAGAAAACACACTCGCACACAGGACAACGAGTCGACTTGACACTAGACACTAAAAGCTGGTCAGGAGGTGTGGAACGGGGCAAGCAGCTTAAACGAATCGTTAAACTGAACAAGTGGACAATAAACAAGTTTCACTCAGTTCGCCTCTCTATGTGATTCTCAGAGCGAATTGTTATGTTTCGCATCAAAGTTAATGTATATGTGTGTAGAATACATTACAAAAAAAAACTATACCAAACTATATTAGAATGAGTTTATATATTAATTTGGGGCTGAACATATTCATTACTTCACATTCATTCTTTATTGTTAGTTTCTCATCTTGTTAAGTTAACTTAAAAGCTCGATTGATTAGCCTGTATAACTATATACGAAACGACAACTGTTTAAGTAAGAAAGAAGTTCCAATTGCAAATTGGCTAGTTGCTTAAACTGTTAACGCTTAAAAACTGTCTCTGATTCATCAATATGAAAACAGCAATAACGTCATTTTAAGACCTTATGGAAAGGGTATTTTATGTTCTGCACGTTTGAGATAAAGTTGTTGTCTAGTTGTATTTTCTTGTTGTTGTTTTTGTGCTTTTCGCTCGCGACGCTTTTACTATTTGGACTTTTTGATTTATTTCAATTGCTTATAATTTCGAGCACGAGTTTCCCTTTCGGCCAATGCGAGAACACTTGGCGGATAGGGCAGGGCTGGAGGCGGCGGGTTGAGAGTAGGGGCAATTCAAGGGATATGCTCAACGCATAAGTAGAAATAAATAAAAATAGATTAATAGCTGACACGAGCATCCGCACAATAAATTAAAGGACGCGCCCACAAATAAAATAATGGCTTAGCTCTGAAAGGATAATTCTACAATAAATCGGCATAGCATAAAGCTGATCAGATATATTGATATATTGACACTATTCTATATGCCACATGTCAATAAAGACAATATACAATTTGTATTGAAAAGCAATGAAAAGCTCAGTGCATTATTATTATTATAAGGATGGATAACAAAAAGAAACTATGAATGGGCTATGGCTATTGATTAACTTGTAGCTGGGATGTTAAGAAATCTTAAACTTAAACTTTCTGCTAAAAGACGATGAGCGTTGACAACAACAACAAAAGCTTTTAAGGCCCCATACATTTTTAATGAAACGAAATGCGACCATTAAACATTCCAGAGTTTGAATTCGACTCATCTCTATCCTCTTTCTTTCTTTTATCATCTCTCTCTCTCTTTCTTTCTTTCGCTCGTTTTCCATTCTATATGTTGGATCGGACAGGGGCAGTCGTTGACTTCCTGTTTGCCTTTCCCATGGCCAATGTCGCTCCGCATTCTCTCTCTCTCTCTCTCTCTTTCTCCGCTTACCCTGCCTCTCCTGCTCTTTTGCCTCTTCTCCACTCTCCTCTACCCTTTGGTACTTCACCCTGCTGCTGCACTTGCTGCCGCCTTTAGCAACAATTTAAAGTTTTATTAATTTTACCGCCCTTCCATTCTTCAGTTCAACTTTACTGAATCACACACATACACACATACACACGTACACCCCGAGCAGGGGATGGTTAGGTAAGGGTATGGGGCTGTGGCCCCTGAAGCTGCAAGCATTTCCCATTGTTGTTGCGAGTTATTAAAAAACAAGCAGCATGAAAAATCTTTTCTTAATTTAATATTTCTTTGTATGAATGGAAAAAAAACATGCAAAGAAATAATAAAAAAAAAAACAAGATGGAAAAGCAAAAGCCAAAACAAAATGAAGAAAAACATGGAGCTAAAAGGCAGCACGCCGTTGACTTCCTGTTGCCGTAAGCCAGCGTTACACATACACCAAAATCCATACACACACACACACACACACTAACACACACACGACGTCTGACAGCTCAAATTTGATATGATTTTCCATTTATTTTGGCGCTGTTTCCTTTTTGCATTTTAGCCAAAAAAAAAAAAAAAAAAAAAACTGTGCGCTCCGACTTAATTATTTGCCATGAAAAATTACTTTATGCGCTCAACTGGGTCAATTGCAGCGCCATCTAGCGGGCAACAGGCGCCGTCATTTAATTACCCAAAACGCCTGGCAGCATACAGCATTGAAGGTATTCCTAAAGTGCCGCCAGACTTCCAGGCATCAGAAAGCGCACCTGTGCAGCAGTCTTCGGGAGTCGCTTGCAATTGACAATCAATTTGTTTGAAACCAAAAAATTGGGTAGGGTACAACCCTAAATAGGTTGCTTAAAAACTTTGAGCGGATGTCATTTGAAAACAAGCAAACAATTAGATTTAAAGGATTTGATAAACTAAACTATATTTTTAGTAGCTACCTAACATTAAGTCAACTGTATGCTAAGATTAATAATTCGACATTAATCTTAGAAACCTAATCCGAATCCCATACTAACGAAACTCGATCCAGATAAATCTCTCAACCTAACCCTAATCCTTTTTGTAGTGTACAAATTGATTACCCTGTATACAAAAATACTTTAATTAATATTTGTTCATTATCCACGCTAGACCTACTATCTTGTGTAGAAAACATTTCTATTGTATGCTTTTAATTATTAGACTGATTGGCCCGAATAGTAAGTGTATGCTGAGTACTATAAGAGCCTATGGTCCTGGTGCTGTTCCTTTCGTTTCGCCCTATTAATGAACGTGGACAATGGTCCAAGGCAGCGGACCATTTGTTAGCCGTATAATTTGCATGGCGCACCCAAATGGCGCCCAGAGGCGTCGTCGACAGGGTCGACAGTTTGACACATGCCCGACGCCCATTCCAACGTCAGGTGGTGGCGGAGGCAGGGTGGGCTGTTCGGACTGCTTGGTCTGTTTGGGACAACAGTTGAATGTGTTGGTTGCCCCTGGCTTGGCCGTTGCTTTGACTTTTGCCATCTCATTTTTGTGAGTTTTTCTGTTTCGTGCTTTTTCTTGTTGCTTTTCCTTTTTTTTGTTTTAATTGATTTCACTTTAAGTCTCATAATCGTGACACTTTGGCGCCTTTTAATTTGATTTTATTGGCCCTCAACAGGGCCGGGGGGGGGAATGAAAGAAGCTTTGACCGAGGCGTTATGTCAAGACTCGCGGTTGTGAAGGGTTCAGGGGTTCAAGGGCTGAACGAGTTGAGCCGCCGCCACTCATTTTCGCGTTTTATGGCGGCGACCTCAGTGAACTTTATTATAATGGTAAAGCAAAAAACAAAAAAACAAAAAAAGAAAATAAACAAACAAAAAACATTAAAAGCAACAATAAAAGTAGCATTGTGCGCATTTCTTTTTAATTTCTTTACATTTTCTTTTTCTCCTTTCCCATACATTTTTTTCTTTGTTAAATTATTTACATAGATATTTTATGGCTTTTGCCGTTTGCTTGTTTGTTTGTTTTATGCGGCTGCTCTATTTTCGCTTTTAATTTGCGTAATTGAGTAGCTCGTTTTAATTTCGTTTGCTGCTGCCTTTCTCTTTTGACTGCTGCTTTACTTTTTTCTTTGTTTCCTTTGCGCGTTATTCGCTTACTTATGCTTAAATGCCCTTTGTCCAATACTCATAAATGTACTGGCGCATGCGGCGTATGCGCAATTTATGAAGTTATTTCAGCCAAACAGCAACTGACCAGTTGACCAATTGACCAACTGACTGACAAACTGACTAGATGGCGAAATGGCTTTTAAATTCTGTTTCGGTTTTAGTTTTACTTTCGGTTTCAGTTTCAGTTTCGGCATTGCTTGGGCTTCCCCCTTCAGATTTTTTTTTCTTTTCGTGTTATCTGTATTCGGTTTTTTTTTTCGTCGTTGCGCACTTCAAAGGCCTTACATGGTAGTAGCCTGCGAATCCTTCGCTCGTCATTTTGACAAATGCGTCGCTGTCTTTGCCCGCAAAATACTTAGTCAACGACAAATTACATTTAATTTAATTTCTGTGTATATCGTTAAGTGTATGTGTGTGTGTGTGTGTGTGTGTGTGTGTGTGTGTGTGTGTGTGTGTGTGTGTGTGTGTGTCTCTTTGACAACAACTGCCCACTTGGCTACTTGACATTTACGCCCCACCACCGCTTCCCGGCTGGCAGCAAGCGGCCGTTCCTAAAGTTCATGTCAGCTTTGTCAGGTTTGTCCATTTGGCGCATTGAAGCATTTAGCCATCCATCAGGCGATCCGAGCTAGGCTAGTCCCGGCCCTGTCCAGCAGAAGGCACACATAACTGATGATAAAGTTGAACAGCCAAGTAATGCGCTTCATTGCCTTCTACCTTATTCGCAATTCCTTATGGTCTCGCTCTCGCTTTCGCTTTCGCTCTCTACTGCTATTCAGTATCCTTTCGTTTCCATTCCGTTGTCGTTCAATCAGCGGGCGGCCATTGATGCCATTCATTTATATACACGGCTAACGCTAGCAGGACATTTAATTTATTAAAGAATTTGTAAAGCAATAAGTTTGTTGCCCATTGGCCACGCCCAGCAAGAGAGTCACCTTCCATAACCTCCTTCTTCGACTCGTTTTGCTTGCCTCCATCCTAATGCTGCTGCTCAATTTCCATTTGGCATCCGACTCATCCCAGTCGATAATCGTTTTCATTAAGCCAAGCGACAGGGGGGCAAAACACGGCGGCTTAATTGCTACATCTCTACTTCAGCCTCTTTCCACCCACCCTCTCTCTCTCTCTCTCTCTCTCTCTTTTGCTCTCTCATTCTATTTGGAATCTCTGGTTCATGCGACCCATCAGTCAAAAGGACATTCGCACTAAGCGACACTTTTTAATTAAAACGTTAAAAGAAATTGCACGCAAATCTTGAATTGACTTCGACTTCGACTTCCAACATTATCCACTTCCCTCTTTGAGACAGATATCCCGCCAGAGACTGAGACTGGGAGTGAGACCAAGACTTAGACTTGGATTCGTCTGTGCGTCAGTGCCAGACCACAAAAATTCAATCAAATCACGGCGCATAGCTGACAAAAACATTATCCTTAACTGTTTTCCCTCCCCCCACTCTCTAGTTTGGTCCTTGCTTCACTTTCTAGTCGCATTGTATACTCAATTTCTAGCCAGCCAGACATCATTAGGCAGCGGTGGGGTTGGACATATCTGTACAATAAATGAAGAATAGAAGCAAGGGTTCCCCTATTGTCGTTCCCTGTGTGTGTGTTTAAGTGTGTGTGTGTAAGTTGCGTGCTGATTTTGCCTGGGACCTGGGGATGGTTTACGTAAGGGGTTATTTTGCTTACGAACACACTTTTGCGTTAAGTTGTTGGTTACGTAAAAAATGGTTTACTAATTGACACGTGACTCGGTATAGAGATATTTATTAGTGAAAGAACAAGATCGAATTCACAGGTACATTATCTTTGTTTAAGCCGCAAACACAGAGCTAGAACTAACAGAACGAGTTTGTTAGTCAATCTTTCCGGCTAGACCTCTTTAAGCAACATTACATGTAAACAAAATGACTTTATAACGTAAGAGGATCACAGAAACCATACGTTTTAGCCAACTGAACGAAACGTAGTGTACTGACGTAAGCGCTAACGTAGGTGAAACTGATTCATCAACACATGACTTGCTTAAGTTTGGTCCACTCTTAATATGCATTGTTGGCCAACAGTTGACATCGTCACTTGTAATTACCAGATAGATTCGAATGCACACAATGCTTAGAAATGCTTACAAATGCATGCGCATTCATTTGTACATACACAGATTGGAAATTCATTCACACACATTCACACAACAACTGTTTGTCTGACCACAAAAATCCAATCAAATCGCAACACATTGAGTGACAAGGGTATTAAACGGCAACCGGAGTCATTTTGTCTTTGCTTTTGCTTTTGCAACTGCTTTTGCTTTTCATCTACCGCACAGTCCCGTCCCAGCTTTGGCTTTCAATTTGACTTTTGGGCTAGGGATCATTAGGCGGCACTTCCTTTCTGGGGTCGTACATACACGATGATGAGGAAGGGTTCATTCTTGCGCTCGTTCGTTCGTTTGTTCGTTGCCGTTTGGGTTCGTTGGTTGCATGCCACACGCCTTGCGAACGCTACTCGCCGCTTGCTGTTTGCTGCTCATTTGCGTAATGCGCAAATTTAATTTACCAAAACGCAGCAAAGAAGTGAAACCCCGACCCTGACACCAACACCATTCGGCTCCAACTCTAAAACTCGCTTACCCGCAACGCATTTTGTGCGGTCCGCAACTTATCTTCAAGTGTGTGTGTGTGTGTGTGTGTGTGTTTGTTGTGGCAAGTGTAGGAGGCAAGCTGTCCGGGCAATCTTAGTCTCTGCCTCTTTCTCTTTCAATTTAAGGCAGAAAGCCAACGTTAATTGTGTGTATCCTCCAGCTGTGTGGCAAGTGCTCAACCCGGGACCACTCACACACACACACACACACACACACACACACACCTTACTGCCACCTCCCAGTGCTCATTTTAATCAATTTTTAATTTAAATTTAATAGAGTAACACGCTTATGGCAGTGGCAAGGGCCTAACTGGTAAATTGACTATCCGTCGCCGCGTTGGCAGCTTATAAGAAGCATCACTTGGAGTGGAGCGAGCTGTTAGGTTGCGGATATTGCAGTCGGAGCAGGTCAGTGACGCTGCAGTCATTACGACAGCTGGCCGTGAATACCCTTTACTCATTAAGGGTACTCAAACAGACGAATTACAGATGATTGATTCGGCAAAAGTTGCGTCAAATGCGCTAAAGATATATTAAATACATACAAGAAAAGTTCAACGTTAAGCGAATGAAAGAAAGGTAAGGATATAAAATATTAATATCACCAACATGACTATGAATAACGTATTGTATTACAAATGTTAGGAGCATCAAAATCAAACAGATCACAGGGCTGACATTTACTTAACAATGTAAGTTGACTTGCGTAGAGAATATCTTCAAGTCGATCAGTTTTACTTCACACACACACTGTTTACCCTTATTGTTAATGCTGTTGTTTGTGTCATTTTACACGCATTCCTAGGTAAATAATCTGCGGAGCGTCACTAATGTGATGACTATGATGATGGCGATGACGATGACGAGGACACGGACACGGTCGAGGACGAGGACGGCTAAGAAAATTGGAATGAGAATGTGAATGTTAATGCGAATGTGAGCGAGAATGTGAATGTCGATGTCGATGACTTGGTCCGAAGCCAGCTGCTTCACTAAATGTAAATTTGCGCATCATTTAATGTGAAAATGGCGGCTTTGGTTTTTGCGCAGTAATATCAAACAAGTATGGGTATGAAAATGGGAGGGTTTCTGCAAGGTTATTGGAGGAATGTGGCAAAAATTAGAGATGGATATGGAAATGGTTGTGTTGCCGGCAATGTGGGTTAAGGTGTCACAGTGCTGGTTGCTGAAATTATCAAAAGGATTAAGTGATTTTACCAAAAATAAACACAAACACACACACAGAAAGAGCGGAAGTGGGAAGTGAAAAACGGAAAGTTGCAAGTTGAAATGGAACTGCGAGCCGAACAACGAATTGAGGCGACATTTCTTTGGGGCTAGTGGGAGGTTAGCAGGCCGTGTAAGTCAATGAGTGTGTGTGTGTGTGTGTAAGTACTTTCATCGATTGGCCTTGGCGCCGCCTAGAGGGGTGTGTGTGTGTGAGTGGGCGTGGGCGTGGCAAGCATTGTCGTGAGCATTTTCGAGTTGCCGCAAATTGCGTGTTATTTTGGCCATTATGCGAGGCTTAACATTATTCAATTTATGGACGCGACACAGCCGAGAGAAAAAGGAGCCAACCAGCCAACTGGCCAACTGGCCAACTGGCCAGCTAGCCGGCCCACTGTCAATTGGTTATTTATGCGCGCTTTTTAGATTTTAGCGGTTAATTAAAGCACATTATTCCTTAATTGCTAGATTAAAATGGACTTTTGCCATGGTGTCAGAGGAAGCGCGGCCTTTGCCAGTTTTTGAATTGCAAGAAGGGTAGGGGGATTAGCTTTTTAATGACTTGCAATTAGTTGCAAATTAGATGGAGCTTATCTAAAGTATGTGCTGCTCCAAAAAAAAAATATATACTCTAGAGCTGAGCTATGAAAATAGGGGGAGGTGCGAGAAAGAGAGTGAGAGACGACTACAGAAGGTTAAGAGAGGTAGAGAGCTTAGCTGTTGGTCTGCTCACTTATTATTAGGTCATTTTTGGTCAAAGCTCCCGAGGCTAAAATTAAAGCGTACACAACGCTCTAAATTACTGCGTGTGCTAATGTAAGAAAGTGTGTGCGAGTGTGTGTGTGTCTGGGAGTTAGTTCCGGCATTTGTGTGCGTGTCACGCCAGCCCCCCTTGAACATCGATGTGGCTGTCAGCATCAAAGTGTCCCTGGTGGATTTTAACATCAACTCTCGCAGCAGACACCGCAGCCAAAGTCAAGTTGCTAGGGAAACAAAGCGTGTGGCAGAGCCTGAAATGGAAGGGGTACCTGTCTGTCTGTCTGTCTGTCTGTCTAACTGACTATTGCAGCTGTCATTTATCAGGCAAACCAGCCAAGCCAAGCCAAGCAAGCAAGGCAATCACGCACGCTACGCCCACCACCCTCAACTGCAATACACACACAGAAAAAATTATAAGCTGGGTATTTAAAAAAAAATCAAAATTAGCATTGAATTATAATAATCACACTTCGATAATATTGTGTATTCGTTTCGTTTTAGAAAAAAATCTGTTTTATGTTAAAGGTAAATCTAAACGGTACTTTTAAAATGAGGGCTGTGAAATCGATAGCAAATTTATAAATCAATTTCTCATTTCCTTTTCTCTAAGTGTTTAAATGAAACTTTTTGCCAGCTTTAGCTGTCTTTTCACTTTTGAATATGGTTCTCCTGTGCTCGTTCTCTCACTCACATTGGCAGGCGCCGGCCTGCAACTGCATTTGTCCACTTTGATTGTCATAATTGCATTTCTTTACATGTGTGTGTGCGGGTGTGTGTGCGGGTGTGTGTGTGTGTGGTACGTGTCGCTAGCCGACAATGCAGGAAGTCAGCCAGGTAACCAGACACATGGACAACCATTCAACCACTCGGTTAGTCAGCCAGTTAGTCCATAGCCCCGAGGCAGGGTGCAGATTGTCAGCAAGAAGGGTGTGTCGACAAGGGGTGTGATAAGAAGAGATAGGGAGACGGGTTAACCAGGTAGCCAGGCAGCCTGGGTGTCATGGGGGAGTCAACTATTCTCGACAGCTCTACAATATAATGATATTAGGCTTGGATAATGTATGCAAGCGCCCTAATAAGCCCACTGCACATCATTAGTTATTAATTAGTCTGGCGTGGCGGTAGGTCATGCTAGGGGTACGATGGCAAAGAGGGGCGGCAGCGGCAGCAACAGCAACAGCAACAGCTATTGTTGCCGAACATTAAACTAACGCAAAATGGCGCCGTTGGCAACAAGTGCAGATGAAGCTGCAGCTGCAGCTGCAACATTGTAAATTATTAGCGACGCAACGACTAATTGAAAAACTCTGTTAGTTGTAAAAGCCACATACAGCGCTACGTAATGACGTCAACCATAACTTAACGCAACATTGAACAGTTTGCACTTTGACGTAAACACACAAGTACTTAGTACACAAATACATACATAAATACTTGCCATTAAATGGCTCAGGCTCAACAATTTATACGCATTTATGCAAAGTATAATAAATTTTAGTCCCAAACAACTGCAGCAATATTACTATTAGTTTTATATTTGTGTAATAACACTGCGGATAGATGAAAAACAATAAAATAAAATAAAATAATTCGTATAAATATATCGAACCAGAAAGCAACAAAATAAGCTTCAAATGACAAAAATGTTTATTATTATTATGTTAATACTAAAGGAAACTCTTCTTATTATTTGATTTTATTCGTCTCAAAGACAAACCAATACAAGTCGCATTATTTAAAGTAAAACACAAGCTAAGAGTCTGGTCGTAAGCAATCTATTTAATACTCGATACAGAATGGCAAACAATATTAAAAAAATAAAATTAATTTAATTTTTATATCCTTATCATTTGTATCTTTTGGTTGGTATTAAAAGCTTGTCTACAGTAAGTCTATAAGGTGGCTTATAAGTTAAGAAACTCGGTTATGTACGTATAACATTACGTACTAAAACTACGTAAACTAAAACTTGTTACAGGAAAAAATGCTCCTTATACAAGTTGCCATATATCATTTCTCTTGAATATTTAGCTCCTTTTGATGCTTGAAAATAACAAAAATAAGAGGGTAAATTTATGCAACAGGCAGAACAAACCATCTCCAACCTCATTCATAATCTGCATCTGCATTTTGCCATGTTCGTCTTTTTGTATGATCCTATTGAGTTGAGCAACGAGTCGGTATTTTAAAACCTAAGTTTTCCCACTATTATTTAATAAGAGATATATATAAAAGATTTAAATTAGCTAGTTAGATAGTTTTTGTATATGAATACAGACATACGATTATATAATTACTTAATTTCTACTATCAAAGGGTTCGAGTAGAGTTGACTTTGCTGTTCTTGTTTAATTGCAAATGACGTTCTTTAACTAATTAATTCTATTTATTAATTTATTATTTACTTTTGTAGTCAACATTTAAGAGTTGCTGCGACTAATCGTAAGGGTTTCAGCTTATTACTTGACTTGTTTCTATCTTGTATTTCCAGTTGCTTGAGTCAAACTTCTTCCCTCAACCCGCTTACTCAACTACCTCTTCCATCCCTTTCTTTCTCTCTCTCTCTCTCTCTCTCTCTCTCTCTGTCTATTTATATATTGCTGTGTATGTCCTTCTGTCGTTTATGCTGTTAATGACGTACATGCATAGAAGAACCCAAAGCCTGATGACCGCCGCCCACTTGCCAAAGTATTTATTGCTCGGTTTTTACAACTTTGATGGCTCGGGTTGAAGGGGTGCTGTGGGGTCTCTAATAGGATTCACTCTGTTTATGTGCATGCTAATTAGAGACAAAACACATTTTTGCTGCCTTTGGTTAATTGATGAAGTGAAAAAGCTGCCGGGCTTCCGCACCATACAAAAAACCGACAAACAACAACAACAACAACAACAACGGCGAAGCTGGGCAAAGGAGCTGGAAAATAAATAAATAAAAATAACAACGAAGAAGAAAAATACTACAAAATAGCGTTGTAAAAGTTATCGGGCAAGTGACACTCCCAGTTTTAATGCCAGTGCCAATGCCAGTTGCTGTTTCAGTTTCACTTCCCCATCTCTCTCTCTCTCTGGGCACCGAGTCCCATTTTTGGAGCATGCAAATGAGCTGGAGCCGGCAACAACAATGATAAATATCGTTTTAAATGACAAACAGGCAAAGATGTGCCAGAGCAATAATAAACCTGCAAAATTAATTGCTTTTAACCGCAAGGCAAGGCGGGCCAAAACTGGCCGACAACACTGGGCTGCGCCTCAAAGTCAAACAGCATAGAGAAAAATGCCAACAAAACAAAATATTACCTTGGTTACGGCAAATATTGTATACTCTCACAGAGAATACTAATAAAAATTACACTTATTTTTACATAAATATTCAATTATTCTTTTTATAACCATTTCGGAAAGACTCCTTTTCCCCAAATTGAATATTTAAATAATTTAGATGAAACCTAAGAGATGGGTTCAATTAAATAAATGATATGATTATGATAGGTTAACTGATTGGCTATAACCCTTGCAAAGTAAGTGCAGAAAGTTTGAGATTTGCAACTGGCAAAGTTGAGGCTGACTAAATGGAATTAGTTGGGAACATGTCGCCTCATTAGCACAGAGCAAAAGTAAATCTGCAAGGAATTAATGAGCGAATGCCAACACATCAACATACTATTCAGTCCTTTTTATACTACTTATACATTAATCGCAATCCCTCTCTCTTTTTGTCACTTCTTCTTTGGCTAAGCCTTCAGAGTTGTCAGGTAATTGTGCTCCTAATTGGTTGCATCAACATCGTTTGTCTGTCATTCCAATGGCTATCTTGTCATTTTATCCAACTCCGACCGCAGCTTTGGTTCTGCTTCTCCCTGACCCGTGGCCAGAAGCAATCCGAGTATGAGCTGCAGCTGCTTCTTTCACTCTTTGCCTCTATCCAACTACGCCAGCCACGCCCATGCTGACAAACTGACAACTGTTGGCTGCGGTTGAACCTAAAAACTGTCCTGCCTGCGGTTGTGCGTCCGTGGCTCCCGCTAGCGGGTTCTTCACAGCTGAACTTTGAATAGAAATACCAATATCAACACTAATACAAATACCATAGGCAATTCTTATGTCTAATGGCACTGCACTATGGATCTTTTTGATAGTTTGAAAGTATTTGCTATTCGTATTTAGTGCATTCTTAGGCATTTTTATTATATTGAAGCAATTGCTTATTAGTATTTTAGGATTTTTACTTGAGGAGAAAATGGCAAGAAATGACAGCATTCTCGTTGCATTGAGTTTGTCCAATGCTACGATTCACAGGATAGAATAAAGGACGAATGTCTCTTCTAAAAGAGTCGTCAATAATATTCCAATATCCGAATGTGGCCTAGACAATTCTGCGATTATGCAGTTAGTCGATGCTTAACTTTTAAGCGTCGTATCGATTGTCCTTGAGCCTACGTCTTAAATACCGATCTGTAGGTCTCGGAAAGCTATCAAATAGTATTATGCATATACTGCAAAGATAGAGAAGTATATCTAGTTTTCCGAAAGACATGACAGGTCAATCCATCTTCAGCTTATCTAGTATGCCATTCTCCAAAGTAAGCTTATCTAGCTACTTCTGCGGTCCAGTTTAATTCATCGAACACCTCGTCACAGTACGTGTGGAAGAGTCGAATGCAATTTGCCTAGCTAAGGGTGACCACAGGATCATTATTTATGTCAAGGATCACCAGTCGTTGGTTTCCAGCTTTTCCGGAACAAATGAAATATTTAGCAAGGATCCATCAGGGCGACATCTATCCATAGATAAAATATTAACACATAAATAAATGTCAGATATCTGTTGCCCACAAAAGTGTAACATTTAATTTTAGTTCCAGTTCAAATCCTAATCAGCTGCAGGCAGAGGAAAATAAGTTTGAAAGCGTTACAGTTTCCCATCCAAATTTCGATTTCAACTCTTAGCTTTGAGTTGCGTTGGGCTATCTGAATCTTGGATGAAGGCGGCCAAATTGCCGCTGCATTGATTTTTGCGATGCTGCTGCTCCCAAGCCAATGTCATTGACCACACGTACAACAAAGGGGCGTTGCATTGGTCGTGTGCCTGCTAGGGGTAAGGGGGTTGACAAAAATGGTACAAACGGAGGGGTAGCTGCCTCAGGGAACAACCACCAAAAGTAATCATCGCAAACGTTGTCGTTGAACTTGTTTTTGGGTGGAAATGCGGTGGAGTTGCTCTGGATAGGAATGATATGGGGTTGGGGAGTTGGGAGTGCTGCTGGCTTCCAACTGTGAAGTAAAACTATGACGGCCTTTGGCCTCCAGCTACCCGCCTGCACAGAAGTCCAGAAGCCACTGAAGCAGCAGCCAAAACAAGAAACGAATGCGATTAACGTTTCAATATGCGACAGTTGCGCCATGGAAATGGCTAAGGATGAAACTCGAACTGTGACTGTAACTGTAGCTAAAGTTGGAGTTGGTGTTGAAGTTGGACTTGGCAATGACTATGGCATGGCTATGGCAAAATAAAAACCAAACTACTTTCTGCGCTTGCATCCGTACCGCTTTTGCGACCTACTCCCTTACCCCTTACTCTCCGTGTTCCATGCTGCTGATGCTTGTCTGAAGACCGCTTGTGGATTTGGATTTGGATTAGTCCTTTGCGGCGATTGCATTCATACAAAATATAACGCTAAGTTGCAGTTGTTACAGTTGTTGAGTAAAAATATAGCTAACAAGGGTTCCCTTACACCGCCTCAAACAGTTGTTCTTGATGTGCAGGAAGAAAAGGTCATCATAAACAAAAACACATACGTGTATATCGATATGTGTGTGTGTGTGTGTGTGTGTGTGTTGCAACGTACAGCAAAGTGCACTACACAACACTGAGGAGGAGGAGCATCAAATCGTATTGGGCTGGGCTAAAGGAAGTGGTTGCGGTGCAATCTGTTGTGGTGCAGAAGCGGTCAACGTCAAGCGTAATCATCATAATAATAAGCTACAGATAGAGTGGGCCACACTGACGACGTAATGTCGATTTATGCTGCTTACGGCATACGTAACGCTGATTGCTTTCAATATGTGCTATGCTGCGTCACGTAACAACATCTGCATTACGTTAAGCGTTAAGCGTTAAGCACTCGACGTTGCTCAAAAGCTTTTTACGGCAACCTGAAGCCTTCCCGCATTTGCACTCAGGATGCATCCTTTGGCATTATGGTTTAATATTGTGATATTATCCTTTAGTTCCCACTCGCATTCTTTTCTCTTTCGTGCAGCACATGCAATGCACGAATGTTGTGTGTTTTGGCTCAGCGCAAACATTCGAAAGGAATTTGTAATTGATGGAAAGACAAATCATGACTAAATATGGATGTAATCTGCTTGTCAGTCGACTTCGCTTTGGCAGAGCTAAAATATTGAAACCTCAACATGTTGGATCGATAAACACTTCACAAGAACGTTGTTAAATATTTTTTAAATGTCATTTTATTTACCTTTGCTAGTAATTGACTACTTGTTCTCGCGTCTGAGTCGATACAACGAATGATTTTAAACTGTATTTCACAGTCCTAGCAACGAATAATTTCAGAGTGTAAAGTATAAACGTTTTTGTTTCATTATCATTACCGCCTTTATTCATACTTGTTATTGCTCAAACATTGCGTAAAACTACTTGAAAATCTTCAAGGCTTATTTATAAAACCTAAGATTTAATGATATTTCATTTGAAGGCACAGTTTTACTTTATATCGCCGTTGTATTTTTAATGAGTTGAGGGTTATTTAAATTGAACCGAAGTAATTTTGAAATTATTGTGTTCTTATTAGCTATTTTAAAGAAAGGCCATATCGGATATGTGATTCACAAAAGAAACGAACGAAACATGTTTTGCATATGTTGCTTTCGACTTTTAAATACTTTCAAGCACATTGGGGAAGAGTTGACATACATTTACGTATTCTTTGTTAATTGTAGAGATTCTTTGATGAGGGGGAGAATTTATCTAGATACGTATGTAAAGTATGAACTGAGTGCAGCTCACATTTAGCCGGGCAACCAAGGGATTCAAAGGAACAAAGCGGCACAACCCATGCCAACCCATGGCCAAGAGTGGACAATGGGGAAGCTGAATCAAGTGTATTCTACAACTGCTTCCAACTCAAGTGGACAAAGCAATTATGGCAAATGCGTTTGTGTGGCTGTTACGGAAAAGCACTTCTGAAACCCTATTTAAAGCATACACTCACAAACAAATAGGTCCTAGAAAATAGAACGAAAAGATATAAACTATAAAGCTATACTTTAGCTTCTTGAAATGTTCAGCAAAAGATAAGGAATAAAATGCGAAAAGTAATATAATTCAATAGCATTTTATTGTCAAAGTGTAGCCTTCATATATGTATATTATTGCTTCACTGTACAGGTTTCAGATCCCTCCCTGTTTGGTGTTTTCTGCCTTGCCTCGAGCATTTCAGCTGGCCAGCTAAGGATCGGCTCTGGCTGGGTTGCCTGTGCCAAGGGGCCGAAAGAGCAATGGAAGGTAGTATGCTTAAGCATGTGCGGAAGGCAGCGTATCAGTATTTGAAAAAAAAAATAAAAATAAAATGAAAATGACAAGCATATGCTCGAGATATACGGATACGGTAAAGCCAATTACCTGACTCGCCGCCATTTGCCTTGCGGCTGCTTAAGGGGAAAATTCAACAGCAGCAGCAACAACAACAAACACTGGTAACTGGTAACAGTGGCGGCTTCTGCTGTTGTCTCCATGTTGAGAATTACCAGTGACACGGATACAAATACAGATAAAGATACAATCAGAGGCGCAGATACATATAGCCTTCTCAGGTATGAAAATCCAGCGAGAGACACTTGATGCCCACTTCGATGACTGTGACTGTGACTGTAGCCTTGACTGTGACTGTGATTGGGATTCAGATTCGGATTGGAATGCTGGCGATGATGATGGAACGCGAAACGAAAACTGCAACCGAATCAAATCACTTCAAAAAATCCAATTCAGACTCCGGCTGCTGGTGAGAAATTGTGTTGCCAGCCAAATGTAAATGCTAAATGCGAGAACTTTTTGGTAAACAAGTGTTGGCCAATTGCCTGGAGGGCATTATACAATACCCAATACACACACACACACACACATACATACACACAAATATACCCAAAACAGGCAAGTCAAACTGATGCGGTTGACTGGTTTGAGTGGATGATTTCTATGGGTGGGGGGAGGGGTGTGTGAGGTGGAGCGCTTTTGGTTTAGTTGCGTTTAGGTGTCGCTACCCAATGCGTATATCTGTATCTCTCTCTCTCCCGCGCTGGTAGTTGCAGTATCTGTATCTGTTTTTGTTTGGTCAAAAAGCAGAGAATTAAAATTCAAATTCCAATTCATCAAGATAATCGCATTTCAGAACTTTTATTTGCCAACGCTCGCGTACAGAAGTCACACATATACACTTGTATACGCGCGCGTGTGTGTGTGTGTACACTCATGCTGGTTTTTGTTTGTGTAGCCCGGGCAGCGGATGTTGTAAATATTTGCAAATAGCCAACGCTGCAACAGCAAACCAACTTTAGTATGACCCGCTCCGCAACGTGCTCCTCCCACGCTCCAAAAGGACCCTTGTTTGTTGTAGCTGTTGCGCTAACTGTGCTGCTTGTTATTAAACACACACACACACACACACATACACACACACATATGACATCGAGTGAAAAGGGGTTTTTAGGGCCAATTATTATTAATTGCTTTACAGATACTACAAACAACGCGTCCGCAGCGCCTCCATCCACCCTCCCCCCCCAACCATCCCCATCAAGCCCATCAACCCAACAAACACACTATGTAAAACACTAGCTAGCAACACAAAGCAAGAAAGATAGAAAAAAAATAAATAATGGGAAAGGAGGCAAAAACACAAAACAAAGCTGTTTCTATAAAGCTTTAAGTTGTGCAATGAGCACAAATGATTTTGATATTTTATGGCTGCATTTGAAGTGTAAAAGCCGACGCTTAGCATCAAGGCAAGCTGAAATCTGAATAATGAAATGAATAGCCATAAAATAGCTTCTATATGACTTTATATATATGTATGTTGTTTATCTTATTTGTGTTGTTTAATTTCGTTATACTATATTGTATTTTTAAGTGCATTTCCACACGCTTTATAAATACGATTTTAAAACTATTTTATTGCCAAAATAATATAATCATTCCACTGTTCAGCTGCAGTTGAATGTATACTTTTAAGATTGTGCTTTATTTCGCCTAAGTGTAGTCATTCAAAAAGTTATTAAAATTGAATGGTAAGCAGACAGCAGACAATGTCTCAAAGCTGCCGGAAAATCAGAGCTGCCTCGTTTTAAGTTTTCGAGCAGATTTTCCAGCTGGTCAAGCAGTTAGGCAGAGCTCATTGTTGCGAGCAGTTGTTGAACTATTCAGGCGTGTAATTGACAGTGCTAACAATTTTAATTATTATATGCATCTTATCTCGTGTAGCGTAAGCATTTTCGGCTTATAGCATTTGTGTAAAATATGCCGCCTGAAAGTATGCCTTATTTGATGGCCACCTGTAATTCTAGTCGCAGGCTAAAAGTATGCTGCACAACATGTTTGATACCTAACATGTTGCGTTCCACACGCACAGCCCAATTGTGGAACGTCTTTAACAGCATTCAGTCGCTGTGTAATGCTAGCATTAACAGTTATCGCTTACATTGCAATTAGTTATTAATATTAATTTAATAAATAATTAAAATAATTACACAATTGTGTGTTTTGCATTTGAAATCTTTATTAATTTTTTTTTTCAAGTTTTTGTTTGTTTTGGTTTTTGTGTTGAACTTCGCATTAAATTAGTTTTTTATATGTAGGTTTAAAACGTTTTTATTTTTAGTTTTTTTTATTTTTTTCGTGTGTATGTGTGTGTGTGTGTGTTTGTTTACTATTTATAATTAATATGCATAACGTTACTTACAGTTGGGTTACTTAATTTAAACAATATTAATCATAAGTTAATGACCATAATTCGCAAACCGTTTTAATGTTTAAGCACGTTTTTTTTTTCTTTGCCTTCCTTTTTTTTGGCCTAATGCGTATTTTAAGGTTGCTTAAAAGTGTGTGTGTGTGTGTGTATGTAGTTGGGGCCTTTAAATGTTAATGTTAGTTTAGTTTTGTTTTGTATTGTTAAGACGGTTGCATTTAGTTTCGTTTTAGCTTTCTTTGCTGAGTTCGGGGCAGCAGTTTAGTGTACTTTTTGCTGTCTTTGTCTCTGTCTCTGCGCTCTCTTGTGGTTTATAGTTTTATAAAATATCACATTTAAGCTTTCTTTTTTGTTTTTTGTTTTCATATTTTTGTTTTGTTTGCATGTAAAGAACGAAATATATATCTATATATATTCATACATGATGTATATATATTAAAGTAAATTGCAAATCATAGAAAACAGCAAAATGATAAAAACAATTCTTTATCTACTATAAAATAGCATAGCGAAATGAGCTAACAAAACTTTGAACGCAAACAGCTGTCAAATCGTATTTAATAATCATCACCTCGGTGATAGTGTGTGTATGTGTGTGTGTGTGTGTGTTGTGCTAAATGTGGCATCATTTTGTTATTGTTTTGTTTGTAAAAAGTTTTGGTATTTTGAATAGTTATGCTGTTGCTTTGAGTTTTATTATATTATTTATTTTATTAAATCCAATATTTTATGCATTTTATTTCGATTTTGTTTCATTATTAATTTATATTTTTTGTTTCTTAGCTTTTTGCGTTTGGGTTTTCCTTATTTTTTATTTTTGGTATATCATTTTTTTGTTCATTTTCTTTTGCTTTTGCATTTGCTTTACGTTATGTAGACATTTAAAACTCTGCAAAGTGCAGTTGAGAATTTAAAATTTGATATATTTTTTTTGTGTGCTTCTCTTTGTCAGTGTCAGTGTATGTGTGTGTGTGCGTGTGTGGGTGTGTGGGTGCCAAAAGTGTGCAAGGCCTTGTGTTTTTTTTTTGATAGTGGTTAATAATGATATTGCAAAACTCTTGCCACCCATTCGTTTGCTCT
Source organism: Scaptomyza caliginosa (assembly GCA_035044725.1). Taxonomy (NCBI): domain Eukaryota; kingdom Metazoa; phylum Arthropoda; class Insecta; order Diptera; family Drosophilidae; genus Scaptomyza; species Scaptomyza caliginosa. The sequence goes on from JAWNNR010000471.1 coordinate 148,637, forward strand.
GCTTCTCTCTAGCATTGTGTCATCTCTCTCTCTCTCTCTCTCTTTCTTACTGTGTGTGTCTCTGTTTAGCATTGCTACAATTGAATTTGTTAAAAGTTTTCTTATACACATAAATACATGTGTTTTAGATGTTTGCGTTTTTGCCTGTTGCATATATAGCATGCTTTTTGGCGCAACTGCAAACATACGGCTTATTATTATTACTATTATATTAGAATCGTTTATAATGTTGGTTTTGTTGGTTGGCGATATTGTGGCGTAAGCGAATTGACAATCACTTGCAGTACTCAATTCGCGTTCGAATTTTACATTAACATCAAGAAGCTTATCTCTTTAGGTATATTTTATTTTTTGCATATACTTCTATAATATTTGTGTATTTGTGTTAGTCATGTTGTATGCTTAAGTTCAGTTAGTTGCACCACATGTAAGGAAATCTGGGGGCGGGTGGGGTTGGGTTACTGGGTTTTTTGAGTTTAGAAATGCACTATTCACGTTTACAATAATGACAGCTTTACAACGTTTTATATAGTTATCGTATAAGTATTTTTTTTTTGCTTTCTTTTCATGTATATGTATGTACACATAATGGTATGCATTTTTTATTTGTAAGACACATATTTCAATAAGTAAGTGAAGAACTCGTCCTCGTCTCGTCAGACAGTCAGACAGTCAGACAGTCTGACTGCTTGGCTCTTTGTCTGTCTTTCTCTGGCAAATTGCACAACTACAAACACATTAAAGTAACTGGACATATATATATATAAATAGCAGTTGCTCTCTAATCGAATGCAATTCAAGTTGACAGCCATTGACAAATACTAATAATTTGCTTAACGTTCATTACTCTATCTCCCCACCTCATCTGTCTGTTTGTGTTTGTATTTTGCTGCTTTCTATTTCATGTTCTCCTGTGCGTCAATTAAATTGTCAACGTGTCCAATATCCTATATGTCTATATATATATACATTTGTTAAACACTCAGAGCTTAAGTTTTCCTATAAACTATTTATGTATGCATATACATATATTTATTATTATGGCAATAATAATGTTTATGTTTAAAACCAAAAAAAAAGAACATTTTGAATATATGTGTTTTTATGTTTTATTTTTGTTATTTTATTATTAAAAATGTTGCCATTGGCATTTTCCATCAATATATTTGTATATATATATATTTATTACTATGTACAAGCATTGCTAGGTTATAAATTAAAAAAAAAAAAATGTTGTGCATATATATATATAGTAAACACACACTTATTTTTTGTATCTTTAAGTTAATGCATATATATTGATAATGTTTGCCATATATTTTTATATATTTATGAATATTCTTATGTTTATAATTTTTTGTTTGTTTTTTTTATAATTGTGTTTTTATTTTTCAAATAAATGGGCTTAGCTTAGACAAATCGTTGGCCAGGCCAAGCCAGGCCAGGCTAGTTCTATATATATATTTGTAGTATTTCCAAAAAAAAAAAAAAAAACAACAATTCTTAATTCTTATGCTAAAGTTACCCCAAAAAAAAATATTCATTTCGTATATTTAGTTAGTTTTAATCGTATATGTGGATATTAATTGTATATGTACATGAATAAATATGTTGTTGTGTGTGTTTGTGTGTGTGTGTGTGTGTGTAGTATTATAATCTAGATTTATTTTTGTTTTTAATAATATTCAGAAAGACAGTTGTCTAACATATATAGCGTGCGCCTGTTTTGCCAGATATCAATGATTAATATATATATTTTGAATATACATATTTAACATAATGCTCTCTGTGTTAAGTTTGTGCTCAAAGTTAGAATAGTTTAAATGCAAATCGTTTTATTACACAAACATGTTAAATGCTATACGTAGTCTTACACACAGATAAATATAAATATTTATATATATTCAACACTCAAATCGTTTTTCAATATTTTTTTTTCTTTCAATTTACTACATGGTATTTTTATAAATTGGGTTTATTTTCTTTTTTGTATAGTTCGTAGGGGTTTATGCTTAAAAGAAGTTAAAGAATCGACCATTAATTGGTATGCATATATGCAAATTCAAATTCAATCCGTATCCGTATCCGTATCCGTTTCTATTTCAGTTTCGATCTCTGGTCCATTAGGGTCTGTCTCCACATCCGTTGCATTCTCATTGTCGTCTTCCTCAATGTGATACAACACCTGATAGTTGTTTATTGCCAGTTGTTGCCGCTGTTGTTGTTGCAGATAGTTTGCGTTTCGCTTTGAAGTTATCCAATTTGTGAATCGCACTCACAACATGTCCGCAAAGGAACCGTAATGCTCGTTGAAGATCGGCCGGCAGCATTCCTCGACAGCATCATATTTATAATGGCGACTGCGACCAGTGTGACCGTATCGTTGCCTTTGTTGTTTCTTCTGTTGCTTTTGCTGTTTGCTGTTGAAAAAAGTACTGCTGCTGCTGTTGCTGTTGCTGCTGCTGCTGCTGCTGCTTTTGGTGATGCTGCTGCTGCTGCTACTGCTGCTGCAACAGTTGCTGCTGTGCTTCAATGTTGTTGGTTGAAGCTGCTGTTGGTATCGCGGATACGAATGTGGATGTGGCTGATAATAGTGGATGGCATGGCATGAGGCAGTCTTTGAATTGTATTCCTGCAAATAGACACAAAATGCTCTTCGATTTTACTTGTTTATATAAAAAGAGATTTAATGATACATATTTAACAAATCTGCTGATTTAGTTTTCTTCTTAAATGTTATTCGTATTAACTAGATTTTTTTTTCCCTTCCCCTTTGCAATTGAATATCTTTCTAACTATACCGTCTGTCGTTTATATCTTTCCTCAAGGATGGTCAACAGAATGTTGCCAAAAATTGTCGCTACAAATTGCCAAACGGGTTTTTCTTGCAGTTGTTGTTGTTGCTTCTGGCGTACTGCCCACACTGTCTGTGTGTGTGTGTGTGTGTGTGAGCCGTTAAATAACTGCTTAAAGGACGCTTGAAGTTGCTTCTGCTCTTGCTTCTGGTGCCCTGAAGCCGCATACAGATTATCAATAAATTGCATCTGACTGCTAACGCAGACAACGCAGTTAGACCGAAACACCCCATACCCCGTTGGTAGCCCTTCCATCTCGCCTCGCACACACACAAACACACACACACACACAACTAGAGTCTTTGCTCTGATTTCGTTTATTATTAAAAAAAAAATGAAGGCAAAACACAATTTTTGGCCGCATTTTTCATTTCCCATGCTCAATTTTTCAACCTTTCTCTCTCTCTCGTTGCTCTCTCGTTGCTCTCTCTCCGTTGCTGTCTGTAGTTGGAGCTCTTTAAACTCGTATGGAGCAGCTGGCGCTGTGGGCACCTTGTTCTAATTTATTTATTACTGCATGCATGTTGTGTACAATATCATTTTATTGGGTGTCTGCTGGCGTCCAGCTTTGGCTGCTAAGGCCATCAACATGTTCACAAAACACTCTCCCATTCCTCCTTTTGCTCCAGCTGCAACCCTTTTTGTTGTCTTGGCATTCGCATCCCCCAAAACACACACACACACACACACTCAAGCACACACACACACACACCATTGACCGCATTGCGAGCTTTAACAATTACGTTTGGAAAATTTGTGAAAAGTCAACAGCATAACGGGCTGCCAATTTGATACACTTGCCACACACACACACACATGATTGCTACTGATGTTGTTGCTGTTGTTGGTATTTTTCAAGGGGAACCGCTTGACATTTGGCGCCAGAGTTATTAAGCGGATATAAACAAGCTGCGAGTTCTACTACCCAAAAGCGGCTTAAACACCACGCAAATGAATAACAACAACAACAACAACAAACAAGTGTGTGTGTGTGTGTGTAAGTGTGGCTGTTGCAAAAGGTGCGCTTCACGCCCACAACCCCCACTCTCTTTGTTGTCCAGAGTCTGCTTTTTGTTTTCAGTTTATTGATGTCGACGTACGTTTTTCATGCCTCAGCACACACACACACACACACACACCCGAAAAGCAAAAGAGACAGGGAGAGAGAGAGGAAGAGAGTGGGTTGAGATTGAGAATGGACAGCAGAGATGATCAGCTCGATGGCAAGGGGAACATGGCGTGCAGGTATGGCAGACGCGTCTGCGACGTGACAAAACCCATTATAGATGCGACCGCAAAGATAACACTCTTGACTGAGGGGCAGCGACAGCCGTCAGCCCGGCTACAGGTCCAGGCTAATGGGTGGCCAAGGGGGTAAGGGGCGTACAGAGTGGGTGTACGTGTGCGACTCCCGCAGCTGCTCTGTTGCTGATGGATATGTACGTGTGTGTGTGTGTATGTGTGTGTTTGTGTGTGTGTGTAATCGTATGAATGACAATGAATGTAGCTTAACCCAAAACATAAAGATACAAACTAACAAAATACCCTTTAAGATAAGCATAAGAAAACCTAAGCAACCAAAAGTCAAAAATAGCCAATTAACTGGAAGAAGATATATATATATATATATATATATATATATAGAGCATTGGCAAGTCGGTGACACACAATATTGTTTGCTTGATTTTTGGCCTTCTTTTCAGAAATATCTTATTTGGTTTAAGGTTTTTTTTTTTTATTTTGTTGTGGAAAAGGTTTCATAAATTTCATTTTGTAACCATCAAAAAGTTAAGTCAACGATAAATTGAATGGTTGCATGATTAACTGACTGACTGACTGAATGAATGACTGAATGACTAAATGAACGAATGAGATGCTACTCTGTCTGTGCAATTTTGGACACAGTTGTCAGCTGGTTGCCCCCAAACAAAAGGTAACGGGGTGACAGCCGAACGACAAAAAAAAGGGGAGATGAGTTGACTGTCTGAAATTTTGCGGCTCGTCGACTGGCCAGACAACGCAGACAGTTCACACACACACACACACACACACACATTTGCACAAAAAATATCAGAAGCGTCAATATAAATATAAAAGTGACAACAGCAGCAGTAGCAGCAACAACGACAACAACAACAGAGCCAAAAGTCAAAAGCCGTCAAAAAGCGTCATTGAACCTTCAACCGGCTCGTTCCCATATGACGTAAATAAAAGAGGGGACAGGGGAGGGGGTGTTGGCAGGCACACATGCGACTTGTTCGTTTAATGAACGGACACACAAAGAGTGTCCATAGTAACAGCAACAGCAACAACAACAACAACAACTACAACAACAAAGAGCACAACAAGATGGCTAGAAAACGAAGACAGCAACTAGAGAAAAGACTCAGATGTGATTTTTCGTATATTTTTTTTTGAAATACCATCGACAACAACAACAACAACAATGTGGCAACTCTGTACTAGAACACACACACACACAACCAATTGACCAACTGGGGTATATATATTTAGTTTGCACAACTTTTTGCAAAATCAAGACAAACAACAGTCGATGGGAAAGCAATCTCAAAGGCAAACTAGACTCTTCGAAGTGGTCAAGAGCATAAACATTTTGTTTATTATATATATTCAGTAAAGGGTTTCTTTTGGTCAATCATTTGTATAAAGACTCATTGTTGTTGTTGTTGTTGTTGTTGCTGTGACCCGCTCGCTGCTGGTTTACTTTTACAGTTAATGAAGCGAATGTTGCGACGCGACACCAACTAACTAAAAGTCCGAAACACACAGAACAAAAAAAATAAAATAACTCCCGAAAACACACACACACACACACAGAGAAAATTTGTCGCTCACTGTTTTATTAGCCTGGTGGCGGCTGCAACAAAATGGCCGCCAGTTGTGCGGCTGCAACGGAAACGGAAACTGATTGTGCGGTTAACGTCGGTCTGTTTCCCTCTATGCCACTGCCACTGCCATCTGCCCATCTGCCCATCTACCTGCACTCGAGTCTTGTTAGCGTTTGTCAATGCTGCAAATCTCATCTCATTAAAAGCTCTCGCGATTTGCGCGCGTTTCGCACGCGCAAATCGCGAGAGCTTTTAATGCGATGAGATTTGCCGCGTTGACGAACGCTGGCAAGACTCGAGTGCATGGGCCATGGCAGTGGCAGTGGCATAGAGGGAAACAGACCGACGTTAACCGCACAAGCAGTGTTCCAGTTTCCGTTGCAGCCGCACAACTGGCGGCCATTTTGTTGCAGCCGCCACCAGGCTAATAAAACAGTGAGCGACAAATTTTCTCTGTGTGTTTTCGGGAGTTATTTTATTTTTTTGTTCTGTGTGTTTCGGACTTTTAGTTAGTTGGTGTCGCGTCGCAACATTCGCTTCATTAACTGTAAAAGTAAACCAGCAGCGAGCGGGTCACAGCAACAACAACAACAACAACAACAATGAGTCTTTATACAAATGATTGACCAAAAGAAACCCTTTACTGAATATATATAATAAACAAAATGTTTATGCTCTTGACCACTTCGAAGAGTCTAGTTTGCCTTTGAGATTGCTTTCCCATCGACTGTTGTTTGTCTTGATTTTGCAAAAAGTTGTGCAAACTAAATATATATACCCCAGTTGGTCAATTGGTTGTGTGTGTGTGTTCTAGTACAGAGTTGCCACATTGTTGTTGTTGTTGTTGTCGATGGTGTTATCGAAAAAAAAATATACGAAAAATCAGCATCTGAGTCTTTTACTCCAGTTGCTGTCTTCGTTTTCTAGCCATCTTGTTGTGCTCTTTGTTGTTGTAGTTGTTGTTGTTGTTGTTGTTGCTGTTGCTGTTACTATGGACACTCTTTGTGTGTCCGTTCATTAAACGAACAAGTCGCATGTGTGCCTGCCAACACCCCCTCCCCTGTCCCCTCTTTTATTTACGTCATATGGGAACGAGCCGGTTGAAGGTTCAATGACGCTTTTTGACGGCTTTTGACTTTTGGCTCTGTTGTTGTTGTCGTTGTTGCTGCTACTGCTGCTGTTGTCACTTTTATATTTATATTGACGCTTCTGATATTTTTTGTGCAAATGTGTGTGTGTGTGTGTGTGTGTGTGAACTGTCTGCGTTGTCTGGCCAGTCGACGAGCCGCAAAATTTCAGACAGTCAACTCATCTCCCCTTTTTTTTGTCGTTCGGCTGTCACCCCGTTACCTTTTGTTTGGGGGCAACCAGCTGACAACTGTGTCCA